>JAJJWW010009315.1:0-311617 GCA_023531295.1 Papaver armeniacum | reverse complement strand
AAACATGATAGAGATCATAATACTTTACGTATTGTAGTTTTCCATATTGATTAAGATGTTTTGCAATACTGCTACATATTGAATTGATGAAACTTGACTCAATGATCTCCAGAGAGTAAGAAGGAGAATTGTTGAGACTGAAGTCCAAAATTGGATGCCCCCATGATGCGATGAATATATGAGGCCCTGCAGAAAATCACTCCATAAGGAGCATCAAAAAGAAAATAGAGAAGAGTAGTGAGTAGAAGTTAACAGAGAAGATGAAGAAGGAAAAAGAAGAAAAGAATGAAACTAATGTCAATATGCTAAGAAAGAGTAATCAATGAAAACAAAGGACATCAAGATAAAAATCATAGTCTAATGCTTAATCTTAATCAAATATGAATAAATCATAGCCATGACTTTCTTAAAAACCATAAACAAATATGAATAAATCTCTGAGTTGTCGATCTCTTTTTGGGAATGTGTACCACCTGAATACGGATCCACCAAAAATCATATTACGTACTTCAACTGTTTAGGAGATTTTTTTTCTCCAACGTTTCGTTTAGAATTTTTCATATTAGAATGACTACGCAGGAGAGATGGACGTACTGTTGGGTTAGGTCTATAGTATGTTTGCTTTTCTTGACTTCTACTTCCTTGCCCGGACAAAGGTCTGTTTCTCTGAAGAAGAAAAAGACTCTTTCTTGCAAGTCCAGTACCGATGGCCACTGGCAGCACCAAAGTCTGCAGAATGGCCCCAATTTTTGTTCATATCATCCGCCCGATCCCGTAATACTTTTTCAGATCAGTATCCAATTGATTGATGTGTCTAAGTAAAAAGTTTCCATTGGTGCTGCCGGCTGATACTAAAAAACCAATCGGAAGAGAGTGGATTGGCCCTGATTTCTTTGGCTAGCGCATACATGGTACGCATGAATCCCCGGTGGGAGTCACATCCAAGATGAATGGCTAATAGCCCATATAAGACTATTGCAGGGCGTCCAACTCCAATCCAATTGGCGATATCTAAGTGAAATAGATAATAATTTGAACCCTTTTGCAAAATCGAAGCTTACCGATACGGGACTATATTCTTATTAGTAAAAAAAGTTTATTTTCGTGGCCATTGCATAATTTATTTCTGCCGCTATAATCGTTAACGCTTCTACACTGGATTGACATCAAACGCGCATGTAAATATGTATTGACCCAACCGGACTCTCTTAGAGTTCAGGAAACGTTTTTGCACTAACTGAAACGTCTGTTAGGTCGAAGTCCAAATCTGTATATGGTGTTTGTGATTTCACAAAATTGGTCAAAAAGACCAAAATAGAAATTTCCTGGGTGAAATAGATTCTTAGCTTTAGATACTGTTGATATAGCCAAAAAACAAAAATATACTGTTTTTATAGTCAATTTGGATATTTCACCCAGGAAAAAATAAATAAATAAATAGGTTCTACCTAAAATGCCCCGTAACCTTTTGATGTGAAGTTTTATCAGCAAATAGACCGACATTTTCTTCGAAACGTCGAACTAATCTTTTATCAACAGAAACAACACACCGGTAATTTTTTTCTTCCTTTTTCAGATCTGAAGCTCAATCACGATGATGAACACTTGTGGAATTGAAGTTTAAGATGAGGTAACAGAATTGTAGTCGGTGAAAGGCAAGCAGTTGGGAATTTATGTTGGATGATGTCAATGGTTTGTTTAGTTCCACCACCACCTAAGTTCGATGGGTGTCATAGGAGAACCGAAACAAGAGGAATGGAGACGTAAGTGATGAGTTGGCAGTGATCTGAAATTGGATATAGCTGCAGTTGCCGTGGGCTTAGAGAAGATGGCTACATCTTGATTAATTGGGGTTTGCCGGGCGTTGAATGGGGTGGCCTCGAATCGGGTTCATGGTGCTGTTTAATCGGTGATAACTAGAAACTTAGGAGACTCGCAATGGAAACCCAACGAATAGATAAACCTATGTGTCGTGGTTAGCCCGAACATGAAGAGGAGTTGATGCTCGACCGAGATTTAGATGGACATAAGAATGAATTGCGTAACCATGAGTGCTAATGTTGTTTGGATGCTGTGTATGTTAAAAATAAAGAGCTCGGGGAGGACAAAGATTGGAGTTGCTTGTACGAGAGGGCAATGATGAATTATCAAAGGCAAGAGTGCTGCAGAACACGAGGTGATGGTTGGATGACGTGAAGAGATACTTCTGCTGGCTGTAGCTGTATCGTGTTATTGGTGGATTGTGGCGATTATGGAGCTCATTGGCAGTTCGAGTGTAACAAGGGCCTTGAGTACGCTACGATATTGTTGGACGATGATCAGTCAAAGGAAATACGAGAGTTAATGGTGATAATGCAAATGAACTAGATTAACTCGCGATATTGGTGGCGAGATGGTTAGTCCTTTGACTCGAAATGGTGGTGTTGGAGTTTGCATGCAAATATTCAAATGAAATATGAAATGAATGGAATATCATTTAGATCTGGAGCCCTACTCCTTGTGAAACTAGAACTGTGTAAAGAACGACAACTAATGTTTTGAAGAATTGTACGTAGATTCTTTTCAATTTTTATGGTAAAAACTTGAATAAATTCAGAGTACAACAAAGATTAGACTTGGATAAAACCATTTTCATCTTGCATATTCTGGAAAATAAATTTTTTGTCCAGGATGAAACTGGTTTCATCCTTCATATTCTGAATAAAAAAAAACATATTCACCCTGCACAAAGTCACAAAAACATTTTTTCCAGGATGAAACCAGTATCATCATGTATATTCTGCATATGTACCTGGTTTTATCCTGCATATTCTGAGACAAGATTATGTGAAATTACTGACAACTCGAAGTATAGGCTAGTTTAAGTAAAAACATTGCATATTTAATTGATTTGCATAATACATGCATTCATTATTATATGCAAAGAAAGTTTTACAAACAAAAAACTTAAGTTTAAATTACATCAATAGGATTTGTAGTAACCTATTTGCTAAAAAACCTAATAACGTCAACGGTTTTAGTTATCGTTCAACTTCAAGCAACTGCATATGTTATAAACTTCATTTAGTTTCTTTTTTCTCCAACTTTTTTCATCTATTTTTCCAACCAAGTTCACATCATGCATACTCCTTATGCTTGATTCACCATCCACGTTCACATCATGCCTATTGTCGGCTCTTACTTCAGCATTCTTCTTGCTTTTGCAACCTGCAACAATTTATATAGAAACTAGTTACCACCTTTTTAAAGCTTTATTAAAACCACTTACATCATATATTAAAGCTAGATGAAAACCAGTTACATATTATGATATCACTGGATGAAAACTAGTTACATCCTATGTTATCACTGTGTGAAAACCAGCTTAGGAGACGTTATAAGAATCGCATTACCCGACTACATAATGCAGAAGCAAATAAGCACATAAGATGGGGTTATGCTCCTGCATCAACATACACTATAAGATTGCATTACATTCCAAGGCCATGGAAACTCGGTCACATGACAAGTCCAAGAAAAGTTGCTACTTGCTGGGCTTATTTGATATATGCATAACCTAGCTGTAGAGATGTTATATATATTACATTTTAGCTATCTAGGTGATGCTATATGGATCACATTTATCTATACAGATGTTATATCTATCATGTGCCATAAAAACTCACTCGAGCATTTTTCCAAACACGCTACAAACAAGTTTTACCATCAACGGATTTTTTGCCAAGGTAAAACTGGTTTCATCCTTCATATTCTGAAAAAAAAACAATAGATTTGTGGCCAGGGTGGAACTGGTTTCATTCTTCATATTATAAAGAAAAAAAAACAACCGATTTTTTGCCAGGGTGAAACTGGTTTCATTCTTCATATTCTGAAGAAAAAAAAAAACATATTTATGGCCAGGGTGAAACCGGTTTCATTCCTCGCATATTCCAAGAAAAAAACAATGTGATTTATGGCGAGTGGTGAAACCGGTTTCATTCTACATATTATGACAAAAAAACATATCCACAAGCACACACTCTAACAAAAATAATTTTTATTGGATGAAACCAGTTTCAACTTCTACTTTATTTCTGCATTCTTACAAACACCTGATGAGCATGACTTCGATAATGGAGAATTAGCTTCTGCTTGTGATTTTTTTGCTCATACAACACATATAATCAAATGCAAACCATTTTCATCAAATATTTATAACCATTAATTTCATTACAACAACCAACTAAAACAAGTTAAATGAAAATAAAAATTCAACCAATTCAACACATCAATCATGCAATTCTGAAAATAAAATCAAAAAAAAATTAGGGTTTGAAAAACTTACGAGTTCTACTAGAGATTCCATAAATCGATCGGTTCAATACCTAATTAGGCTTTAAGTTTTTCATACTGGAGTTGGTGTCGGTGTTTTGCAAACGGCGGAGAAACCAATTTTTACGATGGTGTCTTCAATTTCAACTACAAAAATTGATAATACAAGAGTTGATGATGTCTACAACGATGATGATATTGTTGATTTCGTTGTTGGTAAGTAGAAGGAGAAGGAACCGGTTTCAATGGTTGTGATGTAGAAACACAGAAGGAAGAGAAACAGAGACGATGGAGAGAAAAGAAAAAAGTCGATGTATGTGTAATGGAGAAAGGGTAGTTGCGTCCGTTTGAATTAAAAGATTTTCCTGTCCATTTGACCCAGGTGAAATATCTACCCGTCCATTTGACCCAGGAAAAGTACCTTTTTGGCTAAATAGCCCATTTTCTGTTGTGATTTCACGTTCACTAAAGCCCAGTCTTTTTTAAGACAGTGTACATTGTCGTTGAAATAATAACCATATGGTGGTTAGACAATTCCATTTTATACCAGATGGTCTTCCATTAATATGGACATCAAATATTCATAGGCATTTATCTAGTTGTTTACCCTCTTCCGTCTATCACTGCCATGCATTGAATGTTTATCATGAATTTGGTAAAAGATATCTCCACGAATACAACATTGCTAATAGGGTACCCCGGAAGGAGTAGCCGTGCACAAATAACAAGTTCTATTTGATGGGCACGCCACTCTCGTTTAAATTTCCAGAAATTTCGTACTTGACTAAATTAGTAAATTATAAAGGTAACTTGATTCAGATAAGTGACAATAATAAATATAATAACCAGACGCTTATAATTCTATAGTTAATTACAAATCATCGTGCAGTTGATGAATTCAGCTTTAAAACATTTCCACATGTTCTAACCTTGCATATCTAGGAGACTCGATCGATAGTAGAGTTTCTAACCTCATTTCGGGTTTTTCTTTTAATTACATATAAACTACCTTGCATTTCATTTCCTTGTTGAATTGTCAATACTTTTTCCTTTGATGCTAAATTCAACCAAGATTCAATAATATTAGATAATTCATAATTGTATCCAACTTATACTGAAAAATGGCTAACCTTATGACAGATTTTCACCACCCAATATTTTTCTCTCATTGATTACTTCATTTTTAACTTATTAAATTAATGAATTGTTTCATTTTCGACCAATTCAATTTCCTCTACCATCTCATTTTCCAAATTCGTTTACTCCTAGTTCTACAAACATCTTATAGTAACTTTAAGCATATAACATAAAAGGATACATAGAGTTCTCATAGTAACTTTAAGCACAAGTGTTATTTAGTTGCACAATATTGGCGTGAGAAGTTAAAAAATGGTGGTCATATTCAAGCTAAAAAGCATTGTCGCATCCCTGTCCTCTACAACGTTATTGTAAGTATTTACTTGCAAAATAATTAAAAGCAAAGGTTTTTATAACGTGGAGTCGAACTCTTACCAAATTCGTGAGCATTGTACATCTTAGATTCTTACTTCAATTTTGCGTAACTAGTAGACAAATGCATCGTAATGTGCGAACTAAGCCAAGGGCCTTCACTTTGGTCAGACATCGCATATTATCCGTATAGGGCTTAATGTACCCCCATTTAATTATGTACATGTTACACATTTCAGTTCGGGACCATTAGATTGATGTAGTCCTACATTTCCTCGTAGCCCAACTGCCCAAGTCCCAAAAGTCTAAACGGAAGCCATTAGGCTTAGAATTTTTTAATACTATGCTTTTACTAATCATCGGCATTATGAGCGCGATGCGTCCGTGCTTTTTAGCTTGGTGTGTTAGCATTATTGTTTGGTTTTGTATGCCAATTTTGTGGAGCTACATGATACGACAATATATCTCGTCAGGGGTGAATATATTAACACAAATATTGAAATTAAATCAGGATCCCTTCCATCTCTGGGGTTACGTGAACTCTATTTATTTATTCAATCTTTTTATGTTATACAGTAAGTATATGCTTAAATTTGTTGTAAGCTGTTGGGAGCATTAGGAGTAAATGGATCTGGAAATGAGATGGCAGAGGAAATTAAATCATATGAAAATCAAACAAAGGGAAACCGCATTCGATTTATAAGTTGGAAATGGAATAACCATTAGGGTCAGATCGCTTTGGTTTCTTATTATTGTTTTAAATATTGACTTGTTTCCTGGAGGTTAGGTTAATGTCCCCTACACTTGATGTTTTTCGGGCTGAGGATGCTTTTTAGTTTTTAGTTTTTACTTCTTAATTTTAAGTTTGTTTACTTTCTGTTCTTCTCAGCTCCATTAAATTGAGCTGATCTTTTTGCTGCAGTTCTAACACCTGCTTGGTGTGGAATTCTTTTTCTAATATATTTCTCTTCTGGGTAAAAAATAAACCGGTAGCCATACATAAATAACAACTTTTATTTTTATTTATATCTATGTTTTTAACTATATATGAATTGTACAAGCTAAACAGCTAAAATATATAATGCTCATGTATTAGATGTGCATACCACTCTCGTGTCTTAATTTCCCAAAATTTTGTCCTTTACTAAATTAGTAAATTATAAAGGTAACCTGATTATGTTAAACGGCTATAAATATAATAGATGTACACTTATAATTCTAATAATTAATTACAAAACAAACGCTGAATTGCTTCATTTTCACCCGATTCAATTTCCTCTGCCATCTCATTTTCCAGATTCGTTTACTCCTAGTTCTACAAACTTTAAGCAAATAACATAAAAGGATACATAGAGTTCTCATAGTAACTTTAAGCATCTTATAGTGTTATTTAGTTGCACAACATTAGCGTGAGAAGCCAAAAAGTAGTGGTCATTTTCAAGCTAAAAAGCATGGGCGCATCCCTGTCGTCTACAACATTATTGTAAGTTTTTACTTGCACATTTTAGCTTCTTACTCCAATTTTGCGTAACTTGTAGACAAATGCATTGTAATGAGCGAACCAAACCAAAGGCCTTAAGTTTGGCGTATATTATCGCTAAATTGGTTAGACTACATGTTACCCACTTCAGTTAGGGACCAGTAGATTGATGTAGTCCTACATTTCCTCATAGCCCATGTCCCAATAGTTTAGTCAGGAGCCAGTAGGTTTAGATTTTAATACTATGTTTTTAACTAAACATGGGCATTACGAGCGTGATGTGCCCATGCATTTTAGCTTAGTATGTTAGCATTATTGTTTGGCTTTGCACGACAATTTTGTGGAACTAAATAATACGACGATTCGTGAGGGGTGAACAAATTAACAAAAATATTGAGATTGAATCAGGATCCCTACGATCTCTGGGTTCCGGGAACTCTATTTATTCATTTATCATGTTATGTTATACAGTATATACTTAAAGTTGTTATAATCTATTGGGAGAATTCGGAGTAAATGGATCTGGAAATGATATGGTTGAGTAAATTAAATCGTATGAAAATGAAACAAAGGGAAACAGCATTCGATTTATAAGTTGGATTTATAAGTTGGAAATGAAATAACCATATAGGGTCGGATCGCTTAGGTTTGTCTTATTATTTTAAATTTTGACTTGTTTCCTGGAGGTTAGGTTAATGCCCCCTCCACTTGTTTGTTCTTCATTTTCTTTTTCTTTTCAATAAATTTCTCCCTTTGTGGAGTTTTGCAAGCAAAAAAGCAGAAGAAAAAAAATATGAAATACTAATTACAAGTTGGAAACTTGTAAGTTTAATGGTTTGCTAGTTCAAACTTCATTTATCAATTTCGACAAGAAAATGATCAAAGACAAGAGTATGGAATTCGACAAAATGCAAGTTAATTGTTGTTATGTAATACAAAAAAGTGAGGAACTAACGGAACAGGTTGTTGTTGGCTTGTTGCCACTACTCCTCGCAAAGTCTAAACCTGCAAACAACTTACGCCATTACATCAGCTGGTTTACTACTCCTCGCAAAGTCCAAATACACACACAAGACCAACCAGAGTTTGTATTACAAAGAGCAACACACTTAAGAAAAAGAGGTGAACTCTGCCAAGAGGGAGGCAGAATTCCCTTCTGAAGATAGTTAATTATCATGCAACCGACACAAATTGGTGATCTCCTTCTGTAGAGTCAATAATGAAGTCAAGTGATTTTGCGCAGTCCTGCAATGGAACAGCTTACTAGTAAAATGAAGAGAATAATGCAAGAAAGAGCGCTCCCAAACTAAGTAAATGAGTCATAATTTACAAAGTGTATGATGTGGGAATTGAGGAAGATTTCATGAGAAAACTTTCAAAGAAAAGAAAAAAGGGGAGATGAAGAATCAACTTTTAGTGATTGTCCTTCATTAGTGAGTAACTAGAGTATCCTCCTTTTAGTGATTGTGCCATCCGCACACCATATAACCCATCCACGTACATTACACATTTTTTTGGATGGACGGACTGATTGGAACTGGAAGAGAGTCGATGGCATGAATAGAGAACTAAAAATCCAACATTAAAAAACCAACCGGAAGAGAGTGGCACAACTAGGGAGCACATATCAGTATATGCAGAAAGGTCAACACAAATGTGGCTGTAGTTTAGTGGTAAGAATTCCACGTTGTGGCCGTGGAGACCTGGGCTCGAATCCCAGCAGCCACACATTGATTTTTTTATCAACATTAAATGGCATGGACAAATTTCAAGGCCATCTCTTCATCTTTTTCTTTTTTTTGAATGTTGAACAAAGCAACAAAACGAGAAATCAAACAACAGGAACAAGCCATTCCAATTAATGTGTTGAACAAATCATAAGAAAAGCCAGTATGAAATTTAGAGAGATTTTCAAAATTAGCTGAATATGTCCTAGTATGGATCAAAGTCGTATACAATGATGTGCTAGGCTTTTCTTCTAGCAAATACATGCTAGCATTATATTTTGGTTTGTCACGCGAATTTTCTGTAGCTAATTAATACTTATATCTTGTGAACAGACTCGTTTATAAATCCCTTTAATCCACACTTATCGAAGTACAAGTAAAAGGATTTCATGAATAATTCTTACGAGTAATATATGCTGAAAGGAATTATCCGTTTTTTAGAGAATTAAGAGTAGTTGGATTGGGAAATGAGATGGTAGAGGAAATTAAATTCGATTTATTAACTGAGAATGAAATTGTCAAATGGTAAATGTATTCGTGTATGATTTTCTAGGTCATATTCGGACAAAACCTTGTCTCCCTTTTGTCTAGTTTCAGGCTCCACCCATGTATATGATCGGTCGAAATCTAATTAGTTATCGAATGAGAACATGTTATTAGAACTGGTTTCTCACGTGTCTATGTAATAAGGGGTTGGATGGTTGGGTCGACCCCATACATGAAAAATAAAGATACGAAGTAATAAATATTATAAACTGTCTTGTTTTACGAAAATAACGTAACCGAATTGCTTGACTATTCATGAAGTATGAAAAACAGAGTTATTAGATGGAAGAAAAACCTAACAATTGTTGGAAAAACAATCCTAATAAAACACGTAACCTCTACAGCGAGCATATACCAAATGTATTGTTTTAGATTACCTAAGTAAACTTGTGAAGAAATAAAAAAAAACAAAAAAGGATATTTGGTGGGGAAAAGACATAGAAAAACCAAAAGGTATATACCTTAAAAGGTCCGGATACTTTCAGCAAATCCATAGAATAAGGAGACATAGGTATCCAAAACATACACCATTTTGACACTACTATAATCACTCATACGAGATGGAGGCTCAAGGAATAGCTTGATTCCCTTTGGGCCGAAATCTTTAAAGCTTAATACTTTCCAAATTCGGATGTTATGCACACGGACATAAAACTCTAACAAAAAAAAAGTTGTATTTGGAAAGGTATTAAAAGTGGCGTACATCAAATACAGAGCAACAGTTTTGGGGAACTAGGGATAGGGAACCAAATTAACATATGGGACGATTGTTAGATGAAAGATACAAAGTTAAACCACCTATTCAGAAACCAAATACAGGAACCAACAATGTAACTACGACAATGAATTAACAATCATAAAAAGACATAGGATTACCACAAACTCCAAACATGTTTTGATACCGAAACAATAAGAAAGACACAAAAAATGCCTATACTAGTGGACAGTAGAAAGATCTTGTCATATGGGACTTTACCAAACATGGAAAATTCACTGTCGAGTCCCTATGAGGGAGACAAAATGACCATCAACCTGACTACAGAATTTGGAATAACATATGGAATAGGCATGTTTCACCATCTATCAAAATGTTTATTTGGAAGTTGTCCCGCTAAATACTCCCAAATGGTATGCTAGTGGCGTCAATCCTACCAAATGCTCCTCATGAATCACCTAAATCTTAATATGCACTATGTCAAATGCAATTCAACTTACTGTCACGGTTGGATAAACAATTGGTACACATGCCTAGATAAAGACGGAGTTGAAATCTCCTGGGTTGAATTATGCAACACCATATCTTGGCACATCTAGAAGAGCAGATATAAAAAAAAATCTTAAACCAGAAAGACCAAAATAGTTGGACAACAGGTCAAACAATAGTAAAATACATAAATTCAACTTCGAATACCGAACATCAAGACATATATATATATATATATATATATATATAACCTAATTAAAGTCTATATTATGACCCTTTTCATGACCAAAACCTCCGCATCACAAATCTAAGCAATTGGCGGTACCCAGGCTTCATGAGACTCATGATTAATATAGATTTGTCCATGTTACAAGATACTCGTGATGCTGCTATATCTCTAACTCTCACAGATGATACATGTTTCTGTAGAGAGGCAAGAGTAGAATCCTCAAGTAGGACCAGAAATCCTAGAACTAAAAGGAGTAGACGCTTTCTAATGAGTAACCGAGATAAGTGAATACAATATCGAATTCCACTAAACTTCGTAGCTAGTCATGTGCTGCTAGTTGGATTGTGGCAAAGTTATAAAGAACAAAATTTCAAAATCATTATCAAATCGAGTCATAAACTTACAAATTTTAACGTTCTGTCTTTCATTCTTGTTAACAGAGTTTGTAATTCCCTTACAGAAAATATTTCAGTCTTTCATAACAAAACCATTGTGGTAGGAAAATTAATGGAAAGGTGAACTATTAAAAAATCTGATTTATCATCCAATTAATACAAGAAACGGTATTATCAGTGAACTATAAAAGTACTGCACTTCTGTTTAGGAAGTGTTGGTCTTAATTATTGAAGTTGTCTTATTAAAAAAATAGGAAAAAAAAATAGAGATCTAAATATTACATAAGTTACCATTTTTTTTTAATATGAACGTGAGTTAGAATATATGGTTTAAGAGACTCCAATTATCATAGGTTGGGATGATACTCGGAAAAACACCTAATAAATAAATAAAAAACATGTCCAAACTAGTTGAACCGGTTAGATGTCGTGTTGAAAATAACAGTCCCACATCAACCAACCTAGGTCCTCTTTATAAGCATAAGGGACACATACCGCGCTCATTCCTAATTAGCTTTGAGTTGAATGTACAAGTGCTAATACGTTAACACACAAAAGTTACTTTAAATTAAAAGTGTCTCGAGCCGATTTTTATCACAACTTTTGAACAAGTTATCTCTTCATGCAAAAATATATTATACACGCAAAGTTTAAGAGAGAGTGATATGCCCATATTTTTTCCGCTTAGTATATGGGAAATATTTTGTTGCTTTCGCAGGCATATTTAGTGGAAACTAAATGATACTTGTTTATCTTGTGAACGTTAACAAATAAACAAACATATTCATTCATCTATATATCCCCGGTAATTAATGTTGGAAACTAGCTAGGGTACCAGAGGATGAAAACAAAGAACATAAAAGAATGTTGTATCACTAATTTCAAGGCGTTGCGATTATTTACATCAATTATTTCGACCCTTCCCATAAAATCAGAGAGTACAATTGGTCAATGAACTATTGCTTTCAAGATAATGCCGCCCTAACACCTTGTTGGATTCAAGAGTTGTACTCCCTTGACCCAACCAAGAACACACATTATGAGTGTAAGATTTCTGGGCTTCCAACTTAAAACAAATTGGCAATGAGTAGAGAGGCCCATAGTGTTATATGTGTATAGAGGCTAAGTGTTTTAGGCAATGTGGGACTATTTCATCTCCAACACTCCCCTTCACGGGTAAGGGCCATTTAAGCCCCTTAACACGTGGATCGTTCTGATACCATGTAATATTTCTGGGCTTCCAACTCAAAACCAATTGACAATGAGTGGAGAGGCCCATAGTGTTATATGTGTATAGAGGCTAAGTGTTTTAGGCAATGTGGGACTATTTCATCTCCAACAATGAGATTCTAATAATGCTTAGTGAAAATAGATATCTTAATGTATTGAATTGGGAGAAAGCCTTCTCAATTTGTAGATGGATTCATGCCCTTTGGAGATGTTTATTCATCTAAACCAGACGCTTTCAAAATGCATCCATTAATGGGAAAAGACGTGTCGGTAGAAAATTATGGGAAAACGAATTAAGTTTTGTATTTCAAAACCAGAAAAAACATAAATATCCAACAATTAACGCGAGGGAGTATTCTAAAAGTGTATATTTTCTCGTGTTCTAAGCTATAAACCATTATAACATGTTCGAAAAATTAAAAGTAAACTAATTCGAAAATGAGATTGTTGAGGAAATTGAATTGAGTTTACTTGTTGAAAATTAATCAGATAACAAATAGATATCGAGTCGGAAAGTTTCCGATGTAATTTCCGCCGCTGATGGGAAGACTGAGGAGTCGTTGGCGATTCACCATAATGGACTTTCCTGATATAATTGTTTTTAATATTTAAAGTTGGAAAGAGTAAGTGGCATATTGGTTACGGTTTTATTACGCATCGGTCAAGATTTAATAGTGTAAATGTATCGACCCAATCGAACTCACCCAAAGTTAAGTAAGCCATTTTTGCATTTGTAGTAAAGCCACCAACTGCGACGTTTGTTAGGGCGAGGGAAAAATCTGTATATGCTGTTTGTGATATCGCTATTTCACGTCCGCTAAAACCTGGTTTCCACCCACTTGGAAAAGAATCCAGCCTAAATTAGAGCAGCCCCAGTGAAAACTTTCACCCCTAATTTGCACCCACTTAGGAAAAAAATCCAGCCTCATCCTTACATGGGAAACCAAGCAACACATTTTTCGGATGGATACGCGATGCACCATATATAATGTGCATCATGGTCTATTCACTTGAAAGGATACTGGCCGTGTTGCTTGTGTATATCCAGTTTTTCAAAACATTAGGCATGAGCCTTGGGTTTTAATTGGCGGAAGGAAAGACTGACATGAGTTAAAGCACATTAGCACACAAATTCTTTGACCTAGAACCGTATTTGGTAAAGTGGTTCATGTCAATTGGTATCCCTATTTTGGCAATATGTTCAGCTCTACAAGTAACAAAACTATACTCACGCCAAATTTAAACGAGAGCGATGTGCTCATGTTTTTTCGGATAGAATTGGATGCATTACTTTTGTGGTTTCTCACGCCAAATATAGTGGATCTAAATAATACTTAAATATCTTGTGAATGTGAACAACTAGCAAACATTTTAGTTCATCTATGTATCCCTGGTTATTTATGCTAGGGAAAAAGAAACTCTAAAGGTGTTTTTATGTTTTTTTTGAAACATCTTTGAAAGTTTATGTGCTTTTGTTATATGCTAAAAGACATCATCTGATTTGGCAAAAAAAAAAAAAAAAAAAACTACAAGGCATTATCAGATGTTCGAAGTATTAAGAGTAAATTGATTCGAAATGAGATGGTTGAGGGAATTGAATTGAGTTTACTTGTTGGAAATGAAATAAATCGTTTATAGAGTAAAGAAAGCACGCTTGAAAAAGAGACCCCATCATCATATAGCCGAGACACGGGACACGGGACACGGGCTAAATTCTTTGGGTTTGGGTAGCAAAAGACTGACACAATCTGAAAGAATGAGAGCCACGAATTTAATTTTCTTTCTTTGAATAACATGAAGCCCGGGTGGGATTCACATCCACGAAGTGGTTGAATGGCTAATATCCCATATAGGACTATTGCAGGGCGTCCAACTCCAATCCGATTGGCGATTTAATAAAGAAAAAAATAATTACTTGTACCCGTTTCCAAAATCCAAGCTTACGTATACGAGACTATTATTATTTCCGTGGCCATTGCATAGTTTATTTCTGCCGCTATAATCGTTAATGCTACTACACTGGATTGAGTTCAAACAGGCGTGTAAATGTATTGACCCAGCCGGACTCACCCAAAGTTTAGTAAACATTTTTGCATGTGTAGTAAAAACACCAACTGAAACGTTTGTTAATTGAAAGGGCTGTACTGTATATATGGTGTTTGTGATGTCGGTATTTCTCGTTCTTTAAAGCCCGGTCTTTGTTAAGACAGTGTACATTGTCGTTGAAATTATAACCATTTGGTGGTTAGACAACTCCATTTTATACCAGAAAGGTCTTCTCATAAGTATATTCATTATGCATTTATGAAGTTGTTTCCCCTCTTCCGTCTGTCAACTCCATTTTATACCAGAAAGGTCTTCTCATAAGTATATTCATTATGCATTTATGAAGTTGTTTCCCCTCTTCCGTCTGTCATTTTGCTGCTCTTAGTTATTATGAATGCAAGTAGAATCCGAGTCGACGTCATGGTCCTCGACCAAAAAGCTTTAAATCATTACATGGTTTATAAAACGTGCACTTGTTCTCCTTTTCCAATTTTGGTGCAAGTACATGAAGATTTCTTCCGTGGCCCGTGGCATGTGTGGTCAATCCAAATCCATTCGATATGCTGCCATGGTGTTGGAACTTTAACACGATAACTTTGATCACGAATTATGCATAAAGATTTTTACAGAGGGTTACTAGATCTAACCGAGGTGCCCATCCAGGGGATCAAATGGCTAAAACAGTTTCGTTTTTTATTGAGATAGCTTAATTATGTGAAATTTGATAACCAATATAGCAGCTTGTTGCCAGGGCCGGTCCTGAGTTGTTTTTGCCCTGAAGCGTACAATTTTTTTGTAGCCCCATAATTACATCAATGATCATTTTTCTCAACAATGTTCGAACAATAACAATAGCGATCTATATAGAGAATGAACTTACACAAGCATACAAAAGAAGAATGAGAGATTGAAGATAAGAATTAGAAAACCTTTACAACTTCACTCCCTAAATCCTAATAGCTCTGATTGTTTTTTTTTTTTCTTTTGTAGTCCCGCCGGTAATGATATCTGATGGAATGGGTAAAACACTTCCATTTTAGCACTGATTATTATTCAATATTTTGTCTGGTATATACAACACAATTATGAATAAGCCCCTAAAATATTTTTATTTTTAACAAAAACCCAAATAGCAGAACAACTATTTTGTTGCCCCCTCGGCCTTGTTGCCCCAAAGTGGGGCTTTCCATGCTTCCCCTATTGGCCCGGCCCTGTTGTTGCACAGCTCTGCTATCATATTAACCAGGGATTCTTGCCTTCCATGAAGGTTAGGTTCCACCTTATCAAAGAACATTTGCAGAAAAGGGTTTCTTTGCAGCATCTTTTCTGAATGTGCAACCCCGGTGGGAGTCACATCCAAGATGATGAATGGTTAATAGCCCATATAGGACTGTTGCAGGGTGTCTAACTCCAATCCAATTGGCGATTTCTTAAGGAAACAAACAATAACTTGTACCCATTTCCAAAATCGTAGCTTACGGGTACGGGATTATTATATTAATAGAAAGAGTTTATTTTTGTGGCCATTGCACAATCTTTTTCTGCCGCTATGATTGTTAACGCTACCACACTAGATTGAGTTCAAAAGCGCATGATAATGTAATGACCCAACCGGCCTCACCCAAAGTTAAGTAAACGTTTTTGCATCTGTAGTAAAGCCATCAACTGCGACGTTTGTTACGGCGAAGGAAAAATCTGTAGATGGTGTTTGTGATATCGCTATTTCACGTTAGCTAAAGCCCGGTAGTTTGCACCAACTTGGAAAAGAATCCAGCCTAATCCTTACATAGGAAACCAAGTAACACATTTTTCGGATGGATATGCAATGCACGATATATAAAGTGCATCATGGTCTATTCACTTGAAAGGATACCGTGGCTTGTGTCCATAGTTTTCCAAACTTTGGGCATGAAACCTTGGTTTTTAATTGGCAGAAGGAAAGACTGACGTGAGTTAAAGCACATTAGCACACAAAATGTTTCTTTGACCTAAAAGAGTATTTGGTAAAGTGGTTCATGTCAATTGGTATCCCTATTTTGGCAATAGTTTAGCTCTTCAATTGGTATCACGCCAAATTTAAACGAGAGTGATATGCCCATGTTTTTTCAGCTAGAATTTAATGCATCATTTTTGTGGTTTCTCACGACAAATGTAGTGGAACTAAATAATACTGGAACATCTTGTGAATGTGAACAAACTAGCAAAAAAACATTCATTCATTTAAGCAAGGGGAAAAGAAACTCTTAAGGTGTTCCGTTATTCCTTTTTCTTTTGTTATATGCTACAAGGCATAATCAGACTTAGAAAAAAACAATAAAGGCATTATCTGAAGTTCTTAATACATCTGATGTTTGAAGTATTAAAAGTAAATTGATTCGAAATGAGATGGCCGAGGGAATTGAATTGATTTTACTTGTTGGAAATGAAATAAATCGTTTATAGAGTAAAGAAATTCCGTTTGAAAAAGAGATCACATCATCTTATAGATGAGACACGGGACAAAGGCTGAATTCTTTGGGTTTGGGTAGTGAAAGACTGACACAATCTGAAAGAACGAGAGTTACGACCAATAGGCTCGAGTCTCTTGACTCTTTGTACTGATGAGTTGGAAAGCTTGTGTTCATCTTTCAACATTTGCCGTGGTGTTTTAATTTAGACAGCACAAGTTTTGCGAAACCCGATGCTCCGGTGTGGAAGGACAATAGCCTCGTATCGCTTGATTCCGCATAATTAACTTAAATATAATTTGGATGGGCCGCTCCACTCATTGCCAATTGGTTTTGAGTTGGATGCCCATATTTCAATAGGGTATCAGAGTTAGGCCCATATGCGGGGTGTAGGCTCGATTTTGGCCATTATTATTACCTACCGTGACCGATGTGTCATTTGTGCACCCATGACCCGACTTTGTGTTGGGTGCAATAATCAAAAACAAGGAAAAATCAAATAAGAAAAAGTTATTGATACTTAGCTCCTTTATAATGGAAGTGATTGATTTGACGAAACGGTCGAGCTCCCCAAATCTCCGTAACAGTAACAAGGAAAAACTTTGGAAAAACAGAGTGAGTCACGTGTTCAACACGTTGCCCTTAAGACATTAGCGCCCGGCTACACTCAAGAGTGATGCTATAGCCCTCACAGGACGGATATCTCCAGGATAAAACACCCTACTACACCTACTACTAGCATATGTAGTAGATGCTCAAACTTGAGCTTGGCAACTCCGAAAAAACCGTTAAGGAAAATCGCGAACGCTTAAGAAACGCTATAAAATATTTTCCCTTAGGGGTCCCTCTACAATAAGGAGCAACCCCTTTCCCATGTCTTTTTACAAAAGTAGTGAATTTGTTTATATAATGGAACAAACCAACTTAAGAAGAAGAACTCCCCGATGTGGGACTAAAAAGCTTATATAGTCTCTTAAAACGACTAAAAAGTGAAAACTCCACAATGTGGGACTAATAAGTTTTTTCATTCACAAAAGAAAACAATAAATTATAATTTTATTAAAACCTTAAAAATCCCTTTTTAGTAATTGTTTTCCAACAATCCCCCACATGAATGAAAACTCAATAAAACACGAAAACACAAATAGATCTTGGTAAATCAACAACCCAATCTCACGACCCGAACTGACTGAACAGACAGACAAATCGTGTATGTTGAAGTCATACTAGTCATTTCAACGTCATCTCCCTCACACAACAGTGTGTTGACCCCAGGGTCATACTATGGATTGCAAAAATCATATAGTATATATAGAGAGCTTCCATCTTTAGTTCCTCACAAGTGAGACTAAAGGTTCCTTTCACCAAAGTGAAAAAGCATGAACTAGTGAACCCTTAGTGACCTTTAGATCCTAAGTTCCAGTAATACCAAAACCATCAAAACGAAAATCACATAAAAAGCGCAGGAAATACCATTTTAGGCAGAGGTGTCCATGAGGTCTTGAACCTTTGCTTAGTGAGATATTACCTAATTACTTGCTAGAGACAAGTGAACTATGTCTTGAACTGCTAGCGTTTGATGTAATTCGCGATAACAACCACGGATGATATCTCCAAGGGTGCTTTCAAGCTCGTGCCGTTTTGTCCAATTTGGCCCTGGACATATCCTGTTTCTCAGAATGCTCTACAGAATCAAAGCTCATATTCTCATAGGAAGCGGCCCCACTTCCTCATTCAGATAGGTGAGTTTCCATAAAGAGTGTTACTGCTACACCCCACTTCAATCTTAAATTGAAACTATAGAACTCATTAAGACTTCTTAAAAGTCATCCTTCACATGCATCACACTATCACGTCTACACCATAGGAAGGGACAGAGAATGAAATTCTCTGATAGTGTTTACCTTTACCCACCACAAATTAGTTGTCTCATTCGAAACCTTGATCATGGGATCTCCAAATCGGCAAGGTTGAGTATCCTTCATGGCAAGTTTAATTTATGAGCTTAAGCCCCATCCCCTCGATGTATTTCTAACTATCTCTTTGGATAAACCTTTCGTCAAAGGTTGCGCGATATTCTCCTTGGACTTTATCCAATCAATGGAAATAACGCCGATTGAGATTAGTTATTTTTAGCTTTAGCTATTATAGCTTGGCTAACACAATGTATAGATATAGGCGGCACAGGCCTATGCCGAGAGAGGAATGTCTTCTAAAAAGCATCTTAGGTACTCGGCCCCCTCTCGTGCTTTATTTAACGCAATACTCTTAGATTCCATAATTAATTGAGCAATATATGTTTGTTTGGAAATCTTCCAAAAACAAACCCTCATGCTAGGGTGAAACCATATCCACTCGTAGACTTAGACTCCTCTGAGTCAACTATCCAGCTTGCATCATAAAGTCCCTCAAGGACAACAAGATACCTTTCATAAATCAAATAAAAGGTAATAGAGTATTTTAGGTACCATAATACTCTATTAAGTGCATCCCAATGCTCTTGCTCTGGACTACAAGTACATCTACTTAACTTACTCACAATATAGGCAATGTCTGGACTCTTACAGTTCATTAAATTCATCAGACATCCTATAACTCTTGAGTATTCAAGTTAAGATACTCCATTTTCCTTATTTTTCTTGAGTCTACAAGAAGAATCGTATGAAGTACAAGCAGGCTTACAATCAGACTGATTGTATCTCTTAAGCACAAATTCAACATAATGAGAATGACTAAGACTATAAATGTTTGATTATCTTTTAATCCTCATCCCTATGATTACATCAAAAAACTTTAGTCTTTCAAGTCAACGTTCTCATTCAGTGCATGGTTTTAGTGGAATTAATCACATCTATGTTTGTATCAAGTATAAACATATCTCATATCTCAACATACAAGCATACAATCACACATGCATCCTTAACAAGTTACTTATAAATATACTTGTCAATTCATTAACTTAAATCCACTACACATTATCTCATGATCAAATTTTTCATGTCACTGTTTACGTGCTTATTTGAAAACCATACAAAGATTTGTTCAACTTACAAACTTTGTCTTCATAACCTTTCACTACAAAGTCCTCAGGTTGGTCTATGTAAATTACTTTATCTAATTCACGGTTTTAGGAAAGTTGTCTTAACATCCATATGATGTATCTCTAAGTTGTTTATGGCAGCAAAATCAATTAACATCTCAACAGAAGTAATTCTCGTCACAAGTGAATAAGAATCAAGGAAATTTACACCTTCTTTTAGTTTATAGCCTTTAGCTACCAACTTAGCCTAATATTTTTCCACAGTTCCATATATCTAACGTTTCCTCTTAAAAGACTCATTTATATCCCATGGTCTTACTCCCTAGAGGTAAACTACCAAGCTCCCAAATCTGGTTCCGACGGACTGAGTCCATTTCACTAAATGAAGCTTCTTACCAGAATGGGGTTTCAGTAGATGTTATGGCTTCTTTATGAGTTTAGAGCTCAGACTAAGCTAGGCTTATTATAAGTTAGGTCCAAAAGAAGTCACATTTCTAATCTATTACTTCTCCTAGGATCAACTCTAATTCATCTTCCTTAAACATAAGTTCTGACTATTTGAAAATAAATCTAGGGGATCAACATCACATCTCTAATGAGGTACATGATTAAGAATAAACATGTTCAAAGAACTCAAAGATCCCTAGATTCCATAATAGTATTCACACCAAAGTCGAGAAAAGCGAGAACTCACAACCAAAAACTATATGCAAAAGAGGGTACTCGGGATGTCTTATCTAAACACCCCCACACTTTGACGTATGCATAAGAAGGTTGTCTATCTTTCATAAACATATGGAGTTTTATCTAATCCTTTAAAGGTTACTCTATTCAGATATAACAAAATCAGAGGACGACCTCCCCCCCCACAAGTTGGCGGTTAATCCTTTAATCAACATGGCATAAATCATCTCCTTAATGGTTCTGTTCTTACGATCAACTATACCATTAGACTACGGTGAATAAGGAGGTGTGATCTCATCAATAATGCCATTTAACAAGTAAAGTTCTCCTATATGAATTTCATACTTGCCATCATGTTCGAGACCTAACCCTTTTAGTGGTAACATATACTTTGCTTTCAATTTCAAGTTATATACTCTTAAGGCTTCTAAGGCATCATCCTTACCCCTAAGTAAGTGTACAAGATAGTACCTCGTACAATCATCTATGAAAGTTATAAAAACACCTTTTACCACCTTAGTTTGGGTTGATTTCATGTCAACTAGGTCTAACTGAATTAATTCTAAGGGCTTAGAATTACTCTGAGCAATTTTGCTAAAAGCTTTTATAGCATATTTTGATTCTACGAATATTTAACTTTTGTGTTCAATATCCAAACTAAATTTGGGTATGCAGCCTATGCTTCCCAGTTTATGCATTGACTTATACAAGTTTACGGCTCCATGTCTACCATGCAAAACATTCAATCACACAAAAGAAAACACAAGAATCAACTACTTCATCAATTTTTTCCGTTAAGCTTATATTGACCTTAAGTCTTATAATGTTTCCTTCAATCACATGCCCTTAGGTACGACAAGTTTTCCATATTCAATTAATATCTTAAGTCTTTTACCATCTACAACAGAACAAGATACAAGATTCTTGCATATGCCCGGAACATGAAAACTTCATTCAATGTGAGAATATTACAGATATGAGCTTCTGCTCGACCTTTCCCTTTTATGCAACCTCTGTCGCAGGTGAGTTACTCATATAGAGTTTCTCGACATCTCATATCCTCTGATAGGAGGTGAACAGGTCTCTGTTTCAACAAACATGCTTGGTGGCTCCAGAGTCCACCTACTGGTCTCTCACATTGGTTATTAAAATAACTTCCGACATCATGCCACTGAACTCGTACTAGTTTGTTTCAACTAAATTAGCATTAACTATCTACTAATTAAGGTTTTTATGTTGCCTACAATTTACTGCCGTATGGCTAGGATTTTACAAACATAACAATCACCCTTAATTAAAGTAATGCCAGGATTCGATTTTACGAAACATACCTTTCTTATGAAGACTACACTTAGAGTTGTGTTTGATGTTCTCGCCTTTGTCAGCTTTGGAAGACTTGTGTTCATCCACATGCGCCTGGTAGCCATGTTCCTTTTCAATTTCATGTCACAATCCTCGTTTATACTCTGACCACGGACACAGTAATTTCCCAATCACCTAATACATCACATCTCACAAACCTTAGTTCCGAGTCAGAAAATAAAATATGAGTTTTGAAGATAACATCTAGATTTACAAACTTCGTTGGAATCACCATTTCAAAAAACTCATGGTTACCCCATAAAAACTACTTTAGTTAACAACAAATTTCTGCCCGTCAGAATTTTTCAGAAACGTTTCTCTATTTTGTAAAATATCAAAAAAATACTTTTACAACTCCAAAAATTCTAAAATTTTACGTGGGTAACTATCAGGATGTCTACTACGTTGTGTCAAAAGGGTTCATTGAAATTCCTTCTAGGTTAAGAGATAAACTCGAAACTCTACAGCTGACCAAAAATTCGTTTTTGTTTTTCACTCCACAATTAACATCCATGATTCACAAACCAACCAACCATATTCGATTATTACAAATTCTAATGTCTTAAGATTGTTGGGTGCAATAATCAAAAACAAGGAAAAATCAAATAAGAAAAAGTTATTGATACTTAGCTCCTTTATAATGGAAGTGATTGATTTGACGAAACGGTCGAGCTCCCCAAATCTCCGTAATAAGAAGAACAAGGAAAAACTTTGGAAAAAGCAGTGAGTCACGTGTTCAACACGTTGCCCTTAAGAAATTAGCGCCCGGCTACACTCAAGAGTGATGCTATAGCCCTCACAGGGACGGATATCTCCAGGATAAAACACCCTACTACACCTACTACTAGCATATGTAGTAGATGCTCAAACTTGAGCTTGGCAACTCCGAAAAAAAACGTTAAGGAAAATCGCGAACGCTTAAGAAACGCTATAAAATATTTTCCCTTAGGGGTCCCTCTACAATAAGGAGCAACCCCTTTCCCATGTCTTTTTACAAAAGTAGTGAATTTGTTTATATAATGGAACAAACCAACTTAAGAAGAAGAACTCCCCGATGTGGGACTAAAAAGCTTATATAGTCTCTTAAAACGACTAAAAAGTGAAAACTCCACAATGTGGGACTAATAAGTTTTTTCATTCACAAAAGAAAACAATAAATTATAATTTTATTAAAACCTTAAAAATCCCTTTTTAGTAATTGTTTTCCAACACTTTGGTCATTATGTATGTGGTCCACATGTTAGGCCGAGTTACTGGCCTTACACGTGAAGGGGCGTGTGGAAGGACAATAGTTCCACATTGCTTGATTCCGCATAATTAATTGGATACCCACAGACTTTAACATCCGGTCGAAGCAGTTAGTTGAAGTGAGGTTACAATTTTATTAGACATCTTTCAACCTTATAACGAAGTGTTTCTTTCAATCAGCACTAACATTTGAATCTAAAATCATTGTACGAAGTTTTCTATGCGGTTCAAATTTCCGATTGCACAATTATTAAGTTAAGATAAAATAGCGAAGGCATTGTAATTTTGACTCTCAAGCGACAAATGTTGTAACTCTAAGATGACAACCAATAATATATGAACTAACGGCAGATTCGAACTATATTTTTCATCTGGTACATGCGAGCATTATATTATACTTCTCATACAAATTTTGTGCAACTAAATAATACTCAAGTATCTTGTGAACACTGATTCAACCTAACAAATATGTTGGTTCATATATAAATATACAGATATTGAGGTGGGGGTCAAAAGGAATTTAAGAGTATACGTTTACATGTCATATGCTAAGTAAAATTGTCAGATATTTGGATAATTAAGAGTAAAATTATGAGATGGTAGAGGATATTGAATTCAATTTATTAATTGAAAACGATATTTTTACTAAACGATAGAGGATAGGGTTTTCAAGTTGGTAGTTAACTTTCTTTTGGCTCTAAAGACATTTAACTTTCTTGATTCATCGAACCAGAATTTTGACGAATGATATACACAGGTTAATTACTAAACTGTCTTGGTTTTAAAATTTGAAGTTGAATTGAAATAATTTGTCTGGTTTGAATGATAATTTGTTGAGTACTTGAATTCTACCTTGTTGTATAGCAGAATCAGATTACCTTGTAATTTAGTTTTTTTTTTTTTTTTTTTTTGTTTTGACACGGCAAGCTGGGTTAAGGAGACCCAAACCAAGACAAAAGGAAAACAAAAAACAGAAAACAAAGGACAAAACTAAAAACTAAGCCTTCTTCCTTCGCTCATAGACCTCCTGGTTCTTATCAGCTGCCAAAATCTCCTTAAAGTCAGTAGAGAAGTCTTCATTCCTTATTTCTTCCCACATACTCTCAGCCTTCTTGCTTGCCAAAAAGTGAGCTGCTCTATTAGTCTCTCTAAAGCAATGAGAAACTGTCCACTGCACAAATCTAGTCTTCAGTTTTTTAATACGTCTCCATATCTGAATTACAGTCCAAGGAGGGACTGTCTCTGGGTTTGAAAGAATATTGAAAACAACCATAGAATCCACTGCTACATGGATTTTAAGTAACTCCTTACGGATAGCCATATTTAAACCTAACTCAACTCCTTGCATTTCATGAGCTAAAACAGAAATAGGTTTACCAGTTCCATGAGCAGCATCCACTACTTCTCCTTGATCATCCCTGAGCAGAGCTCCAAAGCTACCTTCTTCATCTTTCAGTGAGCCATCCGAGTTCAGCATAGTCTCATCAGGGTTAGGGTATAACCAAGTACACTGAATTATCTCAGGTTGAGTAAAGGTGCAATTAACCTTCCATCTATTCAAGAACCATCTAGCATGAGGCTTGTTTTCAGCTTTGTGAACTTTAGCAGCCATTTTAAATCTGATATCCTGAATAATAGACATACTCACCTGATCAGCAGAATTGAATTGAGCACGAAAAATCCTGCCATTTCTTTCTCTCCAAATGTGGTAAATAAAACCACTGAAAGCAAGTTTCTTTATTCTGCTTAAGCAAGAAGATCCTGTGAAGTTATTGGTGCACCATTGTATTTCATCATTCCAATTATTCCTAGGATCTCTGATGTATCCTAATTTAAGAATCAATCCTCTCCAAATAGGTTCAGAAAAACTGCAGTGATGAAAGATATGGTCCTCCGTTTCAATTCCTTCATTACAAAGTATGCAAGAAGCATCTTGAATCACTCCCCAAGATAATAATTTGCTTCTAGTTTTTAATCTGGGAAAATGGGGAATATGCCCCAAAATCGACTGTCATCTTGGGGATATGCCCCAGGATTCCAGTTTTTGGGAATATGCCCCAAAGTAACGGTTTCCGTCAAAGAACCGTTAAATAGACTATTTATCGTAAATGTGGCCGAACTTTCTCTCTAATTTTTTCAAGATTTTTTCGTCTAAATATGTTCCTGAACCTTGTAAAGGTGTTAATATATCGTATATCTGTCTTTTAATTCGCATATGTGATCCCAAGTGTGAGCGAATATTAACTACTTAACGGTTTTGGATGGAATTTTGGACGTCTTGGGCATATTCCCCAAAATTGGAATCTTGGGGCATATCCCCAAGATGACAGTCGATTTTGGGGCATATCCCCAATATTCCCTTTTAATCTCTTCTGAACTGCCAACCAAGCTATAAAAGAATGTCTTGGGATTTGACCAGAGAACCAAACCAAGTTACTCCACTCCATTTTGGAAATTCCTCCTCTTAAAGCAACATAAGTATCTTTCACTGCGAAAACACCCACAGAGTTAGGTTTCCAAATGATGAGATCATGCTCAGAGATATTAAAGTCAACAGTTTGTATCTGCTCCACAATCTGCTTAGAAGAATCCTCCATCACGTCAGGGAAATTCCATTTCCCCTCATGAATAAAATCAGCTACAGTAGAAGAATTAGAAGCACCAATATCATGAAGAAAACCAGTATCCACCCAATCTGCTAGACAACCATTAGGATGCCAGCTATCTTTTATAAAATTTGTGGAAGCACCATCACCCAGCACAGTACCTAGAAATCTTTTTGCTAAGTCTCTGTGATCAAGTATCCGTCTCCAACACCAAGAGGAATCTTGAGGAACAGTCAGCTGCCAAAAATCTTTATCTTTTATAAGATTAGCTTTTACCCAAACTGTCCAGATGGTCTTCTTATCAGAAACAAGATCCCAAATATGTCTCATATTGGCTATGGAGTTAGTGACTTCCATATCCTTAATACCAAGACCTCCATTTGCATAAGAATAACATATATTTTCCCATTTTATGGGGTTAAACTTCTTTCCTATATCAGTACCACTCCATAAAAATCTCTTAAATTTTGTATTTATCTCTTTAATAGCTCTCTTTGGGAGGACGAAACAGGATAGCCAAAAATAAACCATTCCACATAAGACTGATTTTATAAGAAGTAACCGCCCTAGGGAAGGAAAGAGACTTGGTTTTCCAAAATTGGACTCTAAGAGATATATTTTCCAATAAAGGCAGACAATCCTTATAAGAGAGTCTAGTAGAAAGCAGAGGAACTCCCAAGTACTTAATAGGTAACTCACCAGAGGAGCAATCCAGAACTTGCATAATTTGTTGTAAAACAGAGGCTTCAACTGCAGAGTGGAATAAAACTGTCTTTTGGTTGTTTATTTGAAGGCCAGAGCATTTACTGAAGCAATCCAAAGCACACTTGAGACTAGTAGCAGCCTGCACATTCCCTTTAAAGAAAACTAGAACATCATCAGCAAAAGTAAGGTGAGTAAGACTAGTTAATTTACATCTGGGATGGAAACCATACTTCTTGAGTTGAACTTGTTGCATTAAAGAAGAACTAAGAATCTCCATAACCATAACAAATAAATAAGGAGAAAGGGGACACCCTTGCCTCAAACCTCTTTTAGCTCCAAAATACCCATATGGTGCCCCATTTATCATAATACAGAACTTTGCAGTAGTAATACATTGTGCCACCCACTCAATGAACTTTGAAGGAAATCCCAGTCTTTTCATCACCATGAAGATAGCTTCCCAAGACACAGTATCATAAGCTTTCCTTAGGTCAATTTTCAGAGCACATCTAGCTGTTCCTTGAGTTCTATGGTAGTTTCTAACAATCTCATGTGCCACCATAATATTATCTTGAATATTTCTTCCAGATATAAAAGCTGATTGATTTAAGCTTATGAGACCATTAAGAACCTTTTTCATTCTTAGAGCGAGAATCTTTGTAATACACTTGTAAAGCACATTGCAACATGAAATAGGTCTAAAATCAGCCACAGTGGAAGGATTATCCTTTTTTGCTACTAAAGTAATAAAAGTACTATTTACTTCCTTCAGTAATTTAGAGCTATGAAAAAAGTTTTTAACAGCAGCCACAAACTCATTTCCAACCACCTCCCAACTAGCCTTGAAGAAATGACTTGGAAACCCATCGAGCCCCTAGCCTTATTAGAACCAATACAAGCAAGAGCACTAACCACCTCTTCTCTAGTAACCTCCTTGATTAAGTCAGGTACATCCATTTGTTGAATGCAAGTACTAAACTCAATCCCTGAAAACCAATCCTCATTAAATTTATAATCTTCTGGAGTATCAAACAAATCAGAGTAGTAATTGATACATTCTGTGGCAATGTCCTTATCCTCTTCCAATTTCACATTATCAGCAGAGCAAAGATATAAGATGTTATTTTTAATTCTTCTGACCTTTAAAGAGTTCTGAAAGAAAGAAGTATTTTGATCCCCTATATCAAGCCATTTAATTCTAGACTGCTGTTTGGCTTCAGATTCCTCATACTTAATGAGCTTAGAGTATTCCTGAACATAGGCTCTTTCTCTTCTAGCTAACTCAAAGTTTAAAGGATCATTGTGAAGCATTAATTGAATACACTCCAGATCCTCTTTAGCTTTAATAACTCTGTCGGAGAGATTCTTAAATCTAGCCTTCTTCCATATAATAATATCCTTCTTGACTCTCTTCACTTTTGTTACAAATTGAAACATAGGATTACCACACACACGGTCTATCCAAGAATGTCTGACAATATTGATGAACTCTTGTTCTTCAGTAAGGAAATTGGAAAATCTGAAAGGAGGAGGGCCATGTCTTCTTTTTTCAAAAATAGAAACAATGCAGGGAGAGTGATCTGATATACCAGGGACCAGGAATTCAGCAGTGGACAAAATAAAGTGATGAATCCACTCAAGAGTAATTAAGGCTCTATCAATTTTTGATCTGATAATGCTACCATCCATTTGACAGTTATTCCAAGTATAAAAACAACCAGAAAAAGGAAGATCAAATAAGTGGGAAGCTTGAATACAATTCTGAAAATCAGTAAACTGGTGAGCCATAACCTCAGAACCACCTATCTTATCAGAAGGATGAAGAATGGAGTTAAAATCTCCTAAAACTAACCAAGGCTTAGTGTTAAACTCAGCAAAAGCAACCAGAGAATTCCAAAGATGTATTCTATTCAAATAGTAATTTTCTCCATAAACAAAAGTAACAACAAAGTTTATTTGGTGATTAGTAGAAACCTCCAGAAAAATGGCCTGAGAAGATATATGGAGAACAGATATTGATATTAACCAAACATTAAATATCTATAAAAAAAATCTGGACTTAAACTTAAATGAGACATTTTAATTAATTGCGCGCGCTAACTGTACATAGAATTTGAGGTCCTTTATGGGTTTCTTCATCTACCTTTTTAGGAACCATTTTTTTTGGGACCATGGTTTTTTTGAGGGGACCATGGTCTTATTAGGCCACCTTCCCTATAGTTATAAGGGGTGTCCTAAAATGTGGAAATGACTAACCTACCCTTAACCTAATTTTATTTAAAACTAACCTAATAACCACCTATATATATATATATATAACCACCACCTCCTCCCACCACCGCCGCCCACCACCACCACCTCCGACTACCACCACCTCCGACCACCACCACCTCTATATATATATAACTTAATTTAAATCATTGACATATTTACTCTTTTACCTAATTAAAATTATAACTAATCTACAACTTCTTCTTCCTCTGTTCTATAATTTTTCTTCTTCTCTTCTTCATCAATTTATGATCATCTAACCCTGATCATATACAAATCTAATCAAAATCATCAAATTTTTAGCCTGGTCGATTCACTGAATTTTCATCGTCGATTAATCAAACTTTTATAAACAAACCTATCCATAAGTATTTTCCCACAAACCAATTACTTCTAATTCGTTTTTGATTGAAATTTTGAGCAGTAGTCATCAAAATATGGTTTAAATGGAAGTTACAGTGGCATGTTCGGTTAGGAATAGTTAAAAAAAAACTAGTTTGCTAACCGAACATTCTAAACCAAAAACACGAAGAACACTTCGGTTATCACGAATTAATTTTTTCTTAACCGAACTCAGAGTTCGGTTGGTTCGCAAAGAAGGCTAAAATTATTTTCTAACCGAACTTTACCTATATTACAAAAAAAAAAAAAAAAAACCAATTAAATGTAACCGAACTGTGTTATTTTTCCCACTATGTTGATTTTTGATTTAACCGAACTTTGCCCACTATGTTCGGTTGGTTCGCAAAGAAGGCTAAAACTATTTTCTAACCAAACTTTACCAATATTACAAAAAAAATAATCCAATGTAACCGAACTGTGCTATTTTGCCCACTATGTTGAGTTTCAATTTAACCGAATTTGTCCCACTATGTTCGATTTGTTCGCAAAAAACCTTGACAAGCCGAACTCATAACTAATTGTGTGTAGTTTGGTTAGATATTGGTTGGTATGAAGTTTGCGAAACAACCGAACTTTGTACAGTTGGTAAAATCTTAACAATGTGAAGTTCGGTTACATATAGGTTGCGAACCAACCGAACTTCTAAACCCTAAAGTTCGGCAACATTGCGGGCAAACCGAACATTACTCTGTAAATCCTATAAACAAAGTTCGGTAACCTGCGTGTTAACCGAACGACTAAAAACCTCCCTTAAGAGCGAGTTCGGTAACCTGCGTGTTTGGAAAAAGTAACCGAACTACACTTTCAGATGTGTTCGGTTACCTGTTCTTCACATAAGGTAACCGAACAAGCCCAAATCTACTTAAAAAATTTACATTTTTTTTTTTGAAATTTTGGATCAATTCAACCAACATTATCTAAGTTTGAAGCATACCTGGGTACCCAAATACTCTTCCTCTGGTTGTGGTTGGTAAAATCCATGTTTTACTTCTTCATCTTCTCTAACTTTACTGTCAATAATTCTACTTCTTTTTTTTAAAAAAAACATCTGATTTTTTAATCTCACTAATTATCTTTAACTTAATCATTTCACTAATCACTACACTAACTATTATTAACACTAACTAATCAGGAGGGTAATTTAGGTGTTAATAGAAATATCTAGATAAGGGGTGACCTAGATTTACTTCTAAATGTTTTACTAAAAATAGAACCATAGTCCCCAAAAAATGGTTCCTTTTTTGTGTGGTAAAAGTTTCACGCGGTTGATATAGTCCATCAAAGTGGATTTGCCTGAAAACAACTAAAAAAACCAATCGCTGGTTCCTTTTTTGTGTGGTAAAAGTTTCACGCGGTTGATATAGTCCATCAAAGTGGATTTGCCTGAAAACAACTAAAAAAACCAATCGCAAGAGAGCGGATTGGGCCCCAAAACTTTCTCGAATAGCATGAAGCCCCGGTGGGATTCACATCCACGAAGTGGTGAATGGCTAATAGCCCATATAGGACTATTGCAGGGCGTCCAACTCCAATCCAATTGGCGATATCTATGTCAAACTGATAATAATTTGTACCCTTTCGCAAAATCGAAACATACCGATATGGGACTATTCTTATTAGTAAAAAAAGTTTATTTCCGTGGCCATTGCATAATTTATTTCTGCCGCTATAATTGTTGACGCTACTACACTGGAAAGAGTTCAAACGCGCATGTAGATATCAAATATGTATTGGCCTAACCGGACTCGCCCAAAGTTTAGTAAACGTTTTTGCATCTGTACTAAAGACACCAACTTAAACGTCTGGGAGAAAGCAAAATCTGTCTATGGTGTTTGTGATGTCGCTATTTCACGTTCGCTAAAACCCGGTCATTGTTGTTGGAAAAAACTGGGTTGCAATAGAAGATGAAATAACACAGGAAGAGATTGTTGTACTCCAAACTTTCAAGGCTCATAAGATTTCTTTTAGATAATTATTTCTACCCTCCCAATAAATTGGCGATTACAACAGGTATGTGAAATAATGCCTTCAGGATACAATGAAAGCCCTACAACGGAAATTGAATTCAAGGTTTGTACCCCTTGATCCACTCAAGAACACATGTAAACAAAATTTCTGATGATGCTTTAGAAAGAGAGAAAAACAGAAAAGGTTTTTTCGAGATATCTTAAACGAGTTTTGGGAGATGCTATTTATAGAGGTTTTCGCATCTGTTGGGAATAGACATCTTTTCACCAACAAGTTTCTCTTCATGAAACGATGAGTCTCTTCATCATCAGACATCAATGGCGTCTATTGGATTTGAAGATTATGGATATGTTTGTAACTGTCGAAACAGTTACGTATCACCAAAAAATTCTTCCGGGGGCGTTGCCCCCTAAAGACCCCATCAGGTCGACCACAGCCTGGGAGGCTACGCCCCCCAGGACCCCTTTAGATAGCGCAATTGAAAATATTCCAACAATTGTTAAGACAGTGTATATTGTCGTTGAAATAATAACCATATGGTGGTTAGACACCATAAGGTCTGAAGAGATCTGTTATTAATATGGACATGGCCATTCCATATTCATATGCATTTATCAAGTTGTTTCCCCTCTTCCGTCTGTCATTTCGCTGAAGTCGAATCCGAGTCGACATCATTGGTCCTCGACCAAAATGCTTTAAATCATTACATGCTTTACAAAACGTGCACTTTTCCTCCTTTTCTTTTGGTGCAAGCGTACGGAAATTTCTTCCCGAACCATGGCGTATGTGGTCATTTCAAATACATACGATGCATTTGGCATGCCCCAATGGATGGATGTTTAACTATTGTGATTATTGTACTTCGTGTTTTTCTTGTGCTTTCTCAGAATGGATGGATGTTTAACACGATAGTTTTGATCACGAATCTTGCATAAGGATTTTTACAGAGGCCAGATCCCACCTGAGTACTACTAACCAGAGAATCCGATGGCTAGAATGTACAGAGAGTCTACAGAGGTAAAAACAAGCCAAAAAAAATAAAAATATTCGTAATGGTTCGACTTCGAGAGACGAAAAAACATTATCAATTATTGACCGAACTTGCAAAGCTCAGGTGCAGCTGTATTGCCATTTGCAGCGATCCAGCCAAAACCGAATCCTTGGCATATCTGTACCCAAGTCCTCGTCGGTCTTGAAACTATATTCGATGGACGAGTTGTGCATGAAACAAAAAAGTAGTTGGAGATTTTCAGTTGGGAATGACTTTAGGTTGTACCTAAACCAATAAATCATTCTTTGTGTGCATGTGTTTCCAAACCAGATGTTCTCGCCTTCCATGAAGGTTAGGTTCCATTTAATACAAACACCTAACAACATTCTAAATGTGCAAGTTAAATTCTACTTTGATTAGGTAGGATATCAGGCATTCTAAATTGAGTTTTCTAAACATGCACGAGTTTAAGAACAAAGGAGTCCTTCGCATTTTTTTGGTTTATGTGAAAAAGAAGAAAATAAAAAATGATAATCAAGCAGAAAAGCATTTTTGGTCTGTCTTACAAAATAAATAAAAAATGCGGTAAAGTGAAGATCTTTAAAAGCAAAATAAGAAATTTAGAGTTATATCTTTATAATTTTCTAATCATGCTCCCATCTATATCATGATTACTTGATTAGATGGGGTAATCAAGTTAAATAATGCATGTGAGGGTAAAATACCCCATCGCCACATGTCAAGATCTCAAAGGATGGTTTCATGATAAGATGATGATATAGGAATATCGAATCATACTCTAAAAAGTGATTTTGTCTCAATCGAGACGCCTGCTACAACGCTACATGAAGGACGCGTGTGAGGAGTGGTCTAATCAATTCAGACGGTCAAGTCTAAAAAAAAAAGGAATGCATTTAATGAAGGATCAGAAGAGACGTGGACGAATCTACATCGTATCAGAAAGCTCGGACGATCTATACTATAACCCAAGGATGGTGCAGCACAAGGTTCCCCAAGGAGGAGCAACACGATGACGCATAAAACGAGATAACTCGGAAGGAGAACTGAGCAGGGTATCACGAGGGATAGTATAGAGCTCGTCCGAACTAATGAGAAGATGTATGATAGCTCCATCAACTCGGCGAGATCAGGCCATACCTTCACGACTCTAGTTTTTCTATAAATACAAGTCCATGTAGAAGGAAATGGGCATGTAATGTTAGATGGTCTTTCTACAGATAATTCCAGAGAGAAACTTAGAGAAAATAGAGTGAGAAATCTAAGTGATATTTGTAACTCTTTCAAGGGTAAAACCTTATAATCAAAAAGAAAACAACTTCTTTCCCTTGGACGTAGGTCTTCATGGCCGAACCACGTTATATGCTTGTGTCAATCTTTATTTTCATGTTCTTTATATCTTGTTTATCTTTGAATCTTGAATATACGTAGCTTTATAGCCTTTAGATTTACTTGGGTGTAGCCATCAGAAAAGATGCACTTACATTTTGGCGCTAGAAACAAAGAGGTATAAAGATTTAATCTACCTCCCTAGTAACAACTCTATAGTTTTTTCCTAATCTCTTAAAGAGAAGTGGTTTTCATACCACTGTGTAGAATTCTGCGAAACTCATGAGTAGATGTCGGACGCAACAAGATCTATGCGATCAGTAAAGTCCTGAAGAGCCTCAGAAACACCAGATCTACACCTTTTTCATCGATTTCGCTTAAGATTTTTGTTCTTTTAAGATTACCTGTACCTTCCTTAAGATGCTTAGGAGAGTTGAAAATGGAGTCTAAACCACTCCAAAACAGTACTCATGCGATGTCCTCCGTGAAAGAGCTGGGAAGAAATTTAAGTCAGTAAACTTCATAGAGAGAAAATTATTATATGAAAGTTGAAAAGACGAATTAGTCATGATGATCTTCATCTTTTAAGAAACTCAAAATAACCCACAATCTTCTTCTTAGAAATCTAACTCTAAGTCAAGGGGAAAGGTTAATGAGTACATAATCAATCATCAAACAAAAAAGTTTAAAGATGATGAGAAATATTTCCTAAAATGGGAAAACGTGCTCAATCGTCATAACTCGGTTTTTTCCCATTAAAGGTATGACATGTTAAAGGAGGTATTCTACTCCAAAAGAGAGGCAAACAAAACCCCTTTTTCCATCACTAAAACTTTATTCAAGTAGGAATGTTTTGACATCATCACATGTCTCTAAAATTCACTAAAAATTATTCCTATACTAAAACTGTCCAGTCTGAGCTATGACTTAGTAATTGCACATGACCTGCAAATTTAGGGTCCCATTTTTATGAAAGAAAAGACAAATTAATCATTATTGCATATATCGCAGGTAAGGCGATGGTGACGAGACGATCCGCTCGTACGAGCCAAGGCGAAACTGGTGGAGCCTAGCCCGAAGGACTAGATGACATGGATCCAGGCGAGGCCATACACAACGGTGTACTCCCAGAAGAGGGACTTCCCGATAACCAATATCGGGAAGAGTTGACAGACAACTCTAGCTCTGACGAAGAGGGAAACCCCTTTGAAGGACAGGGCGATATCCATCTAACTCAACCAAGAGGGTTGAATCATTTACCAAGGCAAATGGTAAACAACAGGGTAAAGAAGGACAATCTTTCAAACCTTGGCAACACCACTGAAACTATCGCAGCCATAATGAAAGCGCAAAAGGCGCATGAGGAAAGAATGAAAAAGTTAGAAAAACGTAACAAGATATTAGAACTGAAAAACCGCAGGCTTAAACGCAAAGCGAAGAAAACAGTGCCACTCACAATCATGTCATGAAGGAGATACCCAAGGATGAAAATCCTTTTGAGAATTTTCAAGACGATGAGTGAGTCCATATCCCTGACACCTCGAATGTGGAGACAGAGGATCGTTTTCCCAAGGGAAACAGAGGAATATTGAAGAAGGAGGACAGTCCGTCTGAGGGGTCGTCCGATGTTGATCCTAAGCATAGGCGAGAAAAGAAGAAGAAATACGAACCTAAAACCAAATGCGTGTCCGAGAACCCCGCATCCACAAACCCCAAATGAGGGGACCTCTAAGATAGTGTTGTATGTCAAACAATCTGACGAGGATTCAGGGCGATCAAGATATCGCCGCCCAGAGGCTTCCTTCTCACCCGAAAGAGAGAAAGGGCGAAGGAAGAAGGCCGAAACAAGGCACATTGACGATCAATTACAAGCCCGACTCAGGCAACTCGAAGCGATATGTAGAAAGGCTACACGGAGACAAGAAGGCCAAAATTTTGCAGAAGTAATGCAAGAGGCAGGACAATCTCCCCTATCGGAGAGTCTATTGGCTCAACCATTTCCAAGGAAATGTTCACTCCCAACATATGCAACTCCCTTCAGCGGGACCGGCGATGCGATCGAACATCTCAGATCCTACTGGATGACATTGACACAATGGGATCATTAAGATGTGGTGATATGTAAGTTCTTTCCGGACAGTCTAAAAGACAAGGCCCTAATGTGGTTCAATAATTTTCCAAAAGAATCAGTTAAGTCATTTTGCCACCTATCCGAGTTATGCTAAGAAGCATACATACATAACAGCCGAATCAAGCCAGAAATCGACATGCTGTTCCAATTAGATCGAGGACTAAAAGAGTCGCTTCGCTCTCTTGTAACTTGCTGGAGAAAATTATGTGCGAAGATCGGAAGAGTCCTAGAGGCCTACGCGATCTTGGACTTCAAAAACAGTCTCATAAACAGACCCCATATTCTTCCACATGTACGAAACCATGCCACCATGCCTAGGGAAATTAAGAGAAATCCAGGAGGACTACATAACCCTTGAAGAACTCCAAGATGGGACCTATGAAAAATTGGTCAGAGGAAACAGTATAGGAGCAAATGTGGTAGAACCACAGATCCTCAGGAACAAGTCCGAGGAGCATGGCGATCCAACAACGGATCCGCGCAGTTAGATAAACATCGAAGTGGGGGACGGAAAGGGCGAGACCAATCCCAACAAAAGAAGGGAAAGTTTGTAGACCCAGTCTATACAAAGATAAACACCCCTATATCCGAGATCTTCAAGAAGATCGATGGTAAATGTAAGATCACCTACCCATGGAATCGGGGGCAGCAACCCGAGCGCGCTAAGAACATGACAAATTTCTATGAATTCCACCAGTTCTATAGCCACCCAATAGACTCGTGTAGAGATCTAAAGAAAATGGTGCAAGATATAATTGGCGACGATAAACTCCAGGAGTACATCGCGCAACCAGCGACCCAACCATGGGCAGGGCCACCCGTACATCGCGTGGAAATTCTACGCGAGGCACGGTATTTGGGATGCAATACGATATCACACTCAGCTATCACTGCTCCCACCCCTAAAGGAAGCATCACAGGACGAATACACAAACAAAACTTTGAAGGGAACGAAGTTTTCAGTGTAGCAAAGGAACACCCCATGGAGGAGGGGATGAGACATCCTTTCAGATTTTCAGCCTCCGAGGCACCTAATGGAGGATAGAACAACAACAATCCATTAGTGGTCACGATGGCCATCGCGCTCCTTGAGAACGAAGACGAGGGAAAAAATCCAAAGGCACTGCCATGGGCAATGCCTAAGATACTGATCGACAGAGGAAGTTCTATTGAAATCTTATTTTATGAAAAATTCAAACAAATGGGTCTAAGGGATGAATGCCTAATAACGTCTACATATAATATATTTGGCTTCAATGGCTCGTCGACCCACCCCAAGGGGCGAGGTAACCCTGGAGATCCATGTAGGAAAAAAAAATGACCTTAACCACATTTTGTGTGGTGGATGTACTTTCACCATACACGGCTATTGTTGGGCGATCCTGGGTCCATGGAATTAAAGGAGTCGCGTCAACCTATCACCAAAGACTAAGGTTTCCAACACCCAATGGGATCGCAGAGATCATCGGAGACTCAGGTGAGGCAAAGTATTGTTATAATATGGACGTACAGAATGGCGAAAATAGAGTAAATTCCCAAAAGGTAAAGAAGAAAAGAGCTAAGAATGCCAAGAATCAAGAAGAAATCGATGCTTACATAACCGAAACAAATGAAGCAAGGCGCTCGGACAATGTGCCAGCCCTAATCTCGGACTCACCCATGGAGCCCTTATAGCAATTACAGAACCTCTCTTACCTCGGAGAACTCAGGTCAAACTTCTCGGCCTCGGAACCTACAAAGGAGGTAAACATCAGAACACCCGAAAACCCGAGTATGGTTAAGATCGGAACTCTCCTCGATAGAGATGAAGAAGAAAAATTGGTTCGAGTATTAAAAGAATATTTTTATGTCTTCGCATGGCGCATGGAATACATGCCTGGAATAGACCCAGAAGTCTGTTGTCATCACTTGAAAATTAACCCAAAGAACAAGCCCATAAGGCAAAGGATGCGAAAGGTGGTACCAGAGTATCATGAAGCGATTCAAAATACAAGGCCCTAATGTGGTGATATGTAAGTTCTTTCCATGGTTTTGTTCTTCAACTTCTCAAACTTCTCTCTCTCAATAATTCTACTTCTTTTTTAAAAATCTGATTTTTTAATCTCAAATCTTTATTCAAAATCATTTCACTAATCACACTAACTAATCATTAACCAAATATAATCAGAGGGTAGTTTTGGTATTAATATAAATATTTAGATAAGGGGTGACCTAGAATTACTTCTAATGTCTTACCCAAAATAAAACAATGGTCCCCTCAAAAAAAGGCTGGTCCCTAGAAAACCGTTCAAAAAAGAACATGAATCGAGAAGGCCCACCTGGTGGATTAGCCCTGAAAATTTCTACCTAAACCTGAAAGCATGATTCCCCAGTGGGATTCACATATCTTTCAGGAGCTCAGGGCCAGCAGCGCCTTATTGAACTGGAAGAAAAAAAAACATACTAAAACAACATGAATTGGGAAGGGCCCCGCGGTGGATTGGCCCCCTAAACCTGAAAGCTTTCTTTTGAATTTTATTGAACTGAAAAAACATAATAAAACAACGTGAACATGAATTGAGAAGGGGCCCGTGGTGGATTGGCCCTGAAATCCTAAGAGCAAGGGCTATGGAGTTAGTATTTTTAGCACTCATTCACTGTCAAAACCAGTGAGAGTCTAGCTGAAGGAGTGATTTTGTGAGTGTGGGCGAGCAGATTTATAGACTATGAGGCTGAAGTTCAGATGTCTGGAGAGAATTTTTCTCCTCAAGCGGCTCAACATGTGCCTCCTATGTATTTATTTTTATAAAACTCCAATGAATCCCACATAAAAGAGTTTAAATAAAATAAAAAACTAGAAATTCTCTTCAAACGGCAAAACTTCAGCCGTTTTTGGTAAGTTTTTAATGAGTGGCACATCTTTAGCCTCCTAGTGAGGACTTTCGACACTCATTCATCTGAATGAGTATCCCAATGATTTTTGGTGTATGGGTGAGAGCTCTCATCCCACGGTAGCATCAAATTTAATCTATTTTTATGAAACTCTTTCAAATCCAATGAGGGCTCTCACTCCATATGCCCTTGCTCTAAACTCTTTCAAATCCAATGAGATCTCTCACTCCATGAGCCCATGAGCCCTTGCTCTAAATAAACCTTTTTTTTGAATATTCTTTTGAATATGATTAATAGCATGATTGCCCGATGGGAGAGATGGAATTTACATCCACCAAGTGGAAGTGGTGAATGGCTAATAGCCCATGTAGGACTACTGCAGGGCGTCCAACTCCAATCTAATTGGCGTTTTCTCAAGGAAACGAGTAATAATTGAATCCGTTTCCAAAATGGAAACTTACTGATTCGGTACTTATTCTTATTAAGAAGAAGAGTTTATTTCCGTAGCCATCGCACAATTTATTTCTGCGCTATAATTGTTATCGCTACTACACAGAAAAGAGTTCAAACGCACATGTAATGTATTGACCCAATCGGACTCACCCAAAGTTAAGTAAACGGTTTTTCATCTGTAGTAAAGACACCAACTGAAGCGTTTGTTGGGGGTGAGGCAAAATTTGTATATGGTGTTTGTGATGTCGCTATTTCACGTTCACTAAAGACCAGTCTTTGTTAAGACAGACTATATTGTCTTTCAAATAACAACCATATGGTGGTTGGACAACTCCATATTATACCAGAAGGTCTTCTCATGAATCTCATTAGTATGTACACATCCCATATTCATAGCACTTATCAAGTTGTTTCCCCTAATTTCGTCTGTGATTTTGCTGCTCTTAATTATTAGCAATGCAAGTAGAATTCGAGTCGATATTATGGCTTAGTTTGGTATTGCTGCAGCTTTTGTAAAAGCACTTTTCTGCCGTGCGTTCTTTGTCTTTGTCTTTGTGAGAAAAAAAAGTTAGACGTTTGGTAAAATATTAATTAAAGTTGAAGCTTGATTAAAAAAGCAATCAAAATGTGTTTGGTAAAATTTCAGATTCAACCATTGTTGTTGTAACAAATGACAAAAACAGACATATCACTCATGGTAGTTTTAATCAATTTTATTGGGTTTAAAAATAATTAATTTTTTTACTATATAATATTAATGTTCATACTAATTACCACTATCATTATGATTGTTAAGAAATTATTTTACTTAACAATTAAGTAATTATTTAATATTTGTTTTTATTTTTACTGTTGACAAATTAAGTAATTATTCAAGCAAAAAATGAAACTAAAATTAAGTAATTATTTAATATTTATTTTTATTTCTACTGTTGACAAATTAAATAAATGGTATATAAAATAATTCGAAATAATAAAAAATAATAATATTTAAAGAATGCAATATAAGAAATAGTAAAAAATTGATTGTATATAAATTTGAGGGTAACTTTTGTCATTTATGAAATAAAGTAGGGATAAAAAAGATAAATCAAGCATTAAATTTATGTGGGACCACAGCTTATGCTTTTGTAGCTTTTAAAAGCTCCTCCTCCCCAGCTTTTTAAAATTGGGGAATTTGGGAAGTGCTTTGGATAAAAAACACTTTAGTTTTTTTTTACCAAACACCAGCCTCAAAATTTATTGACATATATAGGTTTTAAAAGTGCTTTTGAAAAAAAATAAGCATTACCAAACTCAGCCTATATGTCCTCGACCAAAATGCTTTACATTATTACATGTTTTACAAAACGTGCACTTGTTCTCCTTTTCCAGTTTTGGTGCAAGTATACAAAGATTTCCTTTTGTAGCCAGTGGCGGAGCTGGAAAATAAGGGTGGGGCAGTGGCGGAACTAGACTTTGGTTATGGGGAGGACTTGACTCTTTTTTTGGGCTGGCTTAAGGGTAAAATTTACACACATATTATGGCCCAACTTAAAAAGGGCTATGAAAAAAATGTCTTTATGTCTTGTTAGGGCTTGCTTAAGCCAGCCCTAGTTCAAGAATAGTTCCGCCCCGGGGTGGGGTGACTTGAAAACTAATTGGATTGGTAGGGTGGCTTAAGCCGATGTTTTAGGCATGATTTCTTTTTGCCAAACTCAAAACCACCTTAAAATTTTAGTTTTTTTTGGACTTTGGGCTTGCTTAAGCCAGCCCAAGTCTATATGCAGTTCCGCCCCTGCTTGTAGCTCATGACGTATGTGGTCATTCCAAACTTTTTCGATACACTGCCATGGCGTTGGATTTTTAGCAGGATAACTTTGATCACTAATTATGCTTAAAGACTTTTACAAAGGGTTATCAGATCCCACCGAGGTACCCATCCAGAGGATCAAATAGCTAAAATTGTTTTGTTTTATATTAATTGGACGACTTTTATTGAATTTGGTAACCCCTATAACAGCCGTGTCAAACATTGCGTGTCTATGGTCAGTTTATTTTTAAAGTGCACGGCTTTGCTATCACATTAAATTGACCAGTTGTACATTGTTTTTTATCAAACAAGAAAATATGTTATCGAAAAGAGAATAGAATCTCAATCATGGACTGAACTTGCAAAGTTCAGGTGCACCTCTTTGCCATTTGCAGCAACTCATGCCTAAACCAAAGCGGTATCAGTACCCATGCAAGTATTTGTGAGTCTTGAAACTATATTAAATTGAGCAGTTGTGTAGTAAACAAAGGAGTAGTTGGGGATTTTCAGTTGGGATTGTGACTTTGGGTTGTACCTAAATTATTCTTTGTGTGCATGTGTTTCCTAACCAAAGATTCTTGCCTTCCATGAAGGTTAGGTTCCAACTTAATACAAACAACTTATTAAAGAACATTTGCAGAAAAGGGTTTTCTTGCAGCATCAATTCCACACGACTTAAGGTGTACTTTTCCAAATGTGCAAGTTAGAGTACTTTGATTAGGTCGGAAACCAGACATTCTAAATTGAGTTTTCTAAACTAAACATGCATGAGTTTAAAAACAAAGAGGTAAATTCGCTTTTTTTTTTTTTTATATATGAAAAAGAAACAAGCATTTTTAGTTCGATTTAAAAAAAAATGTCTTAAAGTGAAAATCTATAAAAACAAAATAATAGGTTTAGAATTGTTGTCTCTATAGTTTTGTAATAATTATCACATCTTAATCATGATTACACTGGGTAATCAACTTAAATAATGTTTTCTTGTAATAATAACAAATTTGCTGAATTTAAAACAAAAAGAAACACAAAAGTCATCCTTTGAACAAATATTATGAGATTTAAAACTCAAATGCATGGGTGTGGTGTGGTGTCTCCATCAGAAAAACGTATGTGCATTGTGGGGTGCATTGGCCCCTGCCCCTGCGAGTAAATTAGGATGTACAATTCTTGGAGTAATTAGCATCAACAATTTTACCACCTTTACGCTGAGCATGTCGGCGAAAACCTCTTGTGGGATTATAGGATAAAGGCTGTGAATGTTATTCCATTACTGTTTTGGCCTTTTGAAACCTTACCGTTGTAATGCACTAAAGATTTGGACTTTAAGTTATTGTGAAAGTTATGTTTTTTTAAATACATTTTCTTTACATAAGCTATCCATTATTTATGGAAGAAAAACCCGACCAAAAAAAAAAATAAAAAATTCTATCTCTAAAATTCCTCTCATTTGGGGTGGCAACTAGCAATGGTTAGAATTTTTTTGATGCGCGGCTTCTGATTTCTGTTGGAAGGATCATGGCAGGAAAAACTTGGGGTTTGATCATCTCTCTGGTTTAATAACTTTTTCCTTGTGAACACGGAAATCACGTAGGCAACTCCCTGTTCACAAACAATCTCCGCATGAATTGAATATACGCATTAGGTTATGAATATCAAATACATAGATAGGTGTTGATTCATTGATTCCAAACCCCGCGGGTTTGTCATGATCTCATCAACATCTCTCAATAATAGATCTAAAGAGTGAACATATAAATGAGGATATACGAGTGCTAAATGTAAAGGAGACAATGATTTACGTGGTTCAGCACTAAGGCCTTCATCCACGGATCTGGGGGTATTCACTATGTAGTCAATGATTACAAGAATAGTCGCAAGACTTTGTGTTTATCGAACCCATAGGTTGATGTTCATACTTACTTCTCTCTGATCTCACCTATTCTCTAGTTCTCTCCTCGTGTCCCCCTATTCATGTTTGGAAGGGACGTATATATACTGACTAATTTAGGTGGGTCCCTTGGAAAAGAGTTGTTGAGGTCTTATCTTCTTGTGTTCTCAGGCATAGTCCGCGGACTTCCTTGTCATTCCGCGCCTTCTAATGTTTCTACGTTCATTACGCCGACCAGCCCCCTCGCTTCTCCGTTGGTTATCCGACACGTGCCCCGAGCGGCATTAAATGCGAGTGGTTGGGGCGGTCCCGATCTGCGCCAGCGGTGTCGGTCTTCCCTTGTCACGTCCGTGTCGGTTGGACCTTCCCACAGCGTTGATTATGCCTCACCTCGTGATGAGGTAAAGTGTAGTAGAGTAGCTCTTTGGGGTTACGTGGGGATACCTCCCTCTGATGCTCCTTCATCTTCGACCGTTGAACTTGACAGATGACACGCCGTCTAGATCCTATGGATGCCCCTACGTGTCATCTACTTTTATGACATGGCCTCCACGTGGGCTTTGCTAGTACACGTGGTGAGGGAGATAAATAAGTGTACTTACAATTTTCCCCTCTTCTTGTGACTGGGCGCCAGCCTTAGTTGGGAGAAGAATCGTGTGACACGTTTTTATCTCTCTCTTCATAACTTCTCCTAAAAAGGAGTTACTTGCATTTATTGTGCACGTTTCCCATATACGGCCATAACTGCCCCTTGGGTAGTGGACGGTTTCTCTTGGTCCTATAAAAAAGAGAAGGATGAGGGAATGTGAATTAAATTCACATTCTCTGTTTATTCTCTGCTCCACCTTCTTCTTCGTCTTCTTAACTTCTTCTGCCACCATTACTGTTCGCCGTTGCTGCTGTTGCTGCTGCTGTTGCTGCTGTTGCTTATTGAAATTCAGGTAGGATTTTTTACTTGGTTTACTCGCCATTTATACCCTTATTGAGTTCTTGATTTTCTGGTGATGAATCATGATGAGTTTAATCTTATGCATGTCATGGAGTTTGAGAATGGTCGCCGCTGGACCGTGTGTTTTACCGGCCACGTTTGATTCTCTATTTCTTCTTTTGTGTTTGAGTAATAGCTTGAGAGCTTGAATGGTTGTAGATGAAATCTAGGGTTTTTCTCACGTTCGCTGTTGTTCTTGAGATTTTTTCATTTTTCGATCTTCCTTGACTATGATTCGTACTTCTATTTACGTTTGTGTCCGCAGATATGTCCGATCGTCCGCGGGTTCCTTATCAAACTCCTCCATCAAGTCCTCATAGATCTCCTCGGAGGGATTCCAACATTAGGGGCGGAACTTCGGCTCCTATTACGCGGGGTAATCCTCGGGATAGACGAACATCCTCATCCTCTGGTCAGAGGCCTTCGCTCAAAAAAGGTGATCCGCCGCAGGGGTCTAAGTATGCCGTGAATCGTCCTAGGGATGGGTCTCCTAAGAGACAGCAGAATCCGCGCGATGAACTTCTAGATGTGCAGCATCTTCGCGCCATGCCTCCACCGCGGACTAATCTTCCTTTGACTCCATCTGTGCCTAATTGAGGCAAGTCAACTAAGAATCAGCCTCCGAAGAGGAAGGCTTCAGAGATAGGATATTCGGGAGATGTAGTTCCTCCTAAGAAGAAGGTAGCGGGTTCTGCGGAGGATGTTGCGGGAAACGTTTACGAGGATGACTCTTCTGTTACCTTTCGTCCTTTACCTTTGGGTAACAAGAAGTTCACTTTCAGACACATCGATCTTGAAGCCTTCAAATTGAAGCATGGTCTTCAGCACTTCCAAGTGCGCTTTTATGCCCCTGATAAAGATATAACCTATGAGATGGTTACCAATTATCAGTACGATGCCTTTCATTTATTGACGACCGTGGGTGCTTTCGAGGCTGGTTTGATGTTGCCTTTGTATAAGGATGGTGACGATTTCTACTACCGGGTTTTGTCTAGCCGCGATACTGCTAAGAAGATTCATAACCGTGGGGTGCAGCAGTTGACAGGAAATTATCTTCGCCATCTCCGAGAATGCTATCTTCGTAGCAAAGGGCAAACGATGATGACCTGCTATACCCCCAAGTTAGAGGAGGAGAAAGGGTGGTATACTCCTGAAAATTTCAACAAGTCCTTTGGAGATTATGTTAACAGGAATACACGTAAGCCATGGTCTGTGAGTCTGCGGAATATTGTTGCTGGTAAGGGGGAAATTCTCCTTTTGAGCGAGGTAAGTGATTCCAAAATGGCGAGGGTTCCTGGTGCTGAAGGTCTTCCTATTCCCGCTGATGAGAGAATTAAGCGTGATCATGACTATGAGTGGTCTGCTACTGTTCTTGAAGTTGTTGGTCCGTGGGCCTATGGTTGGGTCCCCGGACCCCATGGTTGGCGACCTACATCAAGACAGTCCTTATCGCGAAGCCTCTCCTTCTCGTTATGCCCATTACTGCCCTTGGCAGATGAGTTTTGGAGGTATGGATTTTGCTTACAATAGTGATGTTGATGATGCGGAAGATGAAGATATCTCCGATGCTAACCCTCCTACGTAGAGTGCTAACATTGCTAAGGTGTGTTGTTTGTTTTCTACGTACATATGCCCCTTCGTTTTCTTAAGTAATGTTGATTATGCTAAGGAAAGGAAATACAAATGGCTCTTTTAGCATCGTCTCTTTATCATTATGTTTCATTGTCATTATGTCTCGCAGGTGCTTAGAAAGAAAAAGATCAATCCCAAGCAATCGTCGAATTCTCCCACCGAAAATTCTACGCACTTCGAGGAAGTGAACAGTCCAGTGGATGGTGACGAGGATGTTTCCGATAAGGAAGAGCGGATTGGGACTTCTCCACCCTTTCAAGAAGGAAACAATGTTGTTGGTGGGGGCGTCGGTGGAGGTGATGGTGATCAGACCACCGGTGGTGGTAGTGGTGATCGGGCCCCTGGTGGTGGTAGTGGTGATCAGGCACTTGGTGGTGGTAGTGGTGATCAGGCCCCTGGTGGTGGTAGTGGTGATCAGGCCCCTGGTGGGGCTGTTAAGTCAAGTGGGGCCGCGGATATTGAGGTTGGTGAAAATCTGATCGCAGAGGACAGTGGCATTGGCCTGCAGCGGGCCGTTGTAGACAAGGGCAAGGGAGTTGCTCTTGGTAGTAGTGATAAGGATGGGGATACTTACTGTGAGTTCTCCTTTGGTAAGGTTTTATCCGGGGGACAATCTTTTGACATGGCCGCAGCTATAGGGCTTGCCTCGGATTTCAATTTGCTTTCCGCCGGTGATGACTGGGATGTTCTTCAAGATATCCGCGGAGATGGGTTAGTACGCGGATCTGATGCTGAGGTTCTGGTAGTTCATCCAGAGGGTTTTGTTAGCGCTTCTTCCTCTGCTGGCGGGGCTTTGGTGCAAGGTAATACTGGTGCTTTACTTGGTGGGAAGTCCTCAGATTCTTCCTCAGATGATTTCTCGCGGTCTTTAACCGCGGATGGCGATGATGCTATTTTGGCTTGGCTTAAAAAGAAAGATTTGCTTGTCGTGTCGCATCCTGCCCCTGTGATTGAAGGGGAAAAGAGTTCGGACTCTTTTACTCGCAGGCATATGGAGCTAACCTCTGAGGAGGTGGTAGATGGAGAGTGGGACAAGAATCTTGTGGCCAGCGGGATTGATCTCGTGGTGAATCCTCCCTCTACTGTTGCGGGCATGATGGCTATTGCCGATGGGTACCAGTACAGTTATCCCCAGCAGCGGTTATTGGAGGTTTGCCCTGCTCTCTCTATCCCTGATTTTACTTAGGTGTGTTATGTGAACTAATGTCCCTTTTTGATTAATAGATGATGAGGAGTGAGTACTGCAACCATAATCTTTACCGGCTCTTCAAGGCTAAGTCTCTCAAGCTTAAATCGAAACTCTGCCATCGTGAAGAGGTGCTTTCGAGTGTTGAAGCTGCGGCCTCTGCTAAAGATAAGGAAATAGCAGAGTTGAAGGGTCTGCTTAAGCGCAAGGAGCAGCAGGACGTGGAAGAGGAAAAGCTGCATTTTGAGCTAGCTTCGATCAAGGACAAGTTAAAGGTGGCTGAGAAGAATTCTTCATCTATTTCAGGTCTGCATCTCCTTCTCTTTGATTATTAGATGTTCCTTATATGTTCTGAGTTATCTTCTTCTTCCCCCCTCCCGCTGTACTATCTTCAGTGGGTGGAATCCCTGAGTTGATGTGGCTTCGGGGTGAGAGAATTCGTCAAAAAGGTCGTATTGCTGAGTTAGTTGAAAAACTCAAGAGTGAATCAGCGAAATGGAACGCTCGCGTGGATGTCCATAATGTTATGGCCGAAGAATGGCGTAAGAAAAAGTTTTGCTTGGTAGATCTGCAAAACCAAAATAACCATGACCGTCATTTATTCAACGGGGCTCTTTTATGGACGCGGGATAATCTTGAGAAAGCCCGTGGTCAGATTTCCGCTCTAGAAGTTAAGCTCAATGTCATGGAAGAAGAACTGCGGCAAGCGCGCTCTTCTCATCCCTCAGATGTGCGGGCTTATATGCAACGTCTTGCCAAGGAAAGAGATGACGCTAGGGCGGAATCTGGCGCTCTTAGTAATGCTCTATCCTCGTCTCGAGCTGATGTGGCCCGTCAGGTTGAGTATGAGAAAAACTTAGAGGTGACTATGTATCGTCTTAACAAGGGCTTGGAATCGAAGCATGATGAGGTTAATCGATATCATCATTCGAACTCGATGCTTCGAGATGACCTAAGCGTGAGTCAGCATGCTCATAATCTTCTGCAGATAGATTATGATAAGTTATCAAATGAATATGATTATGCCGCAGAAGCTCGGGACTCCGCGGTTTATCATTGTGAAGGTATACGTCTTTGTCATCGAGTGTGCTTTGTGTTGTATTTGTTATAATTGTTCTTTCCTACTATCCGCAGAGCTCCAAGGACAGCTTCGAGCTGCGGATGACAAGTTTGCCGAAGCTCAGGCTAAGGTAGTTCAATTGGAGGGCCAAGTCAGGCCTTGTCTCAGGAGGAAACGCTGAAACAAGCCAATCAAAAGGTGGACCATCTTTCCACTTCCCTAAATCAAGCTGAGATGAAGAGTGTAGCCATAGGCTTCGTGGCTCGTAAGCAGTTGGCAGAAGAGATTAACAGGACTCTTGGTGAGATTGAGTTGGATCTCAGGAAGAACCATGGGCTAAACAAGAATTATACTCGGCGTCCCGTACCCGCGCTCCCTTCAGGTTCTTCCTGCCCCTCCTCCCCGGTGGTAGTGTTCCTTCGTCGGCCGAAGGACAAACCCGCGGATAATGCTCCTTCTCAGTAGATCATTGGTAGTATGCTAGGGATTGATCTCGCCTGCTTATCCTTTTTGGCGTTTTTGCTACTTTTCTTGCTAGGCTTGTAATCAATCACATGTACTAGATCAAACTTTAGCATTTAAATCGACTTTGAATTTTGTTGAATTCGCATCTATTGGTTTTTTCAAATCAAGTTAATATAATGATTAATTTCATAATGTTTGTAATCTAAGGATGTTGAACCTCGGAATTTGAGAAAGTGTATTGTTCGTTGCAATTCCGTAGGTTGATATCCCCTAATTGTCTTGTGACCTTGCACCCCGTCCAGCTAATTCCTTGGCCAGAGGATTTCTGAACGGTGGGGGTCTGGCCGACGTTCAAGGATATACTCCATTGAGTTCGCGGCTTGTAATATTGCTCGGGTATCCCGTTCTGCGGGAAGTCACCCCCTGGTCGTACACTTATAGACGCTTACGGGGGAGTTCCGAGAGATTGCATGTGTATGCTTTGCGCAGGATATTCCCCGATGTATTGCAGTGGGTATGATCCACGCTTTGTGCGGGACATTCCTTTTGTTAAAGTATAATGCCAGTTCTTAATAATTGTAATCGCACATGATTTACGTGGTTCGGCCCTAAGGCCTACATCCACGGGGTAACGATAGTGTCGATATTTTATTAAGATGTGACATGGTTTTCAATGTACATTCATACTACGTTCCTTGGTTGATCTTCCTATGTACAGATGGGTGTGTAAGTAGTATATACATGTGTCTCATATGGTATAGGTTGTGGGTTTTGAATAAATTGAAATGTGTGTGGGTAATGAATAGAATATGACACTTGAAGACGAAAGCTTGGATTGATTGAAAAGTTAAGGCGCGTTACTCCTTCATCGAGATAGAAACATGTGGACTTGTAAGTCAATTTTCTTCTTCCGAAATGCATACGCAGTGGTAGATTACGGGTAGTATGGCTTGAGATATTTGGCATTCCACGGATGCATGAGGATTTCCCCTTTCGGATTACTCGAGATAGTAAGAGCCATTTCCGCGATGTCGTGTATTACGTAGGGTCCTCCCCAAGTTGGTGCTAATTTTCTCCACTTCTTTTCTCCGGTATTGGGAATGGTCCTTAACACATACCGTCCTTCTACGAAATTCCTAAGCTTCACTTTTTGTTATATTCCCCCTGCTAGCCTCGCATTTGTAGTTTTCCATTTTTTTGCAAAGTCCCTTCTCTCCTTTCTTCGAGATCGTCAAGCTTTTCCAACATCATGTCCGTGGTGAGGTTCTTCTCCCATGCTTCTGTCTTTGTTGTTGGTAGTATAATTTCCGTGAGGATTACTGCTTCTGCTCCATACGTGAGTAAAAACGGAGATTCTCCTGTAGCTGATCTTCGAGTTGTTCCGTATGCCCACGAGTTATGTAATTGTTCACACCACCGCCCTTGTACTCGTCTAGTTGTTTTTTTAAGGATAAGTGCCAAAGTTTTGTTCGTGGCTTCGCTTGTCCATTGCTTCCGTGGGTATATGGGGTGGATTTGTTTTTTCGAATTTTGAAAGTGTCGAACGAAGAAGTCGATATTCTTTCCTTGCAACCTTTTACCGTTGTCGGAAACTATCTCTCGCGGATGCCAAACACCGCAAATGATATTTTGAAAAATAAAAGTAAAGACGTCCGAATCACGAATTCTTGCCGAGTGCCACAGCTTCTACCCACTTGTCAAGTAATCCGTTGCCACTATTAGGAATCTTCTTTTCCCGGTCCCTGATACGAACGGGCCCACTATGTCGAGGAATAAATTGCACTGATTAAAGGCTAGTTTGGTATTGCTGCAGCTTTTGTAAAAGCACTTTTCTCGTCGCGTTCTTTGTCTTTGTCTTGTGAGAAAAAAAGCGTTTAGACGTTTGGTAAAATATTAATTAAAGTTAAAGCCGATTAAAAAAACAATCAAAGTGTGTTTGGTAAAATACTAGATTCAACCATTGTTGTTGTGACAAATGACAAAAACAGACATATCTCTAAAAATAGTTTTATTCAATTTTATTGGGGTTAAAAATAATTAATTTTTTTTACTATTAAATATAAATAGATTAAATATTAAATTTTACTAATTATTACTATTATTATGATGGTTAAGAAAAATTATTTTTACTTAACCAATTTTAAATATATATAATTTTCAAACAAAAAATAAACTAAAATTAAGTAATTATTTAAAATTTGCTTTTATTTTTATTTTTGACAAATTAAATGAAATGGTATTATATAATAGTTTGAAAATAAAATATAATAATATTTAAAGAATAAAATATAAGAAATAAAAATTGATTGTATATATATTTAAGGGTAATTTTTGCCATTTACAAAATAAAATAGGGACAAAAAGGATAAATCAAGCATTGAATTTTGGTGGGACCATAGCTTATGCTTTTGTAGCTTTTAAAAGCTCCTCCTCCCCAGCTTTTAAAAATTGAGGAATCTGGGAAGTGCTTTGGATAATAAGCACTTTGATTTTTTTTTACCAAACACCAATTTCAAAAATTATTGACATATATAGGTTTTGAAAGTGCTTTTGCAAAAAAAAAAAAACATTACCAAACCCAGCCTAAGAACATGGGGGCTGCTAATCAAGTACCTCTAATCTTTGATTGCAATTACCCTAAAATTTCAAACCCTAATTCCTCTTTTTTTCAATTTCTTTTCCTCTTAATTTTCCGTTTTTACAAACCCTAATTAGATCCCTCAATTGCTATTTTGACCACGTAGGATTCACTCTTGATTGCTATTTTTCAGCTTTTATAACCTCACAATTTGGTTTAAGTTGTTAAACCACTACTTTGTGGCTATCATTCCCACCGAATCATTTGTTGAAATTCCGATTATATTATCTTACTTGGGTGGTCAGTGTTTTCAAGTGATTCCAACCAATTTTATTGCTCTGTTGAGTTGCAATTGATTGACTTGCAATTTTGTTGCTTTATTCATATAAATTGGTACTCTGGTTTGATTGTTTCTAATATTCTTAGTTGTCCTGTTGAGACTCAACTAATTGACATGGCTGCTGGTGTGTCTTGTGTTGTTTGCTTAGCTATTCAGTTCTTCATAGATATCATTGATTACATAGGTATTAAAGATAGTTTAGTTTATTTTTCTTATTCCTCATGTTTCAGCTTAGTTCTAGTGCGTGTTATTCAATTCCTTTTCTTGTGCATCTTCAATATCTGTCAAAGATATTATATCTGCAATTCTTGTTCTTTTTTAAACATTCATATTATGAGGATTTTGTCGTGGAATTGTCAAGGCTTCGGCAACCCTACCAATAGAAACTCTCTATGGAACTTGATCAGAGGTCAAAACCCTGATATGATATTCCTGTGTGAGACTAAAAATGAATCTTCTAAGATGAATCAATATCTTAGAAGGTTCAATTACCCTAACTCATGGGTCTTTCCCTCTATTGGTCGTGCTGGGGGTATTTCTCTTCTTTGGAAAACAGGTTTTAATTGTCAAATAGTCCATAATACTGATAAAATGATTAATGTCATGATTTCTGATAATCCTAGTAAGCCTTAATTTCTAGTTACTTTTCTCTATGGTTCTGTATACCATGATGAGAAAATGGAACAATGGAAATATATTGGAGAAATTGGCTCTAGAGCCAATCTTCCATGGGTTATCATAGGTGGTCTTAATATTATTATGCATGCCCATGAAAGATCTAATTTCTCTACTCCTACTACCATAGAATATCCTGAAATTCAAACTATCATAGATACTGCTGAGCTCTCTGATTTAGGATACATTGGCAATAAATTTACGTGGAATACTAGACAATCTGGCAATGATTGTATCTATGCTAGATTAAATAGAGCGCTGGGTAATGGTCACTGGATAAATCATTATGGTTCCTCTGTTGTTCACCATATTGACATTATAGGCAGTGACCATATTCCAATTATCTTGGAGACTAATCCCATGTCTAACAAAGGTAATAAGCCTTATAGATATTTCAAGTGTTGGAGTAGTGACCCATCTGTTAGGGAAGTAATCAATAATGTTTACTCTAAAGATGTTAGAAGTTCTTCTCCTTATAAATTAACAAACAGACTTAGGTTTTTTAAACATGATCTTAAACTCTGGAATATCCAACACTTTGACAATCTTGATGATAAGGTTACTCTTAATAATCAACTCAATGATCTTACTAATCTTCCTCATTCCTCTGAGAATGTGTAATTGATTAAACAAGTAGAATTTGATCTAGAACACTGGCAAAAAGTACAAGAGGACTTCTATGCTCAGAAATCTAGACAAGAGTTCTTCAAATCTTTTGACAGAAATACTGAATTCTATCATAACTATGCCAATAGAAGGAAGCACTTTAATCATATTAGTGCTCTCAAATTGGATAATGGGCAGTGGGTTAATGATAGAGTTGATATTGAAACCCTCTTGGTGAATTATTTCAGTTCTATAAGGACTACTTCAAATCCTTATAGAAATACTGAGTTGCTCAATTGCATAGACCCTTGTATCTCATATATTGATAATCTGTCTATGCTTAGACCAGTTACTAAGCAAGAAATTATCGATACCGTTAACCAAATGGCTCTCTGGACTGCCCCAGGGCCTGATGGTTTTCCACCTGGGTTCTATAAAGAAAATATTGATCTCTTAATAGATGATGTTTGGAAAACAGACAATAGTTTTTTTGAATCAAAACATCTATTAAAGGAGATGAATCATACTTTCTTGTCTTTGATTCCAAAAAATTAAATAATCTTTCTATCCCTTCTGAATTTAGACCCATTTCATTATCTAATTCTAATTACAAAATCATTTCTAAGATTAATGTAAATAGAATAAAACCTCTACTTAGCAAAATGATAAGCCCTTACCAGGCTGCTTATGTTCCTAATAGGAATATCCAGGATAATTTCATCATTGCTCGTGAACTGGTTCACACAATGAAAAGAAAAAGGAAGAAGGATAAATGGCGTGTCATGGGCCTTAAACTTGACATGTCTAAGGCCTTTGACAGAGTTGAATGGTCCTTTCTAAGAGATATCCTTAAGGCTTTTGGATTTTCTGAGCATTGGTGTGACTTAATACACCAGTGCATTAGTACCACTAGTATATCCATTATGCTAATTGGATCTCCATGCAAATCTTATAGATCAACAAGGGGTCTGAGACAAGGAGATCCCTTGTCTCCATACATGTTCATAATTTGCATGGAATCTTTTCTAGGTATGTCATTCATGCTGAGTAGAATAATCTTATTCATGGTATTAAAGTTAGTAAAGAGGCACCTAGCATAATTCATCTTCTTTTTGTTGATGATTGCCTCAAATTTGGTAAAGCTTCACATGCTGAAGCTCATAATATGTTGGGTTAATTAAGGATTTTAGTATGGCTTCCGGCCAAGTGATTAACCTTCAAAAATCAGGATATTTTTTAGTAAGAATGTGCATCTTGATCATGCTGTCTCTCTTATAAATGATTTAAAAGTCAAGAAGATTGCTTTCAATGAGAAATATTTTAGGCCTTCCCCTCTTCATAACTAGGTCTAGAACCGACTCCTTCAACTATCTTAATGATCATTTTGATAAAAGGGTTGCTAAGTGGAAAGGTAAGCATTTTAATCAGGCTGGTAGATCTATTATGGTCCAAAATGTCTTAAAATCCTCTCCTATTTATCATATGAACTCATTCACAATTCCTGATAGTATTATTAATAGTATGGAATCTTCCCAAAGGGATTTCCTGTGGGGTAAGTCAAGAACATGGGGTATTTACTTTAGATCTTGGCCTAGAATTTGTACTCATAAATATCAAGGTGGCTTAGGCTTTAGAAATGTTAAGCATGTTAACCTGTCTCTTCTATCCAAAACTGCTTGCAATCTGATTCACAATCCTTATGCTCTGTGGGTTATTATTCTTAGATGTAAATACTTTAAAAACTGTCACCCTATTCACTACTCTAAGAAGGATGATTGTTCCTGGGCTTGGAGGAGTATTCGTCGTGGCCTAGATTTCTTTTTGAAGCATTCTATTTTGGAAGTTAAGGATGGTAAGAGTATTTCTGCCTTTAGAGATAGATGGATTCCAGATTCTGTTGAGCCTATGTTTGTTGCTAGTCCTAACCCGAACCTTACAGTTTCTGCTTTCATAGATAATGACACCAAATCCTGGAATTCTGAGCTTGTTAAAGATTTTTTCACGCCTATCAATGCTAAGAAGATCCTTGATTCTAGGATTCCTCTTTCAGGAAGTGACAGACTTGTTTGGCCACATTCAAAAAATGGCCAATTCACTCTGCTTATAAAGTCATTTCTGGCCAGATTGATTACATGAATAATGTTCAAAGTAGTAATCCTTTCTATAAAGCCTTGTGGAGACTTTCAGTCCTTCCTAAAGTTCAGATCTTTATATGGAAGTTCCATGAGAACATCCTCCCAGCTAAAACAATGCTTGCTAGGTTTGTTAATAGGCATAACAATTCTTGCAGTATGTGTAATTCTGATTCCCTTGAAACTCCATAGCATATTCTTTTACATTGTCTGTTTTCCAAGTCTGTTTGGTCTCTAACCCCTTATGAAGACCTTATTGAGCAAGATATTAATTCCTCCATCAGTCTACAAGACTGTGTAGTCAAATGGATTTCTGACAACAGTTTGAAAGATAAGGCTGGTGCAGTTTTCACAATTGCTTGGAGCATTTTGAAAGACAGATGCTCATGCGTCTTCCAAGGAAAAGCTTTAAATCATCGTGTTACAACTAGATTAGCAATGAACTGGTTACTGACACTGAGATATTTTTGAATGATAAGATTCCATCCATACAGACTCTACTGAAGAGAGAAACCTCTCCACAATCACTAGCTCTCTGCCAGATGACTATGTGCTTGTCTTTAGTGATGCTGCATATGATAAACATACTAATTTGTCAGGTATTGGTTTGATCATAAATAATATTGCAGGGGGCTTCATCGGATGCAAACTCAAAGCAGTATCAGTGAGGAACGTGGAGGAAGCTGAAAGTCTAGCGTTACTGGAGGCACTGTCATGGGCAAAAACTAAAGGACTTGAGAAAGTGTGTTTTATCGGTGATGCTAAATCAGTTACAGATGCTTTTAATTCCACTAGCAATCAACTATTTTGGTATAATAAATCAGTCTTAGAAGACTGTAAAACAATTAGTTCTTGTTTTCAATTTGTTAAGTTTGAATTTCTAAAAAGAAACAATATTATTCTAGCTGATCAAGCAGCTAAGTTTAGTAGGAAGTCTAGAACCTTAGGAGAATGGATGGGAAATGTCCCTGATTTTCTCAACTCTAATATGTAATCCTCTTTATCTTAATAAATTTATTTTCCTAGCAAAAGAAAAGAAAGAAAATCATGCATATTATCGGTTCTGTTACATGAACAATTATTATACAAGAAGAACTGGAATCCGTAGGTTTTTTATTTTCTTACCTAGCCAATTCAAGTATTTTAAAATTAACATTTATTTTAAGTTGTTATGTTGTAGCTATAAACAAATCTTGCCAATTGTAAATGTATATATTCTTTAACAATCAGCTAGATTTATAATCAAAATTCGTGACAGCCTAACCTACCCTGCAGGGTGTATAAATCAAAAATATTATTACTGATTCAGAAAAATTGATAACTTTTCCTTTTAATTTTTAGCTCAAAATTATTACGGAAAAAAATAAGAATATCATTTTTCCTGAAACGAATTAATAATAGATTATATATTTTCATTTTTCATTCTTTTTCGGGTCCTGTTAACGTGTATACCCGTATACACGTTAACAGGGGTATATTCGTCTTATATTCACATGGGGAACAGAAATCAGTGGTTGGGATATTAACAAGCTAATCATCTTTATCAGTGAAATGTAAATTCCACCGATACCCTTAATCTTTGTTAATCACGTCCTTTACCTCTCTAACTTTCCTTTTTATGTTGGTTTCTCCGTTCTATATTCTTCTTCTCAATTTTTATCATAATTTCACTGTTTCTAAATAATTCAAAGGCTTGTTTATAAGTGTTTAATTAAATTAATCTATCTCTACAAATCTCTCATATAACTTCATCTTCATCTTATCAAATTACTACTACCGATCGATCTACTTACGGTTCAATCGATGAAATTTCAATTGCACCCAGACTCAGGGTAATCAAGATCGAACTTTCCATCTAAGATTGGGTGGTTTTTTATTTAGTGGATGTAAAACTCCAGTAAGATTGAAAGTTTAAGATACCTAAAATTTAGGGTTTTGTTATCTTAAACCAATTTTTTTTTCTTTCTCTTTTTATATTGAAGTTAATTACTTCTGTTTGATTGACTGTTTAAACCAGCAATATTTTCCCAGGGCCGGCCCCAAAGGGGAAGCAGGGAAAGCTCCACTTTGGGGCAACAAGGCCAAGGGGGAAAAAAAAAACTTGAATTGCATTTTGGGTTTTCATGGAACCAAAAACATTTTAAGGGACTTATTCATAATATCACGTAATATGTGGGCAGAAATTGAATAGATTTAGGACTAAATTGGAATTTGTTTACTCTTCCATTGAATAATCCTTTTTCCTTAAAAATAATTTTTATTTTTGTAGCTATTAAGATTATATTTAGTAGTTAGGCGGTAAATTTGTTTTGGTTATCATCATTAGTCTCTCCTTCTTCTTTTGGTATTGTCGTAGAAGTATTTGTTATTCTCTTTATAATTTCATTACTCGTATTATTAGTATCGAATCCTACACACACAAAATAATCTCTGATGTCAAGTAATTTTTTCAAGCCGTCAAATTTTTAGATTAATTTGATTTTTTAGTTGCGAGGTTATCAACCCGCTCCTTTGTAATCGAAGAAGATTAGAAGAATAGTTATATTTGAATTTTTAGTTATAAATTTTGCAATTGAAATGAAATGAATCTCAATGAAATTACCATTGGATATAGAAACTAAATGAAACATTACTAGTTTTGCATACTTTATAAAATGTCATGGGCTTGTAACAATTCAATTTAAAGTCATAATTAAGATATCAGAAGTTATATCATCGTAATTCTTGTTTATTGCAGGTACACCTCCACTGAAAATAAGAAGATACAAGCATTAAAAGATCCCCTGCAATGTAAGAAAAAAAATATGGGGGCAAAAAAAAATTGTCCGCTTCGGGGCAAAAAAAACTCAGGCCCGGCCCTGATTTTCCCCTTTATGCTTGTCAATATATAATCTAGGAATTTCGATCAAACAATGCCACTTTCGTTCTATGATGGAAATCATGGCACCAGATTCGGCCATTAATCAAATAGGTTTGGCCATTAATCAAGCAGGAATCAAAAAAAATATAGAATTATATACAAATACGGTAGGATTTGATTTAAATGGAAATATGATTTTACTGTATTAACTACTCATTAATTCATAATCAACTAATAGCTAAAATAGTGTAATCCAGGTCATAATTATCAAGTCAGCTAATAAAGTTGGGGGCTATTCATGGAAATTTCTAGTTATTTATTACAGTGGGTTGTTTACTCATAATTTTCCCAAAATTTAAGAATATAAGTAGAAAATCAAGGTAATTAATTGCTCATTTAATCCGCCCTGGGATACAAGTTAACATTTGCCTTCTTTTTCAAATGAAACGAGTGGGAATATTATACTGTATTTCAAACTGTCTTTTCCTAGGGGAGTTTTCTTAGATGCGAGGGAGGAACATCATCCCACGTATTGGTGTTTTACACCACCAAAAACACAATCAACACATGGCACTCAAACCAAGAACAAAACAACTATGTGATGGCACCACCATTAAAGGGTTGACTTTTAATGACCCTCTGTTTCATTTCATTACTTTGATTTTCACTCTAAATTACTTTTACCTTCAACCACCAGAAAGAATTTCATTACTTCACTTTCAAACTCGTGCAAAGCATGGTTGTTTCGGATATTCCTTCACCTGATTCTTCAAGAGCTTTCCAAACCAATTGATTGAGGTATCAACTTCCAGTACGTCTTCTTCTCAGACTTGTCTGTTGCTCAAGTTTTCGAGTCAAAGGTTTGATTTTTAGGTACCCAGAAGCAGTTATCTCATAACCCCATGTTAGGTTTTGTCTCTTTGATTGAAACCCATAGCCAAATTTCTTCGCTTTTGCTGTTTCATCACTCAATTTGTCTCTCTCTGGTTGAAATTTCCATTCTGTAGTAGTAAGTAGTTTTTATTTGATTGATTGTATACCCTTTGTTGTTCTTGAATTCTGTTGTAGTTGTTGAATTCCTCCTGTTTATGTCTAACCCATATCGAAATTAAGGTGTAATTTCATCAAACTTGACTCAATTTTGGAGTTCTAGTTTAAGGGAGACGCTTTGTCGATGAATTCACATCTCTACTGGTCTTCCTTTAAGCAATTGTTAGAGGTGCTTTCTTAATGTGTGTTTAAATGCTCAAACCATAAGTGTTAAATGTCGTTTATTTGCGGCTTGCCGCTAATTGAATGCGTATACTGCTTGGGTTGTGCACGTTGGGCATGGAAGAGATGCCTACATAGTGCAGGAGCTGAAAGTCAGAACTGGGGTAATGCTGCAACAGAAGAATTTGAGCCTGTTCCTCGGATCTGTCGTCTGATTTTATCTGTGTATGAAGATGATATACGGAACCCTCTTTGGGCGCCGCCCGGAGGGTATAGGATTAATCCTGATTGGATAATTTTGCGGAAAACGTATGAGAATACTGAAGGTCATGCTCCTCCGTATACGATATACCTGAACCATGACATGGGGGAGATAATTCTAGTTATTAGGGGGTTTAATTTGGCAAAAGAGAGTGATTATACTGTTCTGTTGGATAATAAACTAGGACAAAGGAAATTTGATGGCGGGTATGTTCATAATGGGCTATTGAAGGCAGCTGAGTGGGTGTTTGAGGAAGAATGTGAAGTTTTGAAGGAATTGGTAGAGAAGTATCCGAATTATAAGTTGATGTTTGGAGGTCATTCGCTAGGATCCGGTGTGGCAACACTTTTGACGATGGTGGTGGTACAGAACCGCAACAGATTGGGGAATTTAGATCGGAAGCGGATCAAATGCTATTCCATTGCGCCTGCTAGATGTGTCTCTCTAAATTTAGCTGTGAGATATGCAGATGTTATCAACTCAGTTGTACTTCAGGCAAGTTCATGCTCTTATTTTCCTAATCCTGTAGCTCGTAGTTCAATTTTGCTAACTTGGTGGATGTATGTCTAACTGCAAATCTTAGTATACTGTATTCAGCTGAATGTAGTATGCCGGCTATATGTTCCATGAGACCTTTTCATTTACGATAATGATACTTATATCTGTATTAAATTTAGTCCTGATAGTAGTTTACTTTACTAAATCAGGATGATTTCTTACCTCGGACGGCGACTCCCTTGGAAGACATGTTTAAGTCGGTCTTCTGGTAAGCCTAGTTTCCTTTCACCTCCAAGTGTCTGTATTCCGTCAATTTGTACTTGAGTAGGATGCTTAACTTGCAAAGACCTACAGTTTTTGTCAAAAACAAAACGTGTAAAAATTAACTCTCCTTTGGGTTTTTGGTATGTTTTAATGAATTTCCATAGTAGCACAGGTAAAAATCACCGTTCTGTGAACTGATGTGATACAATTTGCAATTTGCGTCTCAAATATGTTTTCCCCTTGGTGATGGTTGTTCTTTTTGTTGAACAGTTTGCCATGCTTACTTTGTCTAAGGTGCATGATTGATACATGCACGCCGGAGTCAACCATGCTCAGAGACCCAAGGAGGTTGTATGCAGCCGGTCGCTTGTACCATATTGTCAACAGAAAACCGTTCAGGTATTCTGAATTTCAGGGCAAGTTTATATTTCCTATTATATTTTGAAACCATTCTGTTTCAATAGAGGTACGGGAAACGGTGTTTCTTATCAGTTCACCCGTTTAAGGGTACATCACTGATGTAAATATAGTCTGGTGTTGTAGTTTTAGTTTAAAAGTAGCCTATAATTCATATTAAAAAATCTACAGTTCATTGATATACATACTTGTGATGACTTCAGGTGTAAAAGATATCCCCCAGTTGTCAGAACGGCAGTTCCTGTGGCTGGCAGGTTTGAGCAAATTGTCCTTTCCTGCAATGCAACTGCAGATCATGCCATAATTTGGGTAGAGAGGGAATCTCAAAGAGCTTTAGATGTACGTATAATTTCCTCCCATTAATATTTTTTATCGTATGACTCCGAGAATAGTATCCAAAGCTGGTCCAAGAAAGCAAAAAGGCTTAGATGTTCAAGATCATTTGAACTTGGGAAAAGTGTGTGGTTCCGCCTATTTTTCAGATGTGGATTGCCAAAACCTTAAAACCTTAGTGCTTGGACTTGAATGGTCCGATTTTTTGGGTATTGGGAACCTCTAGTTAATACAAGTTAGCAAAATCAAACTCGGCAGGAGCCTTACAGGTCATGATGCATCACTCTCAACACAATGTTACTGAAAATGTTTATCGTCTATTTATATTTGGTCATAATGTGGTTTCATCTAAATTGATACTGGGTTCATCTTGGGTATCGAAAATTTTTATGCCTTGCTAATCTGATGCGTGTAAAATTTTCTTTTTCACAAGTGCAGTTGATGCTTGAGAAGGACCAGTCAATGGAAATTCCAGCGAAACAGCGAATCACTCGGGAAGAATCTCTCACTAGAGAACACGAGGAGTACAGGGCAGCTCTAAAACAGGCAGCTCTGTTATCCATCCCGAATTCCTTCTCCCCGTCCCAGTATGGAACATTTGCTGATCAAGATGATGACGAATGGGACATCAGAAGGCATATCCACCGACCAAGTGGTGGCGAATCTGAAGCTGGTGGTTCATCAATGGGGTCATCCAAGAAGAGCTGGGATAGATTGAGTGAGATACTCTTTGTCAAGGATAACAATGACGTTAGCGAGTCTGAATAAAAGACGACGCTCCAGTAAAATGTAGTACAAATGCACACAGTAAAATCTGGAAACAGCCAAGTATAGTGTAAATTTTTGGTCTTATTTAGACAAGTAAAATGTATTATGATCCTGTTCCGTCCTCATTCAAGTTATATGCTTCGCCGTTTCTTTTTTTTGCGCCATTCTGTTATTCTTTCAACCATCAGGATTGGTTTGCAAGCCTTACTGGATCCCCAGTCCTGGCTCTGGTTATTACACTGCAAAGAAGAACAAAGCCTTTCTAAATGGAAAGAAAATGGAATATAATCATTATCCGTAGTCTGAGGAACTGTAACTCGGTCTCTGGTTATCACACTGCATCAAAGTTTCGCCAGAATAGGATTTTGTCAATGGATCCCTGACATAACCATCTTCTTCTTTGCGTTGCTTCGGCTTTCTTGAACTGTTTCTCCTGCCATAGTAACATACATGATTAATCAAGCTTCGGTCAGGAATAACATTACCATGAAAGCATGTTACAAAGAATTCAACGACGCGGTCGATATTTACAATTTAGAAGCTAGAAGTACCATGCATTTTCTGAACAAAGTGTGTAAACTCCGCGAATCTTTTGTGCTCCATCAGTTGTGGTGTGAGCCGAAGGTACGTAAACGCAACCAAGTGCCTTCCATCTGGATCACTCGAGGGTTTGGCCGTTTCCAATATCTTGTTATAGCCATCTTTATCATAGCAAGGAAGGGCATTCTCACTAGCCACTGGTACACCAACATCCCAGGCAGCATTGCACACCTAAAGAGAAAAGAAAATGAAATATCATAGAATAACCAAGTACCTTGAATGTTTTCTTTTACTAGAGATGCCACCATTTTTACGGCATTTGTTCACATTAAGTTTCTTCGAGCACGTACCTGCCAGACCAAACCTTCTGGATCTGCCATTGCCTCTGGATGACCTTCCTCCTGGTGTAAAGTTCTCAACTCAACACATGTGAAGTTTAGAGAAACGGTATGCTTCTTTAGTATCGAAGCTATTGCAGCGTAGCCGTCGCGGTTGCTTGGGTTATAAAACCCTGCAGTCAATTCAGCAGCATGACTAGCTGTTTTATACCACCAGTGGACGCCTGATAGCTATTTGCAAAAACCAAAGGAACATTGAAAAGTAAGAAATGGGTAATATCAAGAGAACAACAACCCAATGCAGATATGGGAAATTGCCCATCAATGCAGACACATAAAAGTTTAAATATGTGGGCATGTGCACACCTTAGCGGCAATAGAGATGCCTTCAAAAGCCAAATTGGCAAGAGAAAGTACACGGTCGGCATGATCAATCAGAACTTGTGAGTACCAATTCAAGAAGAATCTCCCATAATGACTATCGAAATCACCTCCGTTACAAAAGAATCCAGTCTCATGTGGTTTTGAAGTATAACAACCAGCATTTTTAGGTCCATTACCCCAGAATGCATGACCCCTTTCATTTGCCGCATTTGTTAAACTCTTCATCAAATACCGGTCATAGCACTGAAGAGAAAACACAAATCAAAAAGGTATAATCATTTTGGTTTAATGCAACAATCTTCTTGCGTCACTCAAAATATTGCAATCGAAATGATCAAGAACAAGAAAGAACATAATCACCTGGAATTCACCAATGCCAGGATATTTCCATCCATGCTTTATCGGATAAGACGGATAACGCAGCTCTCCACAGGGGCCTAAGCCAATTTCAATCTCAGTGATCACTCCCTGCTCAAAGAATTCATCGAATTCTACTCGAAAGCTTCTCATATAGTCAAAGTACACCTACATAGCAACAGAAACAACAGAGAAAGTGAAAATTTGCATTGTGTTGCCAAACTAATTTTCAGATGCAAGGCATAATGCATGATTCAGTACCTCAACTGCAGTTCGGCCTTTCAAAACCCTTTCCTTGTCAATCCCCCAAGAGAGGCATTCATAAGTTCTCCGTCCCTCTTTATCAGTAAAATAAATATCAGGATTATTTTTACCAATTTCTTTTACCCAACCAGGCAATGGAATAGTCACATTATCACCAACATTGCCTCCACATTCATGAAATGACATTACCACTTGCAACTTAAGCTTGAGCCGACGAACGAGCTTAAACAGTCTCTTATAACCAGTCCAGTTATAATCTTGTGGACGACGCCCTTCTACGATCCCCCACCAACAATCAACCATAACACCATCGACATTAATGGATTTCAAGATTTTCAAGTGCTTCACTAATGCATCTGGATCAACCAGTTCTGACTTCATATTGATCACACCCAACTATGTACCACCCAAAAAAAAAAAGAATGCAACATGAGAAGCTAATTGAGGACAGTAAAAAAGTTCTGAAATCAAAACATGCAAAATTCCTCACCGGCAGCATGACGTAAACCGGAACCTTTGGGCTTCCGGCGAAATCACGCTCTCCAAACTTTAGCTGCAAATCCCTTATCTATATGAGAAAATGCAACAGGTCAAAAGCAGCACATTAACATCATCTATTTATTTTTTTGATCAACATACATTAACATCATCTATATAATTAATTAAGCCTCAGTTTCTTTTATGATGGATTATCATTATCATTACCTCATTATTTGTTGTTCTTTCTGCTGCACGATCTCCTACCAGTAATGCAGCAGCAATACTAGTATCACCCCGAAACCGAGGAGAATTACCATTCCAATGGTGATACTCGTCAGATATAGGAATTGGCCATGGTGTTGCATTTTGCACTCTATAAGTACTAGTCCTCCTCATTATGTTACTTGAACAGTGATGATCCATTGAATTTTGAATAGCCCATGTATTGGTTTTGTGTTTAAAAGACAGTAGAGATGATGATGATGATAATACAAGAGGATTAATGAGCATCGGAGAAGAAGAATTATAGGCAGTAGCTGCCATTGAGTGCAAAAATGATGGGTCGAGTGACAATACCCCCATTGTTAAGAAGAATCAATGGAGTTTTAAGGAGTGAAGTGGAGGATTTGATATTTGTTGTTTTAGATTTATGCAGCTAGTAGATCAAGAAGAAGATAATGTGAATTTAGTGTTTAAAAAAAAAGGAGTCAAACGGGAATATGGTTAGGAGGTCCCATAATATTCGACGGAGTTTGACTGAGCAGTAACTTGAGTAGATGTTTGGATTGGATCCCTACGCCTAGTTAATAGCTAAATTTGAAGAGAATTTGTTTTCAACAATTTTTTAAATTAAGGTGGGTCCCACCCCTATGTATATCTTAGGCCGTTCGGGCTGTCTCTATTGCCAGCCCAGCCCGTCATGAAACCCCTTAACAACTCAAGTACGTTGAATATCGCTTCTCGCACTCATGTAAAATACACTAGGTTTGATGATTTATTTGATTGGGCTAGTTTAATTAGAGAGTAGTTTTTCTTCTTTTTTTTTTTTGCCGTAAACTCACAAGCGCTATGCTAATTTCTTTGAGCAGCGCCATCTCTAACACTTTAAATGTTTGGGGCGAGTATTTAGAAAATAACATTTTTTTTGTATACATGAGAGAAAAATGGAGTTCTTGTGACCGACAAATCTACACTGACAAAACTAAAACAACTATAAATAAAAAATGCAATTATTAGTTTAGTAGGCAGCCAAGAAAACGAAGAATCGATCAAAAAAAACGTAAGCAACCAGGAACAACAACACAACTGAAGTACTTCACATGGTCACAATTCTTAATAATACAAACAATAATATCAAAGCGAAAACAAGCCAAACAAAGAAATTCAATCACAGTGATCATTCAGAATTTTTAATAACCATTAAATATCACATTGAATTGAACTATATATACAAGCAATGGATCATTAAGAAACTTCGGGAAATAACATTACAAAATTTTACGTCTTCGATTGGGTATAAAATTCAGAGTATGCAAGTACCAGCACGACAACATTCTTACCAACACTTGGATTATTTAAAGTTCCTAACATTACATTTGACAATTGACAACATATCTAAGGTCTAGACATTCCCAGACAAAAGAGTTATATCAACTGAGATTTATAGCTTTCAATTTGTTGAAAATTTCAATTAACTTGGACTACACAAAACACGATCCTCTTATTGGTATTACCAATCAGTTATTGAACACTAATAAAAACTGGGTAACATGATCTAAGAGGATCGTGCCTAAACATATAATCTTTATATTTACTCTCTTTTGTTAGTTTTTCTTATATAGTTCCTATGTATTGTTAACAAAGGGGGAACAATCCGCGATTAAAAGAAACAAAATTCAAGATAATACTACTATTAACTGACTAATTAAGGATATTAATTAACTAACTTACAAACCAACTGAATCTGCACTTCTTCTGCTCTACTTGATTCTTTTCTTTCTCTATTAATCTCTTCTTCGGTATCTTTTTGATTCTCTTCTTCGGTCTCTTCGTCGCTCCCGAATCCTCGGTCTCTTCATCAGTTTCAGAAAACTCATTATCTTCCTTCTTCTCAAGAATCTGATCAGTCCCTTTCTCATTCTCTAACACCATAATCTATTTTGTATTCTTAAGAGCTTAAATAAGGGCTTTTAAGCATTCTTCTGCATTCCTATCCAAAGTTTTAGGCATCAAATATTGAGCAACATCCGTAGGAGTAACTTGAACGTCACTTATTAATGATTGAATTCTTTCGAACAAGTCGTGAGAATCAAGGCGTAAATATTTCTTTGCAATATTTTAAAGTCTTCAAAACAACAGTATGTCATCTCAATTTGTTTATCCATACGACCTCTTCTAATTAGAACATGTTCTAATTTTTCTACACAAAATAGTAAATGGTACAAACTTTGATCCCATTAATTACAAAGTACATAATACTACCAAAAATATGACATTCTTCATCTCTGAATGATCAGATTCCTTTTATAGGAAGAGCTGACATTAGGATGCCTTACACTTGCGTTCCCAGTACCATACTTTACAAGACTATTGACATTGATTTTACGCTTGTTTCTCTCAATAGGTATTACTATTCAATGATTATTCTCTTGTTGTGAGGCACCTCTACCGGTAGACTCCCCCGTAAATAGCTTCCTAACCTTCCTTTAGACCGGCGCTTCTTCGAAAGGCTTTTTTTTTTTCAATTGTTGGTAACTTAGTCATTTGCTACTAGGGATGAGCATGGTCCGGTATGGACCGGTTTTCGCCTCATCCGCATCCAATCCATTGCACTACGGATTTCAAATTTGGCATCCACATCCAATCCATATCCAACGGATTTGCATCCAATGGATGCACGGATGGACAGATTGGATGCGGATAATCCAATGGATTTGTTTTAGTTAAAATTTATAGTAAAGAAAATAAGCTGACACAAATGACTCATTATAAAACCTACATATCCTATATATGTATACAAATATAAATATGCCATGTACAACACCCCAAGCAAACATCTTAAAAATTCCTAAATGATCCATAGTATTTTCTAGAACTATATAAATTCCCTTAATTTAACGGATATGGATGTCCAACGGTTTTTCAAGGTTACATCCGGGCTCGATCCGTTGTCCGTTGGATTTCAAAAATTCCATCCGCATCCAACCCATTAACGAACGGTCCGGGCATCCATCCGCAAATGAATGGTTGGTCCCGGTTAAATCCGCGGATTACGGGCCAAATGCTCACCCCTATAATTTCTACCACTAAGATACCTATCTTGTCCAAATATAAGCCCAAAACGCACTCCATTCTTTTTTCTTCATGCTTAGGCCCAACTAGGCTCAGCATCCAACAAGAAAAATCCAACTAGGTTTTAATTTTTGCGTATAGCTTGTTCATTTTGTATCATTATTGAGTGATTATTGGCTCGTTCGAATTTTCTTGTAATTGTGAACACTTATCGTTATCTTGATTCAGGTTGACCGAACAAGTTGTTTTCTCTTTCTTTATCCTCTTGGTCTTGGATTTATGGGAATTTTTAGTACTTCGCTTCTTGATCAATATAAGAGACAACGCATATTAAGATTTCAAAAAGTGTTCTAGACTTTATCTGGTATATGTAAGCGTTATATTACGGTAGATAAATTACCGACTATTGCAAGGATAGACCGGGATGGACAACGATTTACAATCAAATGAAAAGGCTTGCTACGAATGTCAAGCGAGATTTTTTTTTTTTTCGTATACTACAAAAGTTGGCCAATTAGCCTCTGAATAAATCTATAAATTTGGTAAGAAACACCATACTAGTTGCTTTTCACCCCTAAAACAACCACTATGGCGTCAAATATTTATTTTAGGGTATAACATATAGAGAGAGTTGTCATGCCCTCATAATATATAATTATAAGATAAGAAAATATATTATTTATCCTTGGTCACAAGGTCGAAGGATCACTAACGTTATAGCTTGAAAATGAAGGCTAACCTTCCATTGCCAGTAGTTCAATTCATCAAATGGATGAAATTGATACATACAAACAACATAATCTTATATAAGATAAGAGATATTGAATATGCTTCGAAAAAAGATATTGACGGCCTTATAATTGGTTATGTGATCAAAGTGGGTAATAATTTCATCCCTGAAGTTCTTCTACAAATTTAAGAACCACTCCTTTGCTTCACCGCTTACATTCCGACAACAACAATGGCTTTCTTCTTCTTCCTCATAATCTTCTAGTCTCACGGTCATACTCTCTAATTAAGTATCTTCATTATTATATGGCTCCTAAAAAGGATCAAGGAAACAAAATATAAAAAGGTATGGGCAAGGAAAAGGGTAAAAAAATATCAAAAAACATGACATAAGTAGGGTTTTCTGTTGGATTCTCTAGATTAGGTTCAACATAAGAGGTGAGCCAAAACAAATCTTGGAGGGTAAAAATGAAGGAAGCAAGAATATAGAGGAACAAAAGTAAAAAGAAATACAAAAGATGATGAAAGAGATATAGAATAAAAAGAGCAACAATGGTTGGGATGGGTGTCTCAAATTAACCCTTATCAATCATCTATTTGTTTTATGCATGCAATTAGTAGTATTATAACTAGTTTTTATTTTATACACATGCTAATATAGTAGTACATTTCTTTCGGTTAATCAATATTTTGTGATTTTCATCAAGATAAATACGAAAGGATGTTGATGATCTTGATTAATTTAGTTGATCAATTTATGTATTCTGCAGAGCCGTACCAAACTTTTAAAGGACCTTCGGCGAAATACAAAAATAAGGGTTCAACATATATGTTAATGTTACTATCATGTTTGTTAAAGATTTAACTTTCTAGATTCTTCGATTGGAACTTTATTATTACGTCGTAAGTCTACCTGATAGACCTTGTTATATAGAAATAAAAAGATAAAGTAATTTATTTACTGGAACACAAACACAATAGTTATTTAAAATAATTAGTTTTACACATAAAACTTTTATAAAAACGTGTTTACCACAATTTTAGGTATTATTGTAGTTATAATTAAATATTACGTTGTTTACCGGTTGGCTTGGCTATATTAATATTAGAAACTTGGATTGAACAAAAACAAGATCCGCTTATTATTATTACCAATCAGTTATTGAACACTAGTAAATACTCAACCTGATCTAAGAGGATGGCGCATATACATATAATCTTTATACTTACTCTCTTTTGTGCTTTCTTATTTATTTCCTATCTATTGTTAACAACGAGGGAACAATCAACGATTGAAAAAAAAAAAAAAAAAACTCCAAGGTAATACTATTAATAACTTACTAATTAAGGACATTAATTAATAAATTAACTAGAAAAACCAATTGAATACTCGGTTCTTTTGCTCTACTTGATTTTTTTCTCTTTAATCTTTTTCTTGGTCTCTTCTTCACTCTCTTCCTCGGTCACTTCATCGCTCTTAGTATCCCCAGACTCTTCATCAGTTTCAAAACCTCATTCTCTTCCTTAATCACTTTTGCATTCTCAAGAGCTTGAATAAGTGCTTTAAAGTATTCTTCTGCATTCATATCAAAAGTTTTAGGCATCAATTGTTCAGCGACATCCATAGGAGTAATTTAAACTTCATTTATTAACGATTGAATTCTTTCAAACAAATCGTGTGGATCAAGGCGTAGATAGTTCTTTGAAAATACTTTAAAGCCCTCAAAACAACAGTATGTCATCTCAATTTGTTTATCCATACGATCTCTTCTAATTAGAGCAGGGTCTAATTTCTTTACGTAGTTAGCGGTGACCACTATGATTTTTTCTTTACCATAAATCGACCATAAACCGTCGGTGAAGTTCAAAATCCCTAAAAAAGTTATTTTTCTTTTCTGATCATCCAAGTTTAAATCACTTTTTTTTCTTATCATCCGAGTCCGAATCCGAGTTTGAATCACTTTTTTTTTAATCTTTGTTGCGTTTTCCCTTAAAATCTAGGGAACAACCAATATCTTCAATAACCATAATGGACTTGTGTGTGGTGTTTTGCAAGAGTTTTCTAAGATTGCTATTAGTATTCACCGTCGTCAGTTTCATGTCATAAACATCATAATCCAAAACATATGACACATCAGGTATCATGCTAGACTTGTCAGTACCAGGTGGTCCATATAAGAGATACACACGTCTCCAGGGCTTAGGTGTCTCCGCATAATAATCTTTCCCTTTGCTAAAAGTAGTAAGATCGCCGATGACTTCTTGTTTCATCCTTGGATCAATGGAAACATGTTTGAAACTGACAGGGTGATCAAACTGACACGTGACGTTTGAAACTGTCTGGGTGATCAATATGATCAAAAAATATAATAAAATACTTTACTTAAATTTTCTTACATTATATAAAAATAATTTTAGATTCTTAATTTAGTTTTTGAAACAGGTGAAAAAGAAATCTAATTATATAATAAGTATATAATTATATAAAACTTTCAGAGTTGATATTTTCGAATGCGAATACCATCACATCCATATCCATATCCAAAACCTTAAATTTTCGATAATAATTATGGATATTCTTATTCGCATAAGGATTCCGGATCATTTATAATACGGATTTAGCCAAATTTCATACATTCATTGCTACCTTTGTCAAGGCGGGGACAAAATTAGTAATTGGAGTGTTGAGTGATGTACCAATTACCATTTAATAGATTAACAAATTGCAACTAAATTACATAGTTAGAAGGTTCTACGGCCCAGTCTGTTATCTAACGTATCGGAGAATAAGAAATCATCTCAAAAATAAATTATAATATATATTCTATGGCACTATAGGGTGACATAAATAACCACTTGTTTCCATCTATAATCTTTATTCTATGTCACTATACGGTATACGTGAATTATCAGATAATATCATGCCTTGTATTGGGTGAATGACTTCGAGTGCATATATGTTTACTCATAAATCATATGATGATCTCGTGCATGTATGTTTACCCCAAAACTATATGATTATTTTCCCAATGGGTTTATTTATCATGTTATGAATACATTATTCTTTTTTTAGAACATGAGATACATTTACAAGATGTAATATTGCGAATTCATTTTCAGAATATTTCATGATTATTTTTAAAATACTTTTTGTAACAATTAGTGTTTACTCCAGATTATGAAACAAACACACAACAACAGAGAGGGAAAAGTGTGTAATTTATCCAATTTAAGAAATTAAAAATGGAGGGAAACGTTTAAGAACAACTTCGAGATTTTTATGTGCAGAGAGGTCATTGTGTGAAGAAGGGTTATTAAGATTATAATGTGCAGAAAGGTGCACTAATTAAGTTGCACGGAACTTACAATTGGTGTTCTTCAGTTGAATAGCTCAAGATTTTATTTATGTTCAGCAATCAGAGAAAGTGAGGTTGATATAATATAATTAAGTCATCTGATGAAGAAAAGAATACTTAAATACAAAAGTGAATTAGGAGACAAAATCACTAGTTAAACGAAACTTACAAGTTTGAATCCCGGCAAACCGATTGAGACGGCCCGATAAAATCATTGTATGATTGGTCAATGCAAGGCCAAAATAACAATAGTCGTGCTCATGAATTAAAATTTAAGGGTTTGCATGGGATGGAAACAAAATAAATGTGTAATCCATACAAGTTCCTTTTTGAATGGGAAAGCCTACTCATTTTCCCACCCCTCTGCCTTTGTCCTAAGTACATTCCATTTGGTAATACGCCAAACTTCACTAAAATCGACGAGGTTAATGGCTAACGAAATACATGTAATTTGTTTTTATTTTTTAAGTAAAATGAATTCAAATTTGTGCATCCATAATAAACAACATACATCTTCCGAACTTTTATCGTTTGCCTAAATTATTTGGAATGGTTTTTATTTAGAAGAGACCTCTAGCAAAAGAAAGCTATGAACAGTGAACAAAATGTTGAAGTTCCTATGAAAGCTAGTGCTTTAATGGGTAGGATCGAAGCCCATAATTTGAATTTCAGTAGGAATAGGCTTGAGTTTATGACAAATTTTATTCCTTGTAGGTGCTAAGAGCCTCTCCAATGGAATGTGTGTGAAGAAAAAAGTCCTAATCCACGTAGGATCCACAACCATATTTATAAAAAATCATCTCCAACCAATTGATGTGAAGATGATGTGGCAAAAAAAAAAGTTAGACATCCTCTAGATGAACTTCTTGTTTTAGACATTCACTTAGAGGATGTCTTCCCATCCTAGTCACACTTTTTATTAATAAAATCATTGAAAATAAAAATGGAAAGGATTTTAGCTAATTGTATGCCTACAAATACGTAAAAATATAATAGAAAACTTTATGTGTTGGAGATAAAACTTTAATTTTCCTAATATTTAGGGTTTTATGCTCAAAGTATGTCTTAGAAGTGATGCCACATATGAAACATCCACATTCACCATTGGAGAAGCTCTAATACATATAGTAAAATTGACACTTTGTGTCGTTAGTGGGTAAAAATATTTCATCATAATATAAAAAAAAAAGTTTAATCCTAGGGTTGAATTTCCCTGGCTTCGTCCTAGTGAATAATGAGAACTTATTTTAATAAAAAAGAAAATGGAGTTAAAGTACACCGTTAGTGGCACTAGAAAGATAAATAACAAAACCAAGACGAAAAAAGAAATATCAACTTATCAAGGCCCCCAATGTTGAAAAGTGGTTTGCGCTACAAAAAAAAAAAAAAGCGGTTTGCGCTTAACCTTTATATTCCACTTTTATAATTTACTATGGGATGTTGTATTTTTTATTTGAGAATTCAATGTCATATCAACAATAAAGATCTATAGTTATGTCATCAGATTTCCATCCAAGCCAATATCAAAACAGGGTCTCTGCTCCTCTTCGTCCAACAATGGTAAAACCTATAGAAAACCCATATCTGCTGACACCCAACCAATAAATTCAAGTGCAAGTTAAAAATGACCTTTAAGTCAATAAACAAGAAGTTTCAGTTTTCATACAAGAACATCAACAAGATGAAGAAGAATGGTTTCATTGGAAATCATCCTTCAATGAGAAAAAACTCATTGAAAATGACCTTCTTAATCAAGCAAATTTGAAACCTAACCCAAATACCAAATGTATACTTATTGTGATCTAATTAACAATCCAATGCCTGATCTGAAACAACTACAAACCAAATCCATAATAGAAGCGTTGGTGATGCCCTAACTCCCCCTCATACTTTGATTAGACCATTTACAAGGTGCATGGCATAGGCAATATTTTCTTACCCTAAAAAAAAAAAATGAAATCGTTTGTGATTGAGAAATACTTTTCCATAGAAAAAGAATTGGATTGGTTGTTAATCATGTAATTATTATAAAATAAAATAGGGATATATTTGAGGATTAAATATATAAAGGGATAGATGGGTAAAAACAACATTCCGGAGAAAAAATTGGATAAGTGATGTACCTAAGGATTACGGAAACATCCTTATTTTGTCTGATAGTGGATTTGCGCTACATGGCGCAACCCACTTGTCCTAAAGTTTGAACGATTTTTTGGGGACCATGGTTTTTTTTGGGGGACCATAGTTCTATTTATAGTAAGAAATTTAGAAGTGAAGTGAAGACACCCCTTATCCAAATATTTATGTTAATACCAAAATTACCCTTCCTAATTAAGTTTGTATAATGATTTGTTAGTGTAATCATTAGTTAGGTTAATTAGTGATTAGTGTAAGATAAAATCAATATTATTTTTCTTAAAATTAAGTTATTGAAAGGGAGAAAACGGAGAATGTAAGATTTGGAAAAACTCAATTATTTTTTTATTTTTTGAACCTTCAAACCACCAAAGCATACTTCAAATTTAGTTTTTTGTTGCTTATGAAAAAGCGTGGGATTAACAACCACACCCAATATTTCTCTAAGAAATATGTATGGACTAACTCCAATATAATTCTGAGAGCACAAACTAAGAAAGAGAGCTCAATCAAGGAATATATCCAAGATTTATATCTCTGTTTCTTAATGTAATCAGCAAATCAAACAGATAAAAATCCGTAAGCCTGATTAATATAAGAAACAACTTGGACGGTATCAAAAACCAATATCCAAGTGTCAATCAATTTAATCAACAACCAAAGGTTGGATTTACGATTGATTGAACTTGCGCATAACCTGTGATATTTCAATTATATAAATAAATATAATGCGGAAAAGAAATAACACACATACCAGAAATTTTGTTAACGAGGAAACCGCAAATGCAGAAAAACCCCGGAACCTAGTCAAATTGGAACACCACACTAAATTAAGCCGCTACAGACACTAGCCTACTACCAGTTAACTTCAGACAGGGATGTAGTTGAGCCCTTACCAATCTCACACTGATAAAGGTACAGTTGCGTTCCTTACGCCTCTTGAACCACGTCGGATTCTGCGCACTTGATTCCCTTAGCTGATCTCACCCACAACTAAGAGTTGCTACGACCCAAAGTCGAAGACTTGATAAATAAATCTGTCTCGCACAGAAAATTCAATTGAATAGATAAATCTGTCTCCCACAGATATACCTACGAGTTTTGTTCCATCTTTTGATAAATCAAGGTGAACAGAAACCAATTGAAAAACCGGACGTATATTCCAGGATAACAGCCTAGTATTACCAATCACCTCACAATAATCTTAATAGATTAACGAAACAAGATATTGTGGGATCACAAACGATGAGACGAAGATGTTTGTGACTACTTTTCAATCTTGCCTATCAGAGATAAATCTTGAGCAAATCTTAAAGAAGACGGTACTCAATCACAATAGAAAACAGCAAGATCAGAACACGCAACTATACAGAAATAGTTGGGTCTGGCTTTACAATCCCAATTAAGTCTTTAAGTCGTTAACCTACTGGTTTTAGAAAAACCTAAGGTTAAAGGAGAATCGACTCTAGTCGCAACTAGTATCACACAGGAGGTATGGGGATTAGGTTTCCCAGTTGCTAGAGTTCTCCTTCATATAGTCTCCAAATCAGGGTTTGCAATCAATGTTACCTTGGTAATAAATCATTCAATATTCACCGTTAGATGAAAACCTGATTAGATTCAAGCTAATATCTTTCAACCGTTAGATCGAACTTAGCTTGTTATACACAAATGAAATTTGCCATCATTTAGATAAATGTAACCGTACCTATACGTGTACAATTAGTTGGTTCAACAATAGTTAACCAATGGTTAGCCATATGAGCACTTTCATATCAAACTTATTCATCTTTATCATAACTAGTTCAAATGACTCAAATGAAACTAGTTAGAGAGTTGATCAATTTTTTATATTCTCATAGAAGTATACAAGACACAATTGAAGCAAAATCGATTTTGATTCACACGAACAATTTTATGAACATTATAGCCACGGTTTGCAAAAGATTGCATTCATTATTATATAAATGTATTAGTTCATGAACAAACCAATTTTAGAATGTAACCTACTTAAGTATGCAAATTTGTACGCATACCTAAGTAGCCAGACTGAGTTTGGTTACGCCAGTACGCGTACGTGTACGCATATTATTTCACTCTCCAAACTCCAACAGAAACACGGAACTTGAACTTCCGTCAGTATGCCTACGTGTACGTATACTTAGTTCCCAGACTTCCAACAACCAACCAGTACCCGTACGTGTACGCATACCATGGTTCCTGATTTTGGACTTTACACAAATGTGAATACACACTATGTTTACATCCAATCATGGTTACATGTTCTAAACCCTCATTTCAATCATTGAAATATTCTTGGAAGACGACAATAGCTGTCTCACACAAACTATTAACTTCAAAGCAATTTTCAAGTGATTTAATGATCAATACAAAACATTCTGAGTCTACATCAAATGATTGTCTCACACAAATCATGTAAGATGTTACAAGGCGATTTTCACATGATCATCTTTTGACTTTCGTCAAGAATAAAAGATGAACTTGGTTAAAGCGAAAGCTTACCAACACATATTTCGAGAAATAGATAAGCGAGATAAACTCGGCTCGAAATATCAAATGTGTATAATTGCAGTCTATATAGCAATACGACTTTTTGTCTCAAATAGGAGATAGAGTAGATATACTTTTGAGTGATAGATGAGTTCAAGTCTCCAGATACCTTTTGTTGATGAAGTTCCGCAAGTTCCCTTGAGTAGTTCTTTGTCTTCATTCGATGAACGCCGTGGAGTCTAAAGCTCAACTACAGTTACTATCCTAATCCGAGACTTAGCTTTAAGTAGACTAGAAATCAAGACTTATAGTTTTGAAAATTAAACTTGACAAACAAGCTTGAGGTAGCAACGCTTGCGAGTTCGACCAAGCAGTGCTCTAATAATCTCCCCCTTTGTCAATTTTAGTGACAAAACTATCAATACATATGGATTACAAAATAAATAAACCTTGTAGCTTCTCATACAAATGCTTGATCTCCTTGGTTCTTCAACATTACTCGAAATCTTCGTCACTTCGAAGTACTCCAATGATTCTAAATGTGTTCAACTCAGCATCATCGTTGTTGAAGATCCGTAGCTATAACAATGAGAAAACAATAGCTCTGAATCATTGTTGTACAGTGTCATAGTATTATTACACATCATCAAAGTTCAATTGTATCACAACTTTGACAACAATACTATGGTGATATGTGTCACTCCCCCTTAGTCAATACTTCATCTCACATGAAAACTACCCCCCACCCCCCTACATAATGATCCGTAAACCATATGTATTTGTAGTGTGAACTACACATTAATTCTCCCCCTTTTTGTCAATATAAATTGGCAAAGGTACAAAAACTAGTGGTATCCTAATGAAATTTCCATAAAGATACTCCATGACCAAAAGAGAACAACATATCAACTTGTTTAGATGCAATCATATATCCGAAGATAAATGCATTCATCAAGGAGTTTATAAAGATACAAGATAACCTCTATAATATTCCATAGCCGCACTCCCCACAAAGGTATGGCAATTAAGCCCAAGTTCAAAAAAGAAATCTCCCCCATAAAATGTCATTCCTGAAGAACAACAAGAGCGACCTTTCTTCCATAAGAAAAGAAGGATTTCTTTGGACATTAACAAATCACATGAAACATGAATTTGTATCCAAAATAATCAATTAAATTAATCACAAGAGAACCCATGATTAATTTAATCGGAAATGCTCATGGAGCCGCACAGTATTTACACAAATATGTGGATCAGGGAAATACCAATTGTTTATAAGGTAAAATAATTTCACCTCCAAACATGAATTTGATGATAATGTTGTTACTGACCGAACTGATGCCTTACCTCCAAGTGAATATTGTTTGGGGGGGGGGGTACATGCAAAAAAAACCTCTGATGCTTAAGTTAGTTAGATTTTTTCATAGGAGCTTTAGTGGGGAAGATTGCATACCTGTTAGGGTTGTGAACCCCTCTATTTATATGTTGCAAATTTCCGTTTTACTCTAATTTCGAGGTAAGCATATTTTGTAATAATTTCCCTGTAGGCCTCCTGACATAAACTGCACTAATTGCCCTGCATGCATCCTGGCATAAATTACACTAATTGCCCTGCATGCCTCCTTCCATAAACTGCACTAATTGCTCTGCATGTTTCCAGAAACTTCCTATAAGGTTATGGAATTAGGCAACCATAGTGAGTAATTGACCAAGCCCAAGCAAATAGATGAAATAGGCTAAGCCCACGCAGTGGGGCAGAAGTAGATTAGGGCTGAAACATCCAGCAACTTGGCTCGGCTCAGCTGGCGCGTTGGCTCGGCTGAACAGACTTGGCATGGCTCGGCTGGGCGGAAACATCCTGCACTTCAACTGTGTGGGGTGTAAATATCTGAGGAGCACAGAAGTATGTTACGCCGAGAAACACATGAAGAAGACCACTGCTGTCAGAAGAGAACTGGTCCGGCCGCCAGAAGCTGCCGCCGGACATGGCCGACGGCAAACCGTTGCTGCTGACCTCGCCTGAGAAGACGATGATGACGTCATGCTGACGTACTCCTGATGTCTTGACGGAATAGGTTAATGATGTTACTGACAGTGACGGAATATACTAACGGCTTCAGTCTTTGCTGACGTCATCGAACCTGAACTGTTGACTATGCTTCTGCTGCTGACGTGTCAGCATTTGGTTGGCCCGCACTGGTGACGTGGCAATGGTGACGTGGCAACTTCTTGCCTTGACTTGGACATTTGCATATTGGCTTCTATGTATAGTGCTTGTGAGGCCTAGTTAGCCATATTTGGCTCACATGAGGTGCATATTAGGCCCAATGAACCATACTTAGCTAATAAGAGGAGCCTTTTAGGTCTAAGTCAAAGATTTATTTTATATTTCATCACTATTTGCATAGAGACATATAATAGACTTAATCTTTGTAAACAAAAGTTCATCCTATCTTCATCAATATTTGCATAATGATATAATAGGATTAACTTTTGTTTGTCAAAAGTTCATTCAATCTTTTATCAATACTTGCATACCGACATATGAAAGACTTAACTTTTGACCACGTATGGGACAATCATAGTTCACGGAAACAAACACACATATCCTATAACAAGTTGCAATATATAAAACCATAAAGATTAATACTGCAAAATCATCTTCCAAATAAACTTTAGAATTTAAATAAATAAATCTAAAAACATTGCAAGATGAAAAATCGTTGGAAATAGCTATGTGTACTCACAATAGTGGCTATTCCAAAACCTAGTTATCCTTCTTAAAACACAAGAATAAATTCTCATAAGAAGTTTCCTAGACATAATAACAATCAAGTTTCTTTGATAACATCATACCTTTGAAAGGGTCCATCATAAAAGGTATCACTGATATCCTTGATTCTTTTGACCGTAGAGACGTCATGTTCATGAGTGAGAACATTAACTTTCGATCAAAAATGCGGGTAAGATGCCTAGCTTTGACACAATCCATGATGAGTTTCTTCTGATTCCTGATCAAAGTGTTTTGATTATCAAGGATTTTGGCCTGATCATCAATAAGCTGATTTATTTGCAGTTGAAGATTTGCAAACTCGACCCTAAAGTCATTATGAAAAAGAATTAAATCCTTGACAGATTCTCCAATCCAGGAGTTGTACTATTTCCTTTCAATCAACTTTTTCAAGACAAGTTCTTGAACATAATCGCATCCTTTAGAGTCTTCTTCCATCTCAAGATTCACCACTTATTGAGTTTTCTATACCTTTTTTATATATATATTGGGGAAGGCAAAACAATATATATATATATATGTTTACAAATAAGAGAGGGATACCCTTGTTGTGGAAACCCTAAAACTCCCAAGAAAGACACGGACGTTCATGGACCAGAAGTGGAAGTCTAATGGATCAGAAGAGATCCAAAACAAATACTCTCTGTTTTTCAAATATCTCTTATCATCATGGCTCAATAACAAAAGGATTTTATCAGAGAAAACGAAAGAGATACATTAGTTACAGGGAGTCAAGATGACTCATCCTTCTCATAAAAGAAAAACAAAGCAATCAAAAACAAGACAAATGGTAACCAACAGTAGGCTTGAGCATCTCTCAAATATCATCCTTGAAACTCTCAAGCTAGATACAGGGATGAAGTTACCTAGAGTTAGGTAGCAAAGTGAGATGTAATCCCACATGACTATTGAGAGATGAGTTGTGAAAACCATTTGTGAGTTTGGATCGAGTATTTCTTACCTTTCTTCGACTATTTCTTATTCCAGAAAAAATCGACATAGCCTCTTTAGGAAAACCATTAGAGGGACTTTTCTGAGGGTTAAGTCTAGGACCTCTAGAAATTGGTTCTAGAGGATTAGATGAGATAGGTTTCCATCTTCTAGACTTAGATATAACAGACTTATTCTCATAAACACTGGGAATGTGTATTTTTTGTGGTGTAAGAATTTGCACCATGAGAAGAAAAACGATCCCTGTAAAGATTTCGAGATGAGTGACCATTGAAGTCTCTTTTATGAGAAATCTGGATTTTTGTAGGAATAAAATCCATTGTAGATGCCGTCAAACACTTTACTCTGTCGATGGTAAAACTAAGAAGATTTTGAAGATCAAAAATATGTTTCTTTCCAGGAAAACAATGTTGAACATAGTCATTCTTTTTCCCACAGAAAAAACAAGTTCGTGAAAGAAAAACATTAGAAGGAACCTGTTTTAAGTTCATATCCCTATTAGAAGACTGCAAGTTATGTAAACACTTCTTCGCAGGAACTTCCTGTGGAGAACATTTCTTCATGTACCGTAATTCTTTCTCGGAATTAGAGATCGGCACAGAAGATTTTCTCATTAAAACATAGTTTTCCTTCTTCAAGGATTTACACTGTTCCTGGTCTAAAATAAGAGATGCTCCCGGTTTTTCTTTTTCAAAACGAAGTTTGTTCAGATCAGATGAATGCATCTCGATCAAACGTTTTTCTCTAATTGAATTTTCTTTAACAATATCATCAAGAACACTAATCTTTTCACGTTGTTGGGTAGTTTCTTGAATTAGTTTTTTGATATTGTTGGAGAATGACTCAATGATACTATAGAGTTCCCGTTCTCAACCAAAAGACTTTTCAAATTCATCAATGAGCTGAGCATGATTTTGAAAATCAATAGTCTCAGTAATTTTTTTTGAAGTTCTAGTGAGTTCCATTTCAGCTTCTGACATAGTGTCAATTCTCTTATTTGAGGTAATGTTATCAAAATTTGATAAAACAAACTTTTTACCTCGAGATTCGAAAGAATCAGCTAAGGAGTTATCCTTTGAGGCAGGCCCAAGACATTTGGCATAGTTAAAAGCTTTGGAGGACATTTTAGTATGCGTATAGTTAGGAGACGAAATTCTGTCCACATAATCAGATTGCTACAAACACAGACTTAGGAGGTCTTAAACGTGTTTTGCTAAATCCAAGAAAGAAGCTCAAGATAAGGCACTCATGGATATTTTCAAGAAGGTTGAAATCAACCTCCCCTTCATCGAGGCCATCAAGACAATGCCACGGTATGCGAAGTTCATGAAGGAATTATGCACAAAGAAGGATAGGTTGCTTGATAATGAAATTACTAAAGTTGGTGAGAGTGCATCGGCTATGCTATTGAAGAAGATGCCTACAAAGTGCACGGATCCCGGTGGTTTCACGGTGCCAATTACTATTGGTAAGCAAATGTTTGAACATGCTTTACTTGACTTGGGTGCTTCCACTAGTGTGATGTCGGCCGATATATATGACTCCTTGAATCTTGGACCTTTAAAAGAGACGAGAGTTATTATTCAATTAGCAAACAAGTCTAACATATATCCAAAGGGGCTTGTAGAAGACGTGCTAGTGCAAGTAAATGAGCTTATTTTTACGGTGGACTTCTTCGTAGTGGATATGGATAACAATGAGAACCGATCATCTACTTCTTTACTTCTTGGGAGGCCATTCATGAAGACCGCAAAGACGAAGATTGATGTTGATAAGGGTACACTCACTATGGAGTTCGACAAGGAGATAATACACTTTAATATATTTGAAGCCATGCGCTACCCAAGTGATGTGCATTCCGTTTACTCCATTGATGTGGTTGATTCATTAGCACAACAAATGGTGGAATTGAACCAAGAGGATGCACTTGATGTGGTGTTGCAAAAGAGCATTGAATTGGACGTCCACGGCTTGTCTAACTTGGATGTTGAAATCTCCAAGGAATTGGTGGAGATGTGTGGTGCTTTGGCAACATTGCAAGAAGCTAAAAAGGGTAATGTTTCTTATATTTCTTTACCCGTAAATGATGAAATACTTGTACCATCTATTGTGAAGGCGCCCAAGCTAGAATTGAAGCCACTTCCGGACCATTTGAAGTATGCTTTATTGGGAGATGGAGATGAGCTTCCGGTGATTATTTCAAAGAACCTCACACCGTACAAGAAGACCGTTTGCTTAGAATCTTGAGAGAGCACAAAACGGCTATTGGGTGGACAATTGCGGACATCAAAGGCATTAGTCCATCCATGTGCATGCATCGGATTCTAATGGAAGAGAACGTGAAGCCGGTACGTGATGCTCAACGTAGGCTAAATCCTCCCATGATGGAGGTTGTGAAGAAAGAGATACCCAAATTGCTAAGTGTGGGGGTAATCTACCCAATTTCTGATAGCAAGTGGGTTAGTCCGGTACAAGTGGTACCAAAGAAGTCCGGAGTTACGGTTGTTCGAAATCAAGACGATGAACTTGTTCCTACAAGAGTTCAAACCGGTTGGAGAGTGTGCATTGATTATAGAAAGCTTAATTTCGCAACCCGAAAGGATCACTTTCCTTTACCTTTCATTGATCAAATGTTGGAGCGGTTAGCGGGGCATTCTTATTATTGCTTCTTGGATGGTTATTCGGGATACAACCAAATTGTTATTGCACCGGAGGACCAAGAGAATACCACTTTCACTTGTCCATTTGGAACGTTTGCATATAGACGGATGCCGTTTGGCCTTTGCAATGCGCCGGCTACTTTTCAAAGATGCATGGTAAGTATATTCTCGGATTATGTGGAGCGCATCATCGAGGTATTTATGGATGACTTTAGTGTTTATGGCAATTCTTTTGATGGTTGTTTAAACAACCTTGAACTAGTTCTTAAACGATGCATAGACACAAACCTTGTCCTTAATTGGGAGAAATGTCACTTTATGGTAAACCACGGCATAGTACTTGGTCACATTGTGTCCTCTCGAGGGCTCGAAGTGGACAAGTCAAAGATAGATTTAATAAGAAACTTACAATATCCCACTTCGGTGAGGGAGATACGTTCTTTTCTTGGTCATGCAGTTTCTATAGGCGGTTTATCAAGGATTTCTCCAAAATCTCCATGCCGATGTGCAAGTTATTACAAAAGGAGGTACCTTTCGACTTCAACAAGGAATGCAAGGATGCTTTTGACAAATTGAAAGAAATGTTGACAAGTGCGCCAATTATCAAATCACCGGATTGGAATCTTCCATTTGAATTGATGTGTGATGCTAGTGATTATGCGGTTGGAGCCGTTTTTGGTCAAAGAGTGGACAAGTTGTCCCATGTTATCTATTATGCATCTAGGACCCTTAATGATGCACAAATCAATTATTCTACCACGGAAAAGGAGTTATTGGCTATAGTTTTTGTGTTGGAAAAATTTTGATCATACTTGGTGGGTACAAAGGTTATTGTGTATTCCGATCATGCCGCACTAAGACATTTAATAAAGAAGAAAGAAGCTAAGCCAAGATTAATCCGGTGGATCTTATTGTTACAAGAGTTCGACATAGAAATTCGTGATAAAAGGGGTGTGGAGAATACCGTTGCGGATCATCTTAGTAGACTTGTTATGTCTCAAGAGGAACTTCCATTACAAGACCGCTTTCCGGATGAACAACTTTTCTCCATGGAAGAATCAACACCTTGGTATGCGGATATAGTGAATTACTTTGTGATAAGGAAAGTACCTAATACAATGTCCAACTTCCAAAAGATGAAACTTAAGAAGGTAGCTAAGCAATATGTGTGGGATGAACCATACTTATGGAAATATGGCGTTGATCAAATAATGCGAAGGTGCGTGCCTAATTCCGAATTTCAATCCATCCTCTCCTTTTGCCACACTTTTGCTTGTGGTGGCCACTTTGGTTCTAAACGTACCGCTCTCAAAGTTCTCGAGAGCGGATTTTATTGGCCCACCTTGTTTGAAGATTCATATGCCTTTTGTAAATCGTGTGATAGATGTCAACGAACGGGCAATCTAGGTGCTCGAAATCAAATGCCACTCACACCAATTCTCGCCGTTGAGATTTTTGATGTGTGGGGTATCGATTTTATGGGCCCTTTTGTCAATTCGAATGGAAACTTTTATATACTTCTTGCCGTTGATTATGTTTCGAAATGGGTGGAAGCTAGAGCCACCAAGACTAATGACTCTCAAGTTGTTTGTGATTTTGTATGGGAAAATATATTCAATAGGCATGGTACACCAAGAGTGGTGATAAGCGATGGAGGCTCACATTTCAAGAAGGCTTTCCACGCTCTCCTCAAGAAGTACACACAAAATTGGTACGCCTTACCATCCACAAACTAGTGGACAAGCGGAAATTTCAAATCGTGAGATCAAGTCCATTCTTGAGAAAACGGTGAATACCACAAGGAAAGATTGGAGCTTTAAGCTCAATGATGCACTTTGGGCGTATAGAACGGCATATAAGACACCGATTGGTATGTCTCCATATCGGTTGGTTTATGGCAAGGCTTGTCATCTTCCGGTTGAACTTGAACATAAGGCTTATTGGGCGATAAAGAAATTCAACATGGAGTATGATGAAGCGGGGAAACAAAGGAAGTTACAACTAAATGAGCTAGAGGAGATACGTAATGATGCTTACGAGAGTGCCCGGATTTACAAGGAAAAGACCAAGCTTTTTCATGACAAGATGATTTCTCGTAAAAGCTTCATCGTGGGACAAAAAGTCCTTTTATATCATTCTCGCCTTAAAATATTTCCTGGAAAGTTAAGGTCCCGTTGGATTGGACCATATGTTGTTACTAATGTTTTTCCTCATGGTGCAGTTGAAATTACTAGTCTTAGTGACAATTCGGTTTCCAAAGTCAACGGCCATAGATTGAAGCCATACTATGAGAACATCACTTATGTGAATATGGATGAACTTTCATTTGGAGATGCACTCCTTCTGGAGGAGTAATGTGCAAGGGCTAAGTCGGGCCGTCGACTTTAAAACAAGCGCTTAATGGGAGGCAACCCATAGGTTTTGTATTTCTTATCCTTTTGTTTTTTGTTATTTCTTTTTCTTATTCCATATCATGTTAAAATTTCCCACCTTGACTTTACTAGGAGGATTCAATTACATTGAGGACAATGTAAGGTTTAAGTGTGGGGGAGTGGTTAAGCATGTATTTAAAAAAAAAATTACAAAAAAAAATTTAAAAAAAAAAAAAGTTTTACATAAAACCTCCAACTTTTAGAGATTTTAGAGTCACTAGCATACTTTTAGGTATGTTTACATAGAGATTTTGACCGACATAATTGAACTTGGAAATGTTAGAGAACTACATTCGGATTTCTTGCTTGTTTGAGTGTTAAATAATGGATTTAACCATGCCGGTGATACGAATTTGGTGCAGGGAGAAATGCATTATTAGAGTTGCTGATCAATCATTAGTGTAGACTACCCGTATTCATATCATGTGAGGCACCGACCAGAAATTTTTCCATCTACTAAAGAGCTTTCTTTTGAGTGTGTGTCACCGTACGTAAATTCCGGGTAGAATGGTGAGCTACCCAACCTCCCACCAATAGAAGCACTACTCTTTGATCTCTTGAGTGCTAATTTTGTCAATCATGAGGGTGACGTCTATAGATGAAAGCCTCCTTCTTGTAGTTCAATTTGCAGTTAGCACCATTCTCTCCACAACAACGGATCCATAGAAACACCATCATCATCAACAAGGAGCGACATCAAAATCTACAAGAAAAGTTGGAAAAAGTTTAAGGTTTACAAGCAACGGAACGAGAAAAAGAGCAAATTTCATATTCAAGTAAAGCAACATACAAATGAGCGGATTTTACATATATGTTGAGGACTTACAATACAATGAGGTAATTCTATATCCAAGTATGAAGACTTATTCATGAAAGCAAAGAAAATCAAAAGGTGAGAATTGTTGAAGTTTATGATTTCGAGACGATACAAGTTGTGAAGAATCAAGCGGTAAAATACTTCTTCCACGGCCATGGTTAATTTTGTATTTAATTTCTCTTGTTAATTTAAAAAAAAAAAACAAGAGAAATATTTGTTTTTATTTAATAAGCCGTGGGGAAGGAAAATTTATAAGGAAGTTTCAAGCAACAAGGATTATTAAGGTAAAGGTTACAAATTGTCAAGGATTTATGAAATTCGAGAGTTTATCATCAATAGTTGAAACCGAAGACGAAGACTAAGAAGATCAAGACGAGGAGCGGAAGACGTTTCTATTGGATGCCGTGAGAGTGGTGTTATCATAATTGGCGATCGGATGTGAAGGTGAGTAAGTAATCTCATCCTCGATAAAAGTGGTTGATTTCCTTTCTTAGAGATCGTCAGAAAAATGGTTTTTCAAAATGTTAAAAGATGTGGGTTTTTAAAAAATATTTCGGAAGTTATCTTTCCCACCATTCAACGTGTTGCAGGAATTCTCTCTTCATTCCTACCTGCACACATGTGAGACCCATAAAAAAAGCCGTCTTTTTGAGTGCAATTATCATAAAATCCTTTTGGTGAGCCGAAGTCGAGGCGAAATGCTTATTGATCGTTTCTCAAACACGCGTTCTCTCATTATGGTGTGGTTATTTCTCACTCAACATTTAAGAATGAGAATATGTTCTTTAGTATTTCTAATTTCTTATTACTAGCATGCAGAAACTCTATGTCCTCATAGCTCTTTGGATGCTTGGGACGCTTGAACGCTTTGAAGTTGTGAGTTTTTAGTTTTTGATTTGCTCGAGGACTAGCAAAGTCTAAGTGTGGGGGAATTTGATAGGGTGTAGAATACATCCTATTTACTATCTATTGTTTATGCTTTCTTTGCTATTTTCTTGTAAATTATATATTTTACGCTTGTTTTGAGTTTTATAGCTACTTTGGAGTCGCACGGAGGAAAAGAAGAAGAAATCACCCAATTTGAGCAAAAAGGGCAAAAAGGTCATTTTACAGGCGATTGATATATGGAGCCCAGTCAAGGCTAAGGGGGGTTGTCATCAGAGTACCCCTTATCATTTATCAGAGGGTTTAACTATCCCTGGGGTGTAACCATCCACCCAAATTATTACACAACCCTAAATCGAGAAGAAATTTCTCTTTCTCAATCAGTTTCATTTACTCGTTTTTCCAACACCTGAAAGTGAGAAGCATCCATGGATGCTGCTGTTAATCGAGAGAGATTGGAGAGGGATAGATGGGTTTGTTGGTTGATAAATCAAGATAGAAAAGCAAATCGAAACTCAGAAGATCAGACAGAAATTGAAATTAGGGTTCGATGTTGCATCTGTGAATCGATTGAGATGTTGCTAGTTCCAGATAGAGAACAGGTCGATGAACGAACAGGGAGAATTGATGAAGCTGAAACTGAGATGGGGTTTGTGTTGATTTCTGTTGAATCGAGAAAGAAGAACAGCTACTGCTGCTGTCATGGCAGAGATTGAGACGCAGAGAAATGGAAGAACAGACCAAGATGAAGAATAGATGGGTTGTAGCTGTTGAATTGGGGGTTTTTACTTTCGGTTCTGGAATAATGAAAGAATGGGTCAGTCTGTTTCGATTGTTGTTGAGGGCTGTAGCTGAGAAGAACTCATAGATGAATCGAGAAGAATTGATGTTGGTGATCAATGAAGCTACAACAGATTGGAGCCGGATATGGGGTTCTCACTGCAATGGAGTCTGTGAAAATGGTTTGAGGTGGTAATCAAATGGGTTTTGTGCCATTGATAAGTTGAGATGGCAGGTGGAATGGTTGCAATGGCATTCTTGCACCTGCAATGGAATGAATTGGGCTTATTTGACTGTGACATAGGTGAATGTTGTGAGATGCGAGAATGTGATGGCACCGATGGCCTTGTTGCTAAACAAGTTGAGTTGTTCTCAGAGAGGACAGTGAAGGTGGTTTCTGTGTAGAAGTTATTGAGCTCTGGTGCAATGCGGGTGCAAGCGCAGTAAATGGGTTGTTGGTGGTCGCTGTCGTAGCGACACAAATATAATTACACTTTCTTACTACTCAAAATATAAATATAGCAAGGGCAAGAAAGGATCGATCCTGAGAGAGGTCTAGGTTGTCAAATGGTTATGGTTTCCTATATAAAACACCCTAAGAATTTCTGATTGTGTAAATAAAAATAAACAAAAAGCAAATAAACAAAGCACGCAAATCGAGGATGTGAAAATATTGGATAAAGGTTTCATCTTCAATTGTAAAAAAGTTTATGAATATATGAATAGAATTCGTATTTAATCTCGCTATCATCAAAAGCCATAGAATACCTTATTGCAAGAATACTCCGTAATTTTCCAAAGTTCATCAACACACACATTAGAGCTGCGTATGTGAATTCTACCTAAAGAATAACCTAACGCCTTGCGCTAATCAAGTTCAATTCCTAGGAGCATTAAGTTTCAGAAATAGCTAATCAATAAGGGTGCACACGGTACGGTTCGGCTCGGTTCTTGCCGCGACCGAGTACCTGTACCTCCCTAGTCTCGGTTCCAAAATTTTGGACCGGTACCTGTACCTTGTACCTCGGTTCCGGTACCATTCGGTACTCGTACGGTACCAGGTACGGTTCCGGTACCAATCGGGACCAGAGATAGGAGCAGGACCGGAATTAAAATCAGATTTTCCATGAAATGAAGAAGAGAAACTCCACCAATCAATTGTATGAATCTCTGTACTACCTTGAGTTGAAGCAGAGAAACCCACAAACATAAAATCGTTGACATAATGGTCCAAATAAAGATGGATCAACTGGATGAAGAATTGAATAATAAACAAAGACATTAAGAACTTTACTTTCACCATCATATTCAATCCAAGCATTAATCAAATCCCCACTTTTGATATCAATATCAATAGCTGTTAAATCACCGACTCGAGTAGAATGCAAATCATTTAGATCCAAACCCACATGATTCCCATTAATATCATTAAACTCAACGTCCATTAACGTATCATACTCAACTGCAACAAAAGAAGAAACAGAGCAAAGTAGTAGTAGCAAGAGAAGAAATCCCAGAAATCTTCTCTTTATCTTGATTATTCAATAATCCAAATAACCCACCAGCATCACCAATTGTTTGATCATCTGAAGATATCACAAAAGCTAATCCGCCACCAATTGAAGATGGGTTTAGATTCTTAACAGAGAATGTGAAAAATGATGAGAAAGTTAATCCACCACCATTCACTCCATCATATTAAATCCCTAAATCTAATGGTCAATATTAGTCGGTACAAACGGGACGATACGGGACATGAATAGGGCCGTGTACCTGTACCCCATAGATGCCGGTTCTCATTTTTTGGACCGGTACCTGTACCCCCTTCCTCGGTTCGGTACAAAAACAGGTACGGTTCCACCGGTTCCGGACCGGTCCGGGATTTCGGCTCGGTTCCTGTGCACCCCTACTAATCAATGCAATTGAAATACATTGCGCAAACAATTCGAACAAAGGTCAATTTCTACATATGACTACGAGGATGTATCACTACAACCTAGAATCATATCATGCTACTCATATTCAAGGTTATCGCTCGATGAAAACCCTAAAATAGCTATAGATATGGATGTGAGTTCAATCAATTCTAGACTTGACTAAACAAACATTCAATCATATTGCAATCCATCAATCATGCAATTATTATAACCCGTAGAAATCAAACGATAATATTGAGAGAAAACTAGTTCATAAAAATCATAACTTGGTTGCAAAATCCAACTACGTCTTTAACCAATAATAAATCAAGTACTTGTGTTTTTGGAAATCATCATAAGAAGTTTAGAAGAACCTATCATGTGAAACCCTAGAACAAAAGTAGAAGTCTCCCTAATGGAGATATCTCTAGGTTTAGAAAAGAGTTTTCTATTTATATGCTTTTCTCCCCATAAGGATACTTTCCCAAAATTAGGTTAATTCTTCTCAAAACCCGTCTCCAAGTTGGTCCACCAAGCCCAGGAGTGAAAAATATGTCTCTGAATTTTGGGTCCAAAAGCGTCGCCGGAATTCTTTGACGTCATCGCCGGAATCCGTCGTCGGCGCGGAATCTGTCCGCCGAAAATTTGTCTCCGACCACCTGAACTTGCCTCCGCCATCAAGCTGTCACAAGACATTTTACACTTCCAAAGTATCTCAACTCTGCTTCTCTGCAATCCATACATTCACAAAAACCATCAAACCCAACTTCTCATTCCTTGCGAAAACGTACCCAAAAGCGTGGTCCGTAGCTCATATGTCCGGCCATTAATTCTTGCATCCGACTCATACCCCCTTCGTGATTCACTGAATCATTGTGATTCCCACTTACGGTTCCAAAATCCGGCTACTGGAGCTAGGCTCACCGGTGCGCCATTTTCACCCCGTTTTCGCGCAGTTTCTGCAGCTTGGTTTCTTGCCATTCTGTCCCTGTAATTTCACATCCATGGCAGCACCTGCATCTTCTTCTTAGCCAGCTCATTACTCAACTCTAGCTGCAGCACCTGGCTCAGACCAATGCCAATTCCATCTTTATATTCTTTGTAACTCAATTGCTCATCTCCATTACAGCATAGCAACCTGCTGTACCAATTCCTCCACTTCAGTGCTGCAACTGCAGCTCTTACACCAGAACCAGCAATCCCCAAACTTGATTCACCTGTAACTTCATTGCCACCAGACTCCATCACTGCAGTCCCAGCACTCAACCTGCAATACCAGCGGCACAGCTGCACAGGCCACCAACACTACCAGCCTGCCTGCAACACAGCTTCACCACAAGTTACCTGAGGCCAAAGTTTCACTCCTGCAATCGAATCAACAGAGGCAAACCCTTTTAATTTCTGCTCAATTTGACTCAACAGCATCCCCTTCTCTGCACTGCTTCCTTGCATACCACGGACATCACCAGCTCGACTCCATAGTGTAATCCCTGGCAGCAAACTAGCTTGAACCTGCCCTGCCACAGCCTTTCTATGTCTAGCTGAATCACAACATCATCTTCAACACAACCAACGCCACCACCATTGCAGCCAGACCTGCATTTCACTGATATCCCTTGAGCAGCAACCAAGTTCTCTGACCTTCCTTCACCGTTCAGCTCAATCCAGGCCAGGTTCACCAGTAATCGACCAACTCCATTTCCACGCAACCTCATGTTACTCCTCCCGAGCTCAACTGCCATTCATAGCCTTCCACTCAATCAAGCCCAGCTCATTAGCCAAAACAACCCATTCCATTGCTTCTGCATCGAGTCCTACTTCAGTTCATCCAGCTGCCTCTCGACCTGCAACATTCCAGCTACATCGCCATCAGCAGCATCACAATCAGCTTCTAAATGCCTTGCCAGTTCAACCTTCACCTGAGCTCTCATTCTTCTCCGACTTCACATGGCAACAACTTCGGCGAATTGACTCGGCTAATTCAATGTTGTAGCCTCGGCCGCACAAAGATTCATACACAAAGATCCGACATCGCTTCACCTTCCATTTGCATCTCATTCCACAAATCAACTCAACTAACCAGCACCAGTTCATTTCAGCACTGAACCACAAAACCACACTTCAGTTTCTTCCATAAACAACTTGCCATCACCTGCTGCCATCTTGCCTTCCATTTCAGTTCAAGCTCATAGCTTCCATTCCCTGTTTGACATTGTGAAGAGCCAAAAGTCTGCAATTTTCTCAAACACATTACCTGCAACTCCTGGTGGTGAAGAAGATATGAATATGTTGTTGATACAATCCTCATTCCATCTCCTTCCCTGTAAAACACACAAAACCCATTCATCTTACTGCTCTTATAATGCTCATTCTTGATCTGAAACTTTGATTCTCCTTCACAGCTCATAGAGCTTACGGCATCAGCACTTTCTTCGTCCCTGGTTTCCCTCGGTTTGTCATTAGAGTTTTCATACTAACCCATGAACCCATATTCTCTTCATACCTTCTTAACACATCTCGACTGGCCATTCCAACCCAGATTTCGCCGGCATAAACTCTTGGCAGCAATGTTGTCTTGGTTCAGTAAAGATAAAGCTGAACTGTGTGATAACACGGTCGGACTCAACCTAATTTGTGGATTATAAGCTGAAGGAGGTGGCCTTAGTGAATTGAGCGGGTGCCTATAACAGTTCTGAATTCTGATTTCCCCCCAGTAAATGACGTGACTCCCTTGAGCAATTCCTTTGAAGCTTGATTGCCCCTTAACAGAAAGACTACCCCTTAACCTACAGTTGGGGTGTCAATAACACTTGCCCTTTTATGCTTCAAGTTTGTTTTGCTCATAACTTCTTCATACGAACTCGGAATGACTCCATTCTTTCGGCATTGTCTTCATCTTCTCGTCCTCTACACAATGAAGAGTAGAAATCTTGTATTTGAACGAATTCCAATTGGTCTTTTTGCTCCAAATGACTCCATTGCACCTAATAAACTCAAAAGCACACATAAGATACATAATTTACAAGAAAACTCGCAAAGAAAGCATAAATACTAGATATTAAATACGGTGTATTCTACACCTATCAGATTCCCCCACACTTAGACTTTTCTTGTCCTCGAGCAAATCAAACAAAACAATAAAATACAACAACTCCGTGTCGTCGAGGCTACGGTCACTTTTAGCGTAAATAACAAGCCTTTAAACCCCTAGGTGTCCCTAGTGGACGAGTTATAGTCTCGTGAAGGTTTACTAGAGATATACCTACAAAACCTATATTTCAAACTCCGTCTATTCGTGACAAATCAATGAACGAATCCAAAATGACTACAGGAGGAGGTACCTTGCAAATTCAATTCATATATTAGTAAATAAACTCTAATTAGATAGTCGAACAAGCCACAATACTGGAAACTAACAAACCACAATCACAATGAAAAGATTAAGAAGATGGATAAAGATGTAGATGTTGGCGAATATTCACAAGTGTTCGATGTTTCCCATATCTGTCTCAAGGTCACTTTGCTAAGATGAACCTAATCCTATTGGATTGAGCTACTTAGTGCTGAATGCTACATCAAATCAATTGGCATATACAAGGGAACCAAAAGTGACTTTATTCAACACAATAATAATTCTTTTTTTTTTATATGATTGGATCAAACTGGATCCAATTTCTCTCTCTTTTTTTTTTTGAGACGGCATGATTAGATCTTTTGGATCCAAGCGCATGCTTCTTGTCAGCAAGTACATGATAGTTGCCTTGGATCCTGCATTCCACGCTTGTTTAGGCGACGGAGACAGGGACTACGTTTCACACATACTGCTATTCCCAAGTGTCTTTTTATTCCGTTTTGGTCTAATTGATCGGTCTTCTTTTTTTTCTTTTTTTTTTTTTTTTTTTTTTTTTTTTTTTTTTTTTTTCATAACTCAATCACTCTATTTCATCCTAGCAGTAATAACACGTCGATGTTTAGTGACCCACCAAAGCACTTAGAGAACAATAGATAAATATGGAAAAATAAAAATAGAATGCGATATGGTGATATTCCGAGATATGGTAACAACTATCATGTTAATTGTGATTTCTGAGCTATATTCGTCCCTTTTAGTTAATTAGTTCCTCAACTCCTGCATTCAAAATGGTTCCATCCACTAATGGTGTCAAAAACAAACTATACAAACATATAAATGCTCCCCCACACTTAAACTTCACATTGTCCTCAATGTGTAAAACCGAAAGTTCTGAATTCTGACGTAACAGCAGATAAAACGCAAAAACTGTGCAAATTGGTAAGGAATTTGGAAAAACTCCATTTCACAAAAGTTGTTCACCTACGTGTTTTCTACACAGTGTCAAAATTTCACAGTGTTTTGATAAACGGTCTGACAGTTATGGCCTCTGGACTGAACTACGCGCAATCTGAAATTTTCTGACGAAAAGGTATTCGTCATAATTCTCTTCTAAGATAGATTACGGACTCAATGAAATTAAACATAGGGATGCAAATATGATATAAAAACAGTAAAAAATAAATAAACGAAACAAAAATAAAAAGCAAAAGGATAAGAGATACAAAACCGGTGGGTTGCCTCCCACTAAGCGCTTGTTTTGAACGAATTCCAATTGGTCTTTTTGCTCCAAATGACTCCATTGCACCTAATAAACTCAAAAGCACACATAAGATACATAATTTACAAGAAAACTCGCAAAGAAAGCATAAATACTAGATATTAAATACGGTGTATTCTACACCTATCAGATTCCCCCACACTTAGACTTTTCTTGTCCTCGAGCAAATCAAACAAAACAATAAAATACAACAACTCCGTGTCGTCGAGGCTACGGTCACTTTTAGCGTAAATAACAAGCCTTTAAACCCCTAGGTGTCCCTAGTGGACGAGTTATAGTCTCGTGAAGGTTTACTAGAGATATACCTACAAAACCTATATTTCAAACTCCGTCTATTCGTGACAAATCAATGAACGAATCCAAAATGACTACAGGAGGAGGTACCTTGCAAATTCAATTCATATATTAGTAAATAAACTCTAATTAGATAGTCGAACAAGCCACAATACTCGGAAACTAACAAACCACAATCACAATGAAAAGATTAAGAAGATGGATAAAGATGTAGATGTTGGCGAATATTCACAAGTGTTCGATGTTTCCCATATCTGTCTCAAGGTCACCGCTAAGATGAACCTAATCCTATTGGATTGAGCTACTTAGTCTTTGAATGCTACATCAAATCAATTGGCATATACAAGGGAACCAAAAGTGACTTTATTCAACACAATAATAATTCTTTTTTTTTTATATGATTGGATCAAACTGGATCCAATGTCTCTCTCTTTTTTTTTTTTTTTTTTTAAGCATGATTAGATCTTTTGGATCCAAGCGCATGCTTCTTGTCGAGCAAGTACATGATAGTTGCCTTGGATCCTGCATTCCACGCTTGTTTAGGCGACGGAGACAGGGACTACGTTTCACACATACTGCTATTCCCAAGTGTCTTTTTATTCCGTTTTGGTCTAATTGATAGGTCTTCTTTTTTTTCTTTTTTTTTTTTTTTTTCATTTTTTTTTTTTTTTTTTTTTGATAACTCAATCACTCTATTTCATCCTAGCAGTAATAACACGTCGATGTTTAGTGACCCACCAAAGCACTTAGAGAACAATAGATAAATATGGAAAAATAAAAATAGAATGCGATATGGTGATATTCCGAGATATGGTAACAACTATCATGTTAATTGTGATTTATGAGCTATATTCGTCCCTTTTAGTTAATTAGTTCCTCAACTCCTGCATTCAAAATGGTTCCATCCACTAATGGTGTCAAAAACAAACTATACAAACATATAAATGCTCCCCCACACTTAAACTTCACATTGTCCTCAATGTGTAAAACCGAAAGTTCTGAATTCTGACGTAACAGCAGATAAAACGCAAAAACTGTGCAAATTGGTAAGGAATTTGGAAAAACTTCATTTCACAAAAGTTGTTCACCTACGTGTTTTCTACACAGTGTCAAAATTTCACAGTGTTTTGATAAACGGTCTGACAGTTATGGCCTCTGGACTGAACTACGCGCAATCTGAAATTTTCTGACGAAAAGGTATTCGTCATAATTCTCTTCTAAGATAGATTACGGACTCAATGAAATTAAACATAGGGATGCAAATATGATATAAAAACAGTAAAAAATAAATAAACGAAACAAAAATAAAAAGCAAAAGGATAAGAGATACAAAACCGGTGGGTTGCCTCCCACTAAGCGCTTGTTTTGAACGAATTCCAATTGGTCTTTTTGCTCCAAATGACTCCATTGCACCTAATAAACTCAAAAGCACACATAAGATACATAATTTACAAGAAAACTCGCAAAGAAAGCATAAATACTAGATATTAAATACGGTGTATTCTACACCTATCAGTTGGGTACTTGGCCTTGTAGAGGAGATTGCAGGTGGAGATTCTATTCCAAGGAAGTGGAAATTAAGATGATGCAGCTGAGACATGACTAGGAAGAATATGAGGCAGAGCTGAAGGACAAGGTGTTGCTGCTAATGTGAGAATGATCTGTGTATGAAAGCTGAGATTGGAATGAGTCATGGTGGATGATTGCAGGTGGTGTCAGGTGGTGCTGCAGACAAGACAGGGAGATGGGAATGATGAATTAAGCTTGTTCTTGAGCTACAATTCTACACAGGAAGAAGTTTTTGATGCAATGAAATAGCTGGGAGTGTGACTGAAATGGATTGAAGCTTCAATAGATGTATGCTAGGATTTCTTAACAGGTGAAGAAAATGATGGCCTGAGTGCGGCCTGGAAATCCCAGTAAACAGCCGAGACTCGGCCGCACTCTGGTTCTAGCGAGTCAACTCGGCGATGTCCGATCCAGCTCAGCCGAGTAAGACAAGTCAGCCACCTAGGGAGCTGACTCATAGCTGACTCAGTGTCTAACTCTCCTCCCCCTTGACCCGGTTGACTAACGGTTGACCCGTTTGACCGTTATCTCTAACGGATGACTGACGGAATATTCCGTCGAATATACCATTGACAAAGAACAGAACTCGGGTGGCCGGGTGACGGATTCCTGGTCAAATTCCTACCATAATACCGGTTTTCCTACGACCAAAATTCCGTAATTTTCAGGACTTCTCTCATGGGTGTGAAGACTTGGACTAGGAATTGGATGGAGAATTTGGTTCAAATTTGGAAAGAGAAGATGGAAGAAGAGAAAGACTTGAATTTGGAAATTGAATTATTAAGGGAAAAGGATTCTATTCCTTGGAAGATTTGGAGAATATTGAAGCCTATAAATAGAGAAGTTTTCTACATCTTTTACACACCTCTTTACACACACAACACTTGTGTTTTTGCTAGCTTTTGAAAATTCTTCTTTTTAATTATTCGTGTGAACTTGAAAATTCTCCTTTTAATTATTATTTTGTGTGAATTTCAAAAACATGAGTAGCTAATTTTCTTATTGATTGAGGATGAATTCCTAGTTCTTAATACATGATTTGAGTTTTGTTTCAATTCTATCTTGAGATTTTTTTCACATGATTATCGTTTGTTTTTACTAATAGGAATGTTTATTCATTCATGATTGATTGATAGATTGTTTAGAGTGCACGCTAAATTGATTTGTTAATTTGATCTAAAGCTAGTGAAAGTTAGGGGATAAGTAATCGTTTCTTGACTCTTTACATAAGTAGCAAACACGAGACCTTGCGGAGGGATTCCGTGGAGCAATTGTGTGTGAAAACAACGTTAGCAAGTAGACCTTGATCTAAGAGTCTAACTACTAATATTAACCTAATAAGTTCATAAATCTTAATGCGTTTATTTAAATTACATCTAGAGTGATCTACTACTAGGTGGTTTGGTAAATAGAATCCGGTAGTCGAGAACTTCCGTATCCGGTGATACAAGGGATTTAGGGGTTTAGCACTGATCTAGCTGCTTTACCTACGGTTGGTGATAATTTGTGACTAATAACAAGTAGAAAAGAACATAACTTGATTCATTGTTTTGCAACGAAGAATGATTCCTTGATCTTATCTCTCTTATTGATTTCAACTTTATCTTTTAATTGTTTTTTTTATTTTCTTTTGCTTTTTACACCCCCCTTTTGTGACAATTTTTACAACTAGAATCTCTTGCTCCTCGTGGGAACGAACTTGACTTCCATTATATTATTTTTAATTGAGTGGAAATATTAATTAATTTGATTGCACCTACGACACGCATCAAATTTTGGCGCCGCTGCCGGGGAGCAGCGGACGATTTTAGTTGTTCTTATTTTTCTGTTTGCTATATTCTTGCTTTGTTAGATTCTATACCGTATCTAACTTAGTTATTGAGAATCTTGTTTCAGGTGTTATACCTTTGGTGAATGCTTAAGAAGGGCAGACCGAGTCCAATACGTCTTCGATCCGGCACTCAACTAAAGGATTTCATTCGAGCGGTGAACACTCCACTTCCTCCTTCTTCATCAAGTGATTCGGACAAAGAGGAAGAAACAATGGCTGATCGTACACTCAAGGACCTAGCTTCTCACAGGCTTGATACACAACAATGGTGTATCCAAACTAACTCAACCTTCGAGATCAAGCCGGGGTTGATTAGAGAGTTACCAAAGTTCCATGGCATGGTGAATGAGGACCCAAACAAACATCTTATGGACTTCTATACCATAGTTATGGCTATGCTTCCACCGGAGACTAATGCGGATGGAGCAATATGTTGAAAGCTTTCCCGTTTTCTTTGGCGGGCAATGCTAAGGAATGGTTATATTATTTGCCTTCCTAAGTATCACAACATGGAATGGTATGAAGAAACTTTTCCTCGAGAGATATTTTCCCGCATCCAAAGCTACTCAAATTCGCAAGGAGATTTGTGGGTTGAAACAACATGTGGGAGAGTCGTTGTATGAATGTTGGGAGCGATACAAGAGGTTGCTGGCAAGCTGTCCACACCATCAATTTAGTGACGTTATGATTCTCCAATACTTCTACGAAGCTCTCAACCCAAGTGATAGGTCTCTTCTTGACGCCGCGGGTGGTGGTGCACTAGTGAACAAGACGGTGACCCAAACTACCGAATTGATTGAAAGTATGGCTGCGAACTCGCAACAATTCTACACACAAGGGATGAACCAATGGTTAGGCGAGTGCATGAAGTAAGTGATTCATCACATCTTGATCAAAGGATGAGTAACATGGAGATAATGATGCAAAGGATGGCCGCGGTAATTATTCCGAATGGTGAGACCGAACAAGTAAATGCTTTATATCCAAATCAAAGGCCAAGGTACGATCCATATTCCAATACTTATAATCCCGGTTGGAAGGATCATCCCAACTTTAGTTATGCAAACAAGCAAGCGGCGGCTCCTAATCCATATGCACAACAAGGTGGTTTTCAACAATCACGCTTCCAACCTCAACAACAAGGTGGTTCTCAACAATTCCAACCTCAAGTGAAGGAACAAGGATCTTCATAGATGATAAGCTTAATGTCATGATGCAAGGTATTACGTCATTGTTTCAACAAAATCAACAAAAGACCGATTCGGCTATCAAGGATTTACAAACTCAAATGGGACAATTGGCGACCGATGTGAACTTATTGAAATCTCAAGCATCCACAAAACTTCCTTCACAACCATTTGTGAATCCAAGAGAGAATGTTAATGAGGTTACTCTAAGAAGTGGAAGACAAGTGGAGGGTCCAAGTCATCATGAAGAAGCTATTGAAGAGGTAGTCAAAGATAAGGAGGAAGCCGCACCAAAGGAGAATTCAACACCAACCGACCAATCCAAGGAACCGGTTCCTACTTTCACTACTCCACCTCCTTTTCCTAGTCGTTTTGCTAAATCCAAGAAAGAAGCTCAAGATAAGGCACTCATGGATATTTTCAAGAAGGTTGAAATCAACATCCCCTTCATCGAGGCCATCAAGACAATGCCACGGTATGCGAAGTTCATGAAGGAATTATGCACAAAGAAGGATAGGTTGCTTGATAATGAAATTACTAAAGTTGGTGAGAGTGCATCGGCTATGCTATTGAAGAAGATGCCTACAAAGTGCACGGATCCCGGTGGTTTCACGGTGCCAATTACTATTGGTAAGCAAAGGTTTGAACATGCTTTACTTGACTTGGGTGCTTCCATTAGTGTGATGTCGGCCGATATATATGACTCCTTGAATCTTGGACCTTTGAAAGAGACGAGAGTTATTATTCAATTAGCAAACAAGTCTAACATATATCCAAAGGGGCTTGTAGAAGACGTGCTAGTGCAAGTAAATGAGCTTATTTTTCCGGTGGACTTCTTCGTAGTGGATATGGATAACAATGAGAACCGATCATCTACTTCTTTACTTCTTGGGAGGCCATTCATGAAGACCGCAAAGACGAAGATTGATGTTGATAAGGGTACACTCACTATGGAGTTCGACAAGGAGATAATACACTTTAATATATTTGAAGCCATGCGCTACCCAAGTGATGTGCATTCCGTTTACTCCATTGATGTGGTTGATTCATTAGCACAACAAATGGTGGAATTGAACCAAGAGGATGCACTTGATGTGGTGTTTCAAAAGAGCATTGAATTGGACGTCCACGGCTTGTCTAACTTGGATGTTGAAATCTCCAAGGAATTGGTGGAGATGTGTGGTGCTTTGGCGACATTGCAAGAAGCTAAAAAGGGTAATGTTTCTTATATTTCTTTACCCGTGAATGATGAAATACTTGTACCATCTATTGTGAAGGCGCCCAAGCTAGAATTGAAGCCACTTCCGGACCATTTGAAGTATGCTTTGTTGGGAGATGGAGATGAGCTTCCGGTGATTATTTCTAAGAACCTCACACCGGTACAAGAAGACCGTTTGCTTAGAGTCTTGAGAGAGCAAAAAACGGCTATTGGGTGGACAATTGCGGACATCAAAGGCATTAGTCCATCCATGTGCATGCATCGGATTCTAATGGAAGAGAACGTGAAGCCGGTACGTGATGCTCAACATAGGCTTAATCCTCCCATGATGGAGGTTGTGAAGAAAGAGATACTCAAATTGCTAAGTGTGGGGGTAATCTACCCAATTTCCGATAGCAAGTGGGTTAGTCCGGTACAAGTGGTACCAAAGAAGTCTGGAGTTACGGTTGTTCGAAATCAAGACGATGAACTTGTTCCTACAAGAGTTCAAACCGGTTGGAGAGTGTGCATTGATTATAGAAAGCTTAATTCTGCAACCCGAAAGGATCACTTTCCTTTACATTTCATTGATCAAATGTTGGAGCGGTTAGCGGGGCATTCTTATTATTGCTTCTTGGATGGTTATTCGGGATACAACCAAATTGTTATTGCACCGGAGGACCAAGAGAATACCACTTTCACTTGTCCATTTGGAACGTTTGCATATAGACGGATGCCGTTTGGCCTTTGCAATGCGCCGGCTACTTTTCAAAGATGCATGGTAAGTATATTCTCGGATTATGTGGAGTGCATCATCGAGGTATTTATGGATGACTTTAGTGTTTATGGCAATTCTTTTGATGGTTGTTTAAACAACCTTGAACTAGTTCTTAAACGATGCATAGACACAAACCTTGTCCTTAATTGGGAGAAATGTCACTTTATGGTAAACCACGGCATAGTACTTGGTCACATTGTGTCCTCTCGAGGGCTCGAAGTGGACAAGTCAAAGATAGATTTAATAAGAAACTTACAATATCCCACTTCGGTGAGGGAGATACGTTCTTTTCTTGGTCATGCAGGTTTCTATAGGCGGTTTATCAAGGATTTCTCCAAAATCTCCATGCCGATGTGCAAGTTATTACAAAAGGAGGTACCTTTCGACTTCAACAAGGAATGCAAGGATGCTTTTGACAAATTGAAAGAAATGTTGACAAGTGCGCCAATTATCAAATCACCGGATTGGAATCTTCCATTTGAATTGATGTGTGATGCTAGTGATTATGCGGTTGGAGCCGTTTTGGGTCAAAGAGTGGACAAGTTGTCCCATGTTATCTATTATGCATCTAGGACCCTTAATGATGCACAAATCAATTATTCTACCACGGAAAAGGAGTTATTGGCTATAGTTTTTGTGTTGGAAAAATTTTGATCATACTTGGTGGATACAAAGGTTATTGTGTATTCCGATCATGCCGCACTAAGACATTTAATAAAGAAGAAAGAAGCTAAGCCAAGATTAATCCGGTGGATCTTATTGTTACAAGAGTTCGACAAAGAAATTCGTGATAAAAGGGGTGTGGAGAATACCGTTGCGGATCATCTTAGTAGACTTGTTATGTCTCAAGAGGAACTTCCATTACAAGACCGCTTTCCGGATGAACAACTTTTCTCCATGGAAGAATCAACACCTTGTTATGCGGATATAGTGAATTACTTGGTGACAAGGAAAGTACCTAATACAATGTCCAACTTCCAAAAGATGAAACTTAAGAAGGTAGCTAAGCAATATGTGTGGGATGAACCATACTTATGGAAATATGGCATTGATCAAATAATGCGAAGGTGCGTGCCTAATTCCGAATTTCAATCCATCCTATCCTTTTGCCACACTTTTGCTTGTGGTGGCCACTTTGGTTCTAAACGTACCGCTCTCAAATTCTCGAGAGCGGATTTTATTGGCCCACCTTGTTTGAAGATTCATATGCCTTTTGTAAATCGTGTGATAGATGTCAACGAACGGGCAATCTAGGTGCTCGAAATCAAATGCCACTCACACCAATTCTCGCCGTTGAGATTTTTGATGTGTGGGGTATCGATTTTATGGGCCCTTTTGTCAATTCGAATGTAAACTTTTATATACTTCTTGCCGTTGATTATGTTTCGAAATGGGTGGAAGCTAGAGCCACCAAGACTAATGACTCTCAAGTTGTTTGTGATTTTGTAAGGGAAAATATATTCAATAGGCATGGTACACCAAGAGTGGTGATAAGCGATGGAGGCTCACATTTCAAGAAGGCTTTCCACGCTCTCTTCAAGAAGTACAACATAACACACAAAATTGGTACGCCTTACCATCCACAAACTAGTGGACAAGCGGAAATTTCAAATCGTGAGATCAAGTCCATTCTTGAGAAAACGGTGAATACCACAAGGAAAGATTGGAGCTTTAAGCTCAATGATGCACTTTGGGCGTATAGAACGGCATATAAGACACCGATTGGTATGTCTCCATATCGGTTGGTTTATGGCAAGGCTTGTCATCTTCCGGTTGAACTTGAACATAAGGCTTATTGGGATAAAGAAATTCAACATGGAGTATGATGAAGCGGGGAAACAAAGGAAGTTACAACTAAATGAGCTAGAGGAGATACGTAATGATGCTTACGAGAGTGCCCGGATTTACAAGGAAAAGACCAAGCTTTTTCATGACAAGATGATTTCTCGTAAAAGCTTCATCGTGGGACAAAAAGTCCTTTTATATCATTCTCGCCTTAAACTATTTCTGGAAAGTTAAGGTCCGTTGGATTGGACCTTATGTTGTTACTAATGTTTTTCCTCATGGTGCAGTTGAAATTACTAGTCTTAGTGACAATTCGGTTTCCAAAGTCAACGGCCATAGATTGAAGCCATACTATGAGAACATCACTTATGTGAATATGGATGAACTTTCATTTGGAGATGCACTCCCTCTGGAGGAGTAATGTGCAAGGGCTAAGTCGGGCCGTCGACTTTAAAACAAGCGCTTAATGGGAGGCAACCCATAGGTTTTGTATTTCTTATCCTTTTGTTTTTTGTTATTTCTTTTTCTTATTCCATATCATGTTAAAATTTCCCACCTTGACTTTACTAGGAGGATTCAATTACATTGAGGACAATGTAAGGTTTAAGTGTGGGGGAGTGGTTAAGCATGTATTTAAAAAATTACAAAAAAATTTAAAAAAAAAAAGTTTTACATAAAACCTCCAACTTTTAGAGATTTTAGAGTCACTAGCATACTTTTAGGTATGTTTACATAGAGATTTTGACCGACATAATTGAACTTGGAAATGTTAGAGAACTACATTCGGATTTCTTGCTTGTTTGAGTGTTAAATAATGGATTTAACCATGCCGGTGATACGAATTTGGTGCAGGGAGAAATGCATTATTAGAGTTGCTTTGATCAATCATTAGTGTAGACTACCCGTATTCATATCATGTGAGGCACCGACCAGAAATTTTTCCATCTACTAAAGAGCTTTCTTTTGAGTGTGTGTCACCGTACGTAAATACGGGTAGAATGGTGAGCTACCCAACCTCCCACCAATAGAAGCACTACTCTTTGATCTCTTGAGTGCTAATTTTGTCAATCATGAGGGTGACGTCTATAGATGAAAGCCTCCTTCTTGTAGTTCAATTTGCGATTAGCACCATTCTCTCCACAACAACGGATCCATAGAAACACCATCATCATCAACAAGGAGCGACATCAAAATCTACAAGAAAAGTTGGAAAAAGTTTAAGGTTTACAAGCAACGGAACGAGAAAAAGAGCAAATTTCATATTCAAGTAAAGCAACATACAAATGAGCGGATTTTACATATATGTTGAGGACTTACAATACAATGAGGTAATTCTATATCCAAGTATGAAGACTTATTCATGAAAGCAAAGAAAATCAAAAGGTGAGAATTGTTGAAGTTTATGATTTCGAGACGATACAAGTTGTGAAGAATCAAGCGGTAAAATACTTATTCCACGGCCATGGTTAATTTTGTATTTAATTTCTCTTGTTAATTTAAAAAAAAAACAAGAGAAATATTTATTTTTATTTAATAAGCCGTGGGGAAGGAAAATTTATAAGGAAGTTTCAAGCAACAAGGATTATTAAGGTAAAGGTTACAAATTGTCAAGGATTTATGAAATTCGAGAGTTTATCATCAATAGTTGAAACCGAAGACGAAGACTAAGAAGATCAAGACGAGGAGCGGAAGACGTTTCTATTGGATGCCGTGAGAGTGGTGTTATCATAATTGGCGATCGGATGTGAAGGTGAGTAAGTAATCTCATCCTCGATAAAAGTGGTTGATTTCCTTTCTTAGAGATCGTCAGAAAAATGGTTTTTCAAAATGTTAAAAGATGTGGGTTTTTAAAAATATTTCTAAGTTATCTTTCCCACCATTCAACGTGTTGCAGGGAATTCTCTCTTCATTCCTACTGCACACATGTGAGACCCATAAAAAAGTCGTCTTTTTGAGTGCAATTATCATAAAATCCTTTTTGGTGAGGCAGAAGTCGAGGCAGAAGTCGTTATTGATCGTTTCTCAAACACGCGTTCTCTCATTATGGTGTGGTTATTTCTCACTCAACATTTAAGAATGAGAATATGTTCTTTAGTATTTCTAATTTCTTATTACTAGCATGCAGAAACTCTATGTCCTTATAGCTCTTTGGATGCTTGGGACGCTTGAACGCTTTGAAGTTGTGAGTTTTTAGTTTTTGATTTGCTCGAGGACTAGCAAAGTCTAAGTGTGGGGGAATTTGATAGGGTGTAGAATACATCCTATTTACTATCTATTGTTTATGCTTTCTTTGCTATTTTTCTTGTAAATTATGTATTTTACGCTTGTTTTGAGTTTTATAGCTACTTTGGAGTCGCACGGAGGAAAAGAAGAAGAAATCACCCAATTTGAGCAAAAAGGGCAAAAAGGTCATTTTACAGGCGATTGATATATGGAGCCCAGTCAAGGCTAAGGGGGGTTGTCATCAGAGTACCCCTTATCATTTATCAGAGGGTTTAACTATCCCTGGGCTGTAACCATCCACCCAAATTATTACACAACCCTAAATCGAGAAGAAATTTCTCTTTCTCAATCAGTTCCATTTACTCGTTTTTCCAACACCTGAAAGTGAGAAGAAGCCATGGCTGCTGCTGTCAATCGAGAGAGATTGGAGAGGGATAGATGGGTTTGTTGGTTGATAAATCAAGATAGAAAAGCAAATCGAAACTCAGAAGATCGGACGAAAATTGAAATTAGGGTTCGATGTTGCATCCGTGAATCGATTGAGATGTTGCTGGTTCTGAGATAGAGAACAGGTCGATGAACGAACAGGGAGAATTGATGAAGTCTGAAACGAGATGGGGTTTGTGTTGATTTCTTAAATCGAGAAAGAAGAACGACTCTACTGCTTGTCATGGCAGAGATTGAGACGCAGAGAAATGGAAGAACAGACCAAGATGAAGAACAGATGGGTTGTAGCTGTTGAATTGGGGGTTTTTACTTTCGGTTCTGGAATAATGAAATAATGGGTCAGTCTGGTTCGATTGTTGTTGAGGGCTGTAGCTGAGAAGAACTCATAGATGAATCGAGAAGAATTGATGTTGGTGATCAATGAAGCTACAACAGATTGGAGCCGGATATGGGGTTCTCACTGCAATGGAGTCTGTGAAAATGGTTTGAGGTGGTAATCAAATGGGTTTTGTGCCATTGATAAGTTGAGATGGCAGGTGGAATGGTTGCAATGGCATTCTTGCACCTGCAATGGAATGAATGGGGCTTATTTGACTGTGACAGCATAGGTGAATGTTGTGAGATGCAGAATGTGATGGCACTGATGGCCTTGTTGCAGCTGTTGATTTGTTCTGCAGAGTGACAGTGAAGGTGGTTTCTGTGTAGAAGTTATTGAGCTCTGGTGCAATGCGGGTGCAAGCGCGATAAATGGGTTGTTGGGTACTTGGCCTTGTAGAGGAGATTGCGGTGGAGATTCTATTCCAAGGAAGTGGAAATTAAGATGATGCGGTGAGACATGACTAGGAAGAATATGAGGCGAGTCGAAGGACAAGGTGTTCTTGCTAATGTGAGAATGAGTGTGTATGAAAGCTGAGATTGGAATGAGTCATGGTGGATGATTGCAGGTGGTGTCAGGTGGTGCTGCAGACAAGACAGGGAGATGGGAATGATGAATTAAGCTTGTTCTTGAGCTACAATTCTACACAGGAAGAAGTTTTGATGCAATGAAATAGGCGGGAGTGTGGCTGAAATGGATTGAAGCTTCAATAGATGTATGCTAGGATTTCTTAACAGGTGAAGAAAATGATGGCCTGAGTGCGGCCTGGAAATCCCAGTAAACAGCCGAGACTCGGCCGGACTCTGGTTCTGGCGAGTCAACTCGGCGATGTCCGATCCAGCCGATCCAGGCTCGGTAGAGTAAGACAAGTCGACCACCTAGGAGGCCGACTCGGTGTCTAACTCTCCTCCCCCTTGACCTGGTTGACTAACGGTTGACCCGTTTGACCGTTATCTCTAACGGAGGATCGACGGAATATTTCGTCGAATATACCATTGACGACAAATGAACTCGGGTGGCCGTGGTGACGGATTCGGTCAAATTCCGGCCATAATGCCAGTTTTCCGGCAACCAAAATTCCAGAATTTTCTGTGGACTTCTCTCATGGGTGTGAAGACTTGGACTAGGAATTGGATGGAGAATTTGGTTCAAATTTGGAAAGAGAAGATGGAAGAAGAGAAAGACTTGAATTTGGAAATTGAATTATTAAGGGAAAAGGATTCTATTCCTTGGAAGATTTGGAGAATATTGAAGCCTATAAATAGAGAAGTTTTCTACATCTTTTACACACCTCTTTACACACACAACACTTGTGTTTTTGCTAGCTTTTGAAAATTCTTCTTTTTAATTATTCGTGTGAACTTGAAAATTCTCCTTTTAATTATTATTTTGTGTGAATTTCAAAAACATGAGTAGCTAATTTTCTTATTGATTGAGGATGAATTCCTAGTTCTTAATATATGATTTGAGTTTTGTTTCAATTCTATCTTGAGATTTTTTCACATGATTATCGTTTGTTTTTACTAATAGGAATGTTTATTCATTCATGATTGATTGATAGATTGTTTAGAGTGCACGCTAAATTGATTTGTTAATTGATCTAAAGCTAGTGAAAGTTAGGGGATAAGTAATCGTTTCTTGACTCTTTACATAAGTAGCAAACACGAGACCTTGCGGAGGGATTCCGTGGAGCAATTGTGTGTGAAAACAACGTTAGCAAGTAGACCTTGATCTAAGAGTCTAACTACTAATATTAACCTAATAAGTTCATAAATCTTAATGCGTTTATTTAAATTACATCTAGAGTGATCTACTACTAGGTGGTTTGGTAAATAGAATCCGGTAGTCGAGAACTTCCGTATCCTAAGGATACAAGGGATTTAGGGGTTTAGCACGATCTAGTTTGCTTTACCTATGGTTGGTGATAATTTGTGACTAATAACAAGTAGAAAAGAACATAACTTGATTCATTGTTTTGCAACGAAGAATGATTCCTTGATCTTATCTCTCTTATTGATTTCAACTTTATCTTTTAATTGTTTTGTTTATTTTCTTTTGCTTTTTACACCCCCTTTTGTGACAATTTTTACAACTAGAATCTCTTGCTCCTCGTGGGAACGAACTTGACTTCCATTATATTATTTTTAATTGAGTGGAAATATTAATTAATTTGATTGCACCTACGACACGCATCAAATTTTGGGCGCCATGCTAGCCGGAGCTTGACGGACGATTTTAGTTGTTCTTATTTTTCTGTTGCTATATTCTTGCTTTGTTAGATTCTATACCGTATCTAACTTAGTTATTGAGAATCTTGTTTCGGTGTTATACCTTTGGTGAATGCTTAAGAAGGGCGGGCCGAGTCCAATACGTCTTCGATCCGGCACTCAACTAAAGGATTTCATTCGAGCGGTGAACACTCCACTTCCTCCTTCTTCATCAAGTGATTCGGAAAAGAGGAAGAAACAATGGCTGATCGTACACTCAAGGACCTAGCTTCTCACGGGCTTGATACACAACAATGGTGTATCCAAACTAACTCAACCTTCGAGATCAAGCCGGGGTTGATTAGAGAGTTACCAAAGTTCCATGGCATGGTGAATGAGGACCCAAACAAACATCTTATGGACTTCTATACCATAGTTATGGCTATGCTTCCACCGGAGACTAATGCGGATGGAGCAATGTTGAAAGCTTTCCCGTTTTCTTTGGCGGGCAATGCTAAGGAATGGTTATATTATTTGCCTTCCGGAAGTATCACAACATGGAATGGTATGAAGAAACTTTTCCTCGAGAGATATTTTCCCGCATCCAAAGCTACTCAAATTCGCAAGGAGATTTGTGGGTTGAAACAACATGTGGGAGAGTCGTTGTATGAATGTTGGGAGCGATACAAGAGGTTGCTGGCAAGCTGTCCACACCATCAATTTAGTGACGTTATGATTCTCCAATACTTCTACGAAGCTCTCAACCCAAGTGATAGGTCTCTTCTTGACGCCGCGGGTGGTGGTGCACTAGTGAACAAGACGGTGACCCAAACTACCGAATTGATTGAAAGTATGGCTGCGAACTCGCAACAATTCTACACAAGGGATGAACCAATGGTTAGGCGAGTGCATGAAGTAAGTGATTCATCACATCTTGATCAAAGGATGAGTAACATGGAGATAATGATGCAAAGGATGGCCGCGGTAATTATTACGAATGGTGAGACCGAACAAGTAAATGCTTTATATCCAAATCAAAGGCCAAGGTACGATCCATATTCCAATACTTATAATCCCGGTTGGAAGGATCATCCCAACTTTAGTTATGCAAACAAGCAAGCGGCGGCTCCTAATCCATATGCACAACAAGGTGGTTTTCAACAATCACGCTTCCAACCTCAACAACAAGGTGGTTCTCAACAATTCCAACCTCAAGTGAAGGAACAAGGATCTTCAATAGATGATAAGCTTAATGTCATGATGCAAGGTATTACGTCATTGTTTCAACAAAATCAACAAAAGACCGATTCGGCTATCAAGGATTTACAAACTCAAATGGGACAATTGGCGACCGATGTGAACTTATTGAAATCTCAAGCATCCACAAAACTTCCTTCACAACCATTTGTGAATCCAAGAGAGAATGTTAATGCGGTTACTCTAAGAAGTGGAAGACAAGTGGAGGGTCCAAGTCATCATGAAGAAGCTATTGAAGAGGTAGTCAAAGATAAGGAGGAAGCCGCACCAAAGGAGAATTCAACACCAACCGACCAATCCAAGGAACCGGTTCCTACTTTCACTACTCCACCTCCTTTTCCTAGTCGTTTTGCTAAATCCAAGAAAGAAGCTCAAGATAAGGCACTCATGGATATTTTCAAGAAGGTTGAAATCAACATCCCCTTCATCGAGGCCATCAAGACAATGCCACGGTATGCGAAGTTCATGAAGGAATTATGCACAAAGAAGGATAGGTTGCTTGATAATAAAATTACTAAAGTTGGTGAGAGTGCATCGGCTATGCTATTGAAGAAGATGCCTACAAAGTGCACGGATCCCGGTTTTGGTAGTAAATGGTGTAAGTGGCTCAAGTTATGTTACTCTACATCCTCCTTCTCAGTTCTTATAAATGAGAGTGTTTTTGGTTACTTTAAAAGTACAAGAGGTGTTAAACAAGGCTACCATGTTTCTCCTCTCTTGTTTAACATAACTATGGAAGGGTTCTCAAGGTATTTGGATAGAGATGTCGGTCTCAATTTTTTTAGTGGTTTCTCTGTCTCATCATCCAAATTGGGTGGTAAATCACTCACATTATGCAGATGACACTATTTTCTTCATTGATCACAACAAGGAGGAACTACACAATTTATTTTCAGTTCTTCATTGTTTTGAATATATTGCTGGCCTCAAAGTTAATACAACAAAGACTAGACTTATTGCCATTGGTGATGTACCTGAGCTTACTACTTGGGCTGCTGAATTTGGGTGTGCTTGGCATGCCACTTGTTGCAAAATCTAACTCTAAGCACTTATGGGATCCAATCATTGAGAAGTTTGATGCTAGACTCTCTCAATGGAGAAGATGTAATCTTTATAAGGGAGGTAAGCTCACTCTTCTAAAATGCATCTTATTTGCTCTGCCTATTTACTACTTTTCTTTATTCAAGACACCTGCATTTGTTATTAAAATTCTCAATAGGAAGATGAGAAACTTCTTATGGGAGCATGACTCTGGCTCAAATATTTCCCACTTGGTTATGTGGGATTTGGTCATTGCACCTATATCCAGGGGGGGGGTCTAGGAGTCTGCAATCTTAAAGTTATGAATGTAGCAATGTTAGATAAATGGTGTTGGAGGTTTGGAGTTGAAAGAAATGGGTTATGGTACAAAATCATCACAGATAAATACAACAGTGATTTTTCTGCGTGGATCCCAGAAAAAGTGAAATCACCATATGGTATATCATGTTGGAGAGCCATTGATGATAATGATGAGCTAATCTCAGCAAACTCTAATTTGGTCATTCATTCGGGCAAGCAAATAACATTTTGGAATGATACCTGGATTGGTGCGAATTCATTGGCTGCTTTATTCCCAAGTCTTTACATGATTTGCAGGGACAAGAATGTTAAAATAGTAGACACAGATACATTTCCTGATACTAGAAGATGGATCCTTCAAGGATCAGGTATTTTTAGAGTAAAATCACTTTATACTAAACTAGTCTCAACAGATGGTCTAGAAAATTTCCTGCAACATTCATCTGGAAACCTGAAATTCCTCTCAAAGTAAAGTTTGTTGTTTGATGTTTGGTACATGGAAAACTCAACACAATAGATACTTTAAATCATAAAGGTATGTCATTATACAACTCTTGCTCTATGTGTGGAAATACGGAAGAATCACAGGACCATTTGTTTCTCCGCTGTAAAATTGCTTCCAAGGTTTGGCATTCTGTTTTTCCGGGGGGTGATTGGGCATGGGTATTTCCTAGGTCATGGTTGGGATTCCACAAACTTCTTTAGTTCAGGTAATTTCATTTGGGGTTTGATTTCGGCAGCTGTTATATGGGTTATTTGGCGTGAACGGAACTGCTGAAAGTTTGAAAATCATTACCCTTACAAGACTGATCTAGACCATATTATCTATGGTGCGAAGTTGGGCTGCTGCAGCGGGAAAAAAGTTCACCTTAATGTTGTAAGTTCCCTGCATAATACCTGGGAATCTATTTTTATGTAAGTTACATCTTTTCTGTTTTCCTCTGAGTGCTATCTCTGGTAGCTATTTGTACATTCTCCTTTTCTAATAATATTTTCTCTTTCGATCAAAAGAAAAAATAGCATGGTTTGCAAAAGATTACATTTATTATTATATAAATGTATTAGTTCATGAACAAACCGATTTTAGAATGTAACCTACTTAAGTATGCAAACGTGTACGCATACCTAAGTAGCCGGACTGAGTTTGGTTACGCCAGTACGCGTACAGGTATGCATACCATTTCACTCTTCCAAACTCCAGCAGAAATTCACGGAACTTGAACTCCCGCCAGTACAAGGTTCCCGATTTTGGACTTTACACAAATATGAATACAAACTATGTTTATATCCAATCATGGTTAGATGTTCAAAACCCCCATTTCAATCATTGTAACATTCTTGGAAGACGACAATAGTTGTCTCACACAAACTATTAGCTTCAAAGGAATTTTCAAGTGATCGAATGATCAATACGAAACATTCCGAGTCTACAACAAATGACTGTCTCACACAAATCATGTAAGATGTTACAAGGCGATTTTCACATGATCATCTTTTGACTTTCGTCAAGAATAAAAGATGAACTTGGTTAAAGCGAAAGCTTACCGACACATACTTTGAGAAATAGATAAGCGAGATAAACTCGGCTCGAAATACCAAATGTGTATAATTGAAGTCTATATAGCAATACGACTTTTTGTCTCAAATAGGAGATAAAGTAGATAGACTTTTGAGTGATAGATGAGTTCAAGTCTCCACATACCTTTTGTTGATGAAGTTCCACAAGTTCCCTTGAGTAGTTCTTCGTATTCATTCGATGAACGCTGTGGAGTCTAAAGCTCAACTGCACTTATTATCCTAATCCGAGAATTAGCTATAAGTAGACTAGAAATCAAGACTTATAGTTTTGGCAAATAAACTTTACAAACAAGCTTGAGATAGAAACGCTTGTGATTTCGACCGAGCAGTGCTCTAGCAGCTTGGATTGGCCAGAATTTTCCGAAAATTAGAATTTTTATAGCTTGAATTGGGTTAAGTCAAACAAGTTCGGCTACAATATCTGAAGAACAAGTAGTCGAACTTATTTGGAAGTGTAGTTTTGGCTACTTTTCCATAAGACATAGGTAGCCGAACTCGCTTTTGATGTAGGTTTTGATGAGTTCGTCTAAGAGGTTCTGGGATAGGTAACCGAACTTTTATTCTAAAGTATACAGAGTAATATGCGGTCTCCAACATTTCGACTAAACCAAACTTAATATCAGAGTGAAGTTCGGTTAGAAGAAAAAATTCTCAAATAAACTGAACTTAACATATGTGTTTGCAGAGTAGAGTTCGGTTATAATTTTTTTTTTTTTTTGCGAACCAGCCGAACTCAGCATTTGTTGTTCTAATACAAGTGTTCGGTTAAAGGAAAAATTTTCCAACTAACCTAACCAACCGAACACAACACATTGGTTTTCAAAGAGGAGTTCGGTTACGAAAAAAAAAATCGTGATAACCGAAGTGTTCTTCGTGTTCTTGGTTTTGGAATGTTCAATTAGCAAACTAGGTTTTTTTTTAAACAATCCCTAACCGAACATGCCAGTGTAACTTCCATTTAAACCATATTTTGATGGTTTCTGCTCAATTTTCTGGATAAAAAAACGAAATTAAAAGTGATGGCTTTTTCAATCGAACAAGGAACTTCAAGGAAAGAGAGGAGATTTTTTTTTTCAAAACTAAAAATTTTCGGTGCCCCTCTTTCCTCTGTTTTTGTTTTTAATTTTGATTAATGATTCATTTAGATTAGACATATATATATATATATATATATATATATTTATATAGTTATTAGGTTAATTTTAATTTGAATTAGAGTAAAGGGTAAATGTGTATTTTTCTAACTTTAGGACACCCCTTATAAGTATAGGGAAGTTGGCCTAATAAAATCATGGTCCCCTAACAGAAAAAACTCATGGTCACAAAAAATCGTTTTAAAGTTTTGTAGTCAGGCCCAAAGGCATCAAAGCCCAGCTTTTTCCTACGGTCGTTTGGTGAAAAATAATTTTTCAATTTACAAGAACATGTCGCCAAAATACCTCCTCCCCCTATATAACTTGTATGGAGCTGAAGTATTTTCCTAAAGAAAGTAAGTTTAGCATTTCCTGGTATCAGTAATTCATGCATGAATTTATTACACAGAACTAGAAATCAGAGATGTATATGCCATAAACACGAAAAGTGAATAAATCACGTATGTAAACATGAGTCAACTATCCAATTGTAGGTATTTCGTAAACATATCCGGCCTTGTTGATCCAGATAAAAACTCTATTGCATCTCCAGTCTGCGGTTACTGCAGATCCTTCAGGCACCAAAACTGCACGGTCCACATATGGATTTTCTCTCTTGATTGTTGCTGCAGCTAGAGGTGTAAATTGGGTACGTGCCCGACGAGCACAACCCAAAGACAAAGACGCTAAAATTCGAGCACAGCCCGGCCCGTGACGTGACTTAGCCCGGCAAGACGGCACAAAGACGTTTGTTAAATGGGATGTCTTTGGGTTTGACTAATTGGCACGATAGCACAAAGACAAAGCGCAAAGACGGATAAGCACGTGGCCCAGGCCCAAAGACAACACGTTAAGAGAGCACGTCATAACATGTACAAATACACCATATAACAAGGCATAATACATCACATCTTTTGTATATTTCACAAAAGAATCACTATTCTAGCTAGTTTTTAAAATTTAATGTTGGGTTATTTATAACAACACATATAATACCTTAATATATCGAAAATATATTTCAATATCATTGTTATAATGTCATCACCTATATTTAACTAGAACATTAATTTACATGACAATAATCCAATTTTATATTTGATGGGTTATTTCTTTTTATTGAATAAACTTGTTAATTTTACTTGAAATAATTTCAAATGATATGTTGTCTAATTAAATTCTTGTGATAATGTCCGACTTAATATATACATTAAGTGATTTCAAATTATTTATAACACGTGTGCCAAAGACGGCACAAAGACGGCGACGTTTATTCGTGTCTTTGTGCCCGTGAGGCATCTTTGTGCCTAGCTTTTGACTAGTAGAGCACAAAGACGGCAGACAACACGTTTAAATCGTTAGCCTGAAGACAAAGACGGCACATGGCACGTGAAGCACGCGACTTCGTGTGCCGGGCTGTGCCGGGCCGGCACGTTTTACACCTCTAGCTGCAGCAGTCTCTCCGTAGACGCCTACCAATTCTGGCCATGAAGCTTTACCTGAATATTTTTGTTACAATGTAATACTAATTAGGGTAGGTAACGCATCATCCTGGTCCAACTAAATTAGCTAAAGATATAAAGGGCAAAAAATCAAAGCACGAATATTAATGAAAACTGACCTTCGCATTCTGTTGTCATCTTGATTTCCTTGTGAATGAGAGCTTAAATTGTTATTAAGAGCTGCTAATCGAAGTTTGGTGTTTGTTTGATGAGTTGAGACTTCATCTGGCATTGCGGTTTAAATAGGTTCTAAGAGTAAGAGTTGATTATTCTCAAACTTCAGCCCTCGCCGTAATCTTTGAATAGAGTGACATTTTTGTATGTAGTCAAAATTGATTATTTTGTGGATAACTATCCTTGTAATTATTGACTAATTGTTATCGCCGAAAAACCAACTGATAATGGGGCTCGATAATAAGGCTGCTAAGGTTATAAAATTAGAGATACCCAGTTGGAGCCACTGTCATTATATGCCGCCAAGCAGCAAAGGAGTCAACAATCAAATATTACGGCCAATACGTATTAGCCTATGCATGCATTGATGAGATAAACTAACAAATCACAAACCCAAACCTCATCAAGAAATAATTAACAGTATAGTAATCTACAAGACGAGCTAGATCATGACGGCATCAGAATGTCAAGGTCAGTGTTTTACAAAAAGAAAGATTTATGGCACAATGTTTACTTTTCATTTATACATATATGTGTAGCAGATCAGTGGAATGCAAAAATGATAAAAGGATATGTACACTGTTCTGCTCGCGAAGGAATGAAAAGGAGAGAAAGCAAAGAGCGTGTCTCTAGAAAGTCCACAATAAAAGGATTTACGGCCAATACTTTGCTGTCGCTCCTACTGCTAAAACTGATCGTATCACCTTTAAGCGAAAAAAAATAATAATCTTTTTTTTTTCGAAATGAAAAGTTTATATCAAGAAAAGTCCAACCAAATACAAGCACTAGTCAGAGACTAGGTTACATATGAATAACTTGCTCCCAGTACTGTAAGACTTGAGAACTGTTAATAAATTTAAAAGTATCCCTTTCACAGCTCCACAGGATGAGAGTCTGTTTTATGTGAATGATGATCTCAAAAACAGACTTATGTCGACCCCCAAACACCCTGTTGTTTCTTTCCTCCCAGATTATCCAAAACAGTGCATAATGCATTATCCTCCATAGTTCTCTGCATTTACCAGCCAAAGAGGATACGGTGATGGTCGAAGGAAAAAGAAAAAAATAAAATAAAATAATAATCTACTTACTTCTGGTATATATATTCTGAGAGGAAATCTGCAGGTATATCTGGTAGACTAAACCTATTATCACTATAATTTTCCCAATAATAATCTATCAGAGCGGATATACTAAAATGTTGGAGAAGGATCCATGAGATGCAAAGTTAAGGTCTGAATATCAATGCATCAGCAACTTGCTAACGCAAGAATAATTCCACTATATGGAATGGAGATTCGGTGAGTAATAACTTGTCTATATATTCAAGAGGAACTCAACATAAATGAGTAGAGGTTTTATCATTTGCGATGGCGTTTGATTGAGTTGCCTCTTTGCAATAAGTTGATAGTTTTGTCTGGCTCACACTTGTTATTCTTAAAAATCTCTACGATGACCAAAAAATAGTGGGAGATGTAAACCGGACAAAATCTTCTCGGAATTATTTGGGTTTTGGCTTAGTTATTACTTTATTGGTAAATCTGATGTCTCGACTGTCGGAGATCTTCGTTCAACTTATGAATGATCAACATCTTGAAATTAGTTATATCGCATTCCGTATCAAACTAGATAATGCGCATCCAGCAGTTTAACCAACTTTTGTTCGAATCCTCTACATTATTATGTAGTTGGATTGGATGCAAAGAACACTAATAAAGTAGTTGAATTTTCATAAGATTAAGATGAAACCCCAAAATTCACATTATTGTTGAAAAAATATATTTATGCTTTGTTACCGATAATTTGTCATGTAATCCAAAATCTAATTGACGACTCAAAAATTCGTTTCATAGCTCAATATCTGGTCATTGCGACCCTAAACTTTACAGCGTAAATATGTTCCATGTTTTTGACCCAAATTAAATCTAGATCGTGAACAAACTATTGTACAAATTTCAAAGTATCCCATGCAGTCCAACATCACCGGTGGTCACGTACTATGGAACATAGACAGACACTACTACATAAATTGGGGAGACTGATATCATATTACGAGAATAGTAACACACACACCGTAAAAAAAAAAAAATTGTGCAAGAACATACCATACAAAATAAAACTGTATTTCTGATAAGTAAACCATACTACGTTAAATAAACAGAAATATCTTAACTATACTATATAAACCAAACAAATTCTAAGGAAAAGAAAAACACTTAGCTAATACGAATTTAATTAATTAACTTGCAAACCAACTGAAACTTCACTTCTTCTGCCCTATATTTGTTTCTTTTCTTCCTCTTTAATCTCTTCCACGGTCTGTTCTTCACTATCTTCCTCATTCTCTTCATCGCTTTTAGAATCCTCCGTCTCTTCATCAGTCTCAAAGACTTCATTCTCTTCTTTATTGTCAAGAACCTGATTAGCCATCCCTTTCTCATGATCTTTTGCATTCTCAAGAGCTTGAATAAGGGATTTCAAGCATTCTTCTGCATTCATATCCATAGTTTTAGGTATCAAGTGTTCAGCAACATCTGCAGGAGTAATTTGAACTTCACCTATTAAAGATCGAATTCTTTCAAACAAGACGTGAGAATCAAGGCATAAATAGTTCGTAGCCAATATTTTAAAGCCTTCAAAACAACAATATGACATCTCAATGTGTTTATCCATACGACCTCTTCTAATCAGAGCAGGATCTAACTTGTCTAGATAGTTAGTAGTGAACACAATGATTCTTTCTTTACCGCAAGCTGACCATAACCCGTCGATAAAATTCAAAAGCCCTGACAAAGTCACTTTAGTTTTCTGGTCATCCAAGTTTGAATCACTTTTTTTCTTGACATCTGAGTCTGAATCCGAGTCTGAATCACTCTTTTCTTTTCTTTCTTATCCTTCATGCGTTTGCCCGCAAGGTCTAAGGAACAATCAATATCTTCAATAACCATGATGGACTTATCTGTTGTGTTTTGCAAAAGTTTTCTAAGGTCGCTATTATTCTGCACCGCCGTCAATTCAATATCATAAACGTCGTACTGTAAAAGATTTGACATTGCAGCAATCATGCTAGACTTTCCGGTACCAGGTGGGCCATACAAGAGATACCCGCGTTTCCAAGGCTTGCCGATTTTTGCATAATAATCTTTACCTTTGCTAAAAGTAATAAGATCGTCAATGATTGCTTGCTTCTTCTTTGGATCCATAGCAAGATGTTTAAAACTAATAGGGTGATCAAACTCTCCCTTACTCCACAATTTTCTATTACCATAATCACAATCATCTACAGGGTTATTTGAATAAAGCTTAATACAGCTGTTCTGTTTTGTAATCTTCTTACCTTCCTTGAGGACGTGATTCAGATAACAATTCATAATAGTTTCACGATGATTACGATGAAATTTAAGAGTCAAATACCGTTTTTCTGGGAGATATTTATTTTTAGTAGTATATGCATTAAAAAACCACGAGACTTCTATGCCTTGAAACCAATCAACAACTTGTTCAGCATCATCCAGGGAGAAACTTAAATTCTTGCACCTTTTCTGCAGTTGACCCTTCATCCGGTTCGCATCGTTTGAATTTTTCGGACCAAGATAAGCTTCTATTAATGTGTAAGCTTGACTAGGTTTCCAGTAGTCAGGGCCTATTAATTCATCAAAGCTAATTTCAATATACCGATAAAAATAATCAATAACACGCCTCGACCATAACTGAATGATACTACGGAGCTCATACGGGAGGAACCCACTCTTAGAGAGATTGTCAAAAATTTGTAAACCAAACATAAGAGAACTCAATCGCAGCCATGACACGTCCATCACCGACATAAACCCCATGTTTTTTTTCCTTAATTACCAATGAACTCTCTCAGCTCTCTAAATTAAAATGTTTCTTTCAAGAAGAATGTGGTTCGATGAGTGCAATGGGGACGATCGGTATTTATAATTAGAGTTAGAAACACTTGCTTGTTTCCAAGTTCCACGGTTTGATTTACTTCAACTTCAAAAGTTCGAGACAATTCTCTAGTAAGTGAATTTTCTAGAAGTAACTAGAAATCTCCGGCTGTTTAGTTACCAAAGACAGCTAATGCAACTTAAGCTAAGTAAGGATTTACAGCTAAAAAGGGAAGAAAAAAAAAATACTATACTTGGAGAATTCTTCTCTCAAGAGTCTCAGCTACTGTGTACTTCTAACTAGACTTCTCTACAAACTTCCGATTCCATGCTAGAGTCTCTGGGCCAAAAAGTCCAAACTTTGTGGTGGGTCTGAAGTATTATTTTGAATGATTTTTTTTGGGGACTAGTAAAAAATGGAGGGGACTACTCTTCAAAAAAAAAAATTGTGGATATTAGAAGTAATAATAAGTCGCTCCTTATCTAAGTTTTTTTTAAACTTGTCCTTGGTAAATAAATTAGTTAGTGTAATGATGCCTAATAAGAAATATTTTAGCCTCTTAAGGAAAACAATAAACTCTTCACCAAGCTCACCCAATGTCGTAAAACCTAAGGTACCAAAGCAATAACCATATCTAAAGCAGATGTCAACGTATTTGTTACGTTTGCGGTCAACAGCACGAGAAATAGCCACACGCGGTGAAAAATTCTTCACTCCATTACCAGTAAAAGGTGGAACACCAGTAACATCAAAGCAAGTGTCTCGACCATTATCCCAGTTAAGAACCAAAATATCTGCAGGTCTAGCTTCACCCCCATCATTAGCAAGAAGACCAAGGGAAGCCTCAGTTTTCGCTTGTACACCAACACGATGACAAATATCAGACAAGGTGTCACACAAAATCATGGCGATATTTCAAGCCAACTTCATGTGCATATGTAAAGCATGGTCACCAAAAACATCCATGTCATTCCCACAACAAGAACAAAGACTATCTTTGGCAAATAAGGGAACACCAAGCCTGTAACCGAGAATTGCGCTAAACTGACAAGGACCTATTTTTTGACCCAAACCATCAATAGGAATAGCCATCAGGTAGTCTTGAGTATGCTTGATTTTATTGTTCTGCCATAGGGCAAGATCTCGTTGTGTCATACCATATTTTGTAGGCATTGCTTTCATCACCTGGTCGAAATATATAGTTTCCAGTTTGCTCATAGGATGGGGGGCAACATTTTCGACACAAAGAGAAGAAGAACTTAAACCACAAACATGGGTGAACGCGTCTAAATCAAGCGTACATGATGAGCTCATACCTGAGATGCCAGAGTTGCGCAAGATATCACACTGCAACTGTTGAGTTTGTAAGCAAGAAGCAAGGTAGCAATACTGCATCGTATCAGCCATAGTGTAAAGACCAAAACCACCATTCTTATAAGCATAGAAGCCAGACGCATCTGTAAATCCCCAAAACCAGGACCATCACTAGTAACCAGTTGTTAAAGTTAAACAAGTGGCAGTCAAAAGTGGTTTGAGCTTCTTTGACAAAAGCTGGTTCAGTTGTCCGCATAGTGAAATAGAGCTTGGAGACCCCGAAACAATTCCGAAGCAACTGCATCTCAATATGGGGATCTTTCAAACTCTGAATAACATCCATCAGCTGTAAAGTTTTGTCAACATGGGCCTTAACCAACTTGTTGCAAAAAAGGGGATCAAGACTTATCGGGCCACCTAAGAGCTTCGCACCAGAAGTAGGTCTATCGATATCAGTAGGAAATACAGACGCAACCAAACTCCTTGCATCAATAGTAGGCCAAAATAACTCAGTTTTACGGATATTGAGATCAAGACCAACCAAGCACCCTTCTTCTCTGATAATCGGTAAGGCCTTGGAGACAATAGAGTATCACCAATCAGAGTCCCATCGTCAAGATACCAGGCTTGCAAATCTAATTCACACACTTGGGAAATCTTCAACACAATAGGATGTAAGGTCAGCGTAAAATTAAAGGCCCTAGAGGATCACCTTGTTGCATTCCTGCGATGATGAGAGGGTGTGAGAACCGTAATAAAACCTTGCAGGATTAGCGTAACAAAATTCTACCCATCTAGAAATAGAGGGACACTTGTGTCTGACTTCCAAGATCATAGCAAAACGGTCAACAAGGTTGAAAGCATTTCGAAAATCCACCAAAAGCATAGACATAGAAGAGAAGCTTCCTTTATCAGTCAAAAGGCGATTAACTGAGTGTAAAATGGCCTCACCCCCATAAGGGATTCCAACACAAAACTGGAAGTCGCTAAGATAGGCACTCATATCTTTGCAGATGCTAAGAGCGGCAACTTTAGAGACTAAACGCCTCCAAATGGTGCGAACAGCTATAGGCCGTATGCCACCTTCTGGTTTGAAAAGAGGTGTGAGGGGAGCACTAGCTATGTACTCACTCAGCTGGGGAGGACAACAACCAGCAAGCAACAAATTCACAACTGCAGTGATAGAAGTAAGAATCTCATCAGCGATAACAGCAGCAGACCCGCTAAGAGCATCAAGAAGATGCTGGGCGTGCAAACCATCTCTGCCGTAAGACGTCCCTCTGGGAAAGCTTTTAATACGTCCAAGGACTAAATACTTGCTAGCAGTAAAAGCCTCAACATCACATGACGCAGATGGGATAACCGGCAAAGGCGCGGAAGGGTGTTTGAGTTGCAAGTCAGACAGGGTAGCAGCATTCTGAGGGGCAATGCCATTAGAAGTTAAAACACGAATGGCAGCCGTGAATGAACCTTGAATTTCCTTCCTCCTACATAAACTTTGGTTGACCTCGGCTGGCCTTTTCTTCCGTGATAGTTGCTTCTTGGGTTGAGGCGAGACATCTGATAATAATTCTTGTGCTAGCTGGAAACAACCGTCCACCTCACGCCACTTAGATAAGGCCTGAGTAATAGCACAGGCTTGCAAGTTTCTGCGCATTCCAGACTTCCCTTCGGCGTTGTTCTGAGGAGTATAGTTCCTGAAAATACAAATAGGAAACAGAAAAAGTATCCATGGGATGAAGAATAACCTCGTCAAGAACGATCTTGAAGACCCTGGAAAAGTTTAATCTGCACTTAGCGGGTACATGTCGGATGGTGCGAGTTTGATACTTAAAGACACTGTCAAGAAGTCCAACATCAAGACATGGCACTGAAATAGCCTTAGTGCAGTCAGTTCCACAATCTACACTACCATTTGTTAAGACTGCAGGCTTATGAATTCTGTGGATAAGAAAATTAGCATTCCGCCCGTTGAAAGGAGCCTCAACACCATGGATTTTTTATTCCTTCTTCCAACCCTGGAAGTGCATACCGGCAATGCCAAGCCAAAGCTTATGCGTCTGAAGAAACTTTTCCCAAGCGTTGTAAACATCAACAACCTCCTGTTGATGGTGGATTTTCGTTTAAGGTTAAAATTGTAAAAAAACCTGAAAAATCATGCGCTGACATCTTGTAAAAGATAAAGCCATTTATAAGTGTTGGATATTCCCTCACTTAATTCACCAAGAATGGATCATGTAGCAACAATCCCTTCTTGTGAATTTCATATCACCTTGTATTTCACGTACTCATTATCGGTGTGGCATGACGATAGAGTGTTACTCTTATAGAGTAACATGAACCTCAAGCACTATAATGAATCATTATCGGTGTGGCATGAGACCGAGTGTTACTCATATATAGAGTAACACGAACCTCCAAGCACTATAATGAAACCATGTACGAAATACCCGTACGTGCCGATGCTCGGTGTGTTATATTAGCCCGAGCCCCTCTCGGTGTGTTATATTAGCCCGATTGAGCCCCTCTCGGTGTGTTATATTAGCCCGATTGAGCATCCCACTTGACCAGTATCGGTCTCGGATATGATCTGATCGCAGTCATCCAACTCCACAAGCATGATTGGATGACCACAGATCAATTCCATCACCCCAAGCATGGTATGGAATACCCACGGCCTTAGCTTGCCAGATATGATCTGATCGCAGTCATCCAACTCCACAAGCATGATTGGATGACCACGGATCAATTCCATCACCCCAGCGGTATGGAATACACACAGCCGACCCCGCATGGTCGACCATTGGCCTTTGCTTGCCAAGAAACCGTCCGTACCAAGCATTATGGACGGAAAACCCTAAATTAGGGTTTGCGGCATATTACATGTGCCGCAAAACGATCTCAACCGTCCATCTTCGCAGGCATAGATGGAGGGTGTAGATGTAGACTCAAAGGGCCCGGAGCATGTCGACACAATCACCATGTGACCGCCTACACACTAGACCAATCGGTCAAAACCAACCACGGTTGGTTACAACACATTCATCCGCCCGAAATAGCATGGTCGCGCGGCTTTGAAAGCTAAAATTAGGGTTTCAAGTCATCACGCGCGTCCATCTTCTCCGGTACGAATGGAGGGTCACAGATTGGATTAACCAAGGCCGGTCATACCAGCATGACCACCGTGGGCCCATCTACCTCCTCTTGCGGTCGGCCAAGGCACATCATTCCCGGCCAACCCAAAACGCACGCCCAAACTCGTGCGGTTACACTCCCAAATCCTAAACTGATCTCGACCGCTCAACTTCACCGGATGATTTGAATGGCTTAGATCACGTTTTCATGGGATAATCAGGTATAGGTGTGAACACCAACCTACCACCTACACGGTGGTATGATCGACCAAGACCGACCAAGATGGGTCGTCTTGGGGCGCGCGCCCAAACTTGGAATATCACGCGGTTACCAATTCCTTTGCGGTAAGAGATTTCTGCCGCAAACCGATCTCAACCACTCCTCTTTGCCGGTCAAATTGAGTGGCCCGATCGCGCTTTCATGAGGGGCGGAATACAAAGCGCCTACACCATCATGCTGTCAACACGCATGTATGGTCGGTCCTCTCCAAAATCCTTCCCATGCTTGGTTTCGACCAAGCTGGAGAGTGATGCTTGCGCACCTCTTCAAAAACCCTAATACTCATTAACGGTCGCAAATGAGTGTCTCAAAGCTCATCTCATCCGTCCAACTTCACCAGACTTGGTTATACAACCCAGGTCGGAGTCAATCGGTCGATGGGCGTCATTACCCATCACCTTACCACACCACAATGCGGTACCTGCATAAAATACACACGATACTTCACAAGTATCGACTTTCTCAACGCAGTTATTCAATTCAAAACATTACATGCTACCTTAGTGGATCCACGATCCACATTCCGTTACATCAATCATGTCACAAAATCGGGGATACTTATCGGGGTATTGGTCTGGGCGGTTTACGGCGTGCGGCGTGCAACGCGCCATCACAAGAACGTGTTAGGAAGTCATGGACGGTTAGAGATGAACCGGAGAAGTGGGCAAGACCGGTCGTATGCTCCAGACACTCAACTCCACCACTCCATCATTCCATTACCTCCACTTCCCACGAGAAACGTGAATGAGGCTCAATGACTTGTATAAATAGGTTCTCCGCCCTATTTCAAACAAGAAATAACGGAGACAGAACAACACAAGTTCAGTCGACAGAAACCAAGTGTTAATACAAAAAACCATATTCAAACACTCGAGCTGCTTGCATCAACCGTAAGCTTGTTCATCTTTCTCATTACAAGTCATAAGCAAGCCAACACCTTCACAATCTCAACACCTTCTTCGCTTCCCTCCCTAAGATCAACCCCATCTCCTTCACTTTGTGTGACCGAAACAAGTCCGGAACGGCCATTTCTTGGTTTAGGCCGGACTTGTACAGATTGATCTCTCGAATCTACAAGCACTCACCGCGCAGATGCATTTGTTGAAGGTTTAGATTCATTCCTCATCCACACCCCAAATTACCAAATTCAGCGGGGAGTAGTTTTCACCCATCAACAATTGGCGACCACGGTGGGAGATTGATCTATCGGTTACAAAAATTGAATTCTCAATTCTTCGGTTTTCGTGTCACGATGTATCTTCACCCGGAGTCCGCAGGTGGTTCAGATATCATGGGAAGCATAGCTGGAACGTTGGAGGATGTCTTGGCGAATCAAGCCGGTATCACCGGGAGGCGAGAGCGAGACATTTCGCCTTTTGAATGACATAGCAAAGACAATTACAAGAAGGATGCATCCACTCCGCAAGAAACGGTGAATCCTTAGCCGGGATCACACCTTTACCGGGGAGAAACAAAAAGAGCGCGTAATCGCGGGGGACTCGGGAAAGATGAACAAGCGGGTCCAGTCGACGATGAGAATCCGAGACGACTCCACGGGAGAAGAGACTTGTCCTGAGCACTACAATGTCTGCCGATAAAGAAAGGGAGCCTGCAGCCTATGGAACCGTGTTAGAAGATTTATATCTCAAAACCCTCGCCGAAGCCCTAAGACTGTTCGACCCGCATCAACCTTTCAACCGGTGAAGAAATGCTTGAGGAAGGAGAGATCAATCAAGGAACGCGTGAGTACAGAGGATGGGAACGTTCAATTCGATCACACGGCAGTGACATTACGACACCTTCCACATCACTCTGCCTAGGCAAGCGATCCACGAGATATGATGACATCCGCAAGTCTTACAACTTCATCTCCTATTCCACATCAAGGCCACGGAGAGACATTGCAACGCCAGCTAACGCAGAAAAGCTAGACTCAAGGTACTTACATTTCCCCTTCCCGGTGAAGAAGATCACGGAGCTACTAGAGACGTGGGTGCGAAATGGAGAGTTGAAGCTACCCCGTGCAGGCGCCCACCTCTTGATCAACAAGTAATGGATCCGAGGTTGTCATTACCATCGGTTCCTTCATCACCCCACCGGTGAATGCAACGCTTTGAAGCGCATTGTTCGGGAGAAGCTCGGTTCAGAGATAGCTTGCGGAGGATTTTCTTAGAGAGGCTACTCCTGGTCTGATATGGTGAGGATTCAAAAGGCAAGTAAGTTTTACTCAACAACTTTACAAGAAAGATAGTTTAGAATTCACTGGGACTTAGCATCCCGCATGTGGAAAAACAGGCTCAGTGATCAAACGCCATGTTTGTTTCCATTCGTACCTCCCTTTTACATAACATTTGCAATTTCATGCGCAATCATTCATGACCAAGATGCAAATTTCATTTAACATAATCCCTTTCAAAAAGGTTGTTCACAAAACTATCTCAAAAATAAGCCAATTCAATTACCTATCCAAAACCTAAGCCAAATTACGAAAGAAAATCCTCACTATCACTCAAAAAGAAGAAACATCTAAAAAGAAGAGACAAGTATATGGCACACATCAAGGGAAGTCCTTCAAAGAACAAATCGTCCTTCTCGGCGAAAAGCGGCCTTCATCCTTTGGTGCACGGCTACCGCCCGGCTTCAACTCCGCAGACAAACTTTTCGACCTCTTCTTCTGGCGAGCAACGCAGATCATCGCAGAGGGGACTTCGTCCTGTAATTTCGAAACTCCTGAATCTTGGAGAACCCTTCGAAGAACCAAGGAGCATTGAAACCGTATTACGCAAACACGTCTCGATGGCACTTCCGGTCTTCGACCATCTCCTCGTAAACCGACCGACCGGTCGTGACGCTCATCCCTTGGATAGTAGATAAAGCTTCTTGGACGCGGTTGACCAATGCAAGACGACTCTTGAGTTTCGTGGTGGTAGCAATATGACCGTGCTTCTCCCATATTGCCGTGTACAACTCTTTGAACTGGACCAAAGACGCTTGAATCCACCAACCAACACATGGCACGGATAAGGGATATCAAAAGGAGGATCGAACAAAGCCCCGTGTGCATCACCGATAATTCACCAACCGCAGAACCTTGTCGGTGCGGGGGCTTTTCGAAGGAGTCACCACAATGGCCATATTGACCGGAACCTGTTCAGGACGAATTTCGAGGGGAGCCGCCCCAACTACACAGCCGGTGCCGCCTCTCTTTCACTCTGGGTGCTAATTTCCATCACAGCCCCGTCAACAAGATCACTGAGGGAAGCGCCTTGTTCCACCGAGCTTTCATCATCTATGTCGTGGTCGAGAAAAAGGAGCGGTTTCTCCGGACTTCTCGGATGAAGTTCCATGCCGTCGGACTTCTCGGCATGAAGTTCCATACCGTCGGACTTCTCGGCATGAAGTTCCATACCGTCGGACTTCTCGGCATGAAGTTCCATACCGTCGACTTCTCGGATGAAGACCAAGCACCGCCAACCTTCTCGTTTTGGATGCGTGCCAACCTTGTGAAAGCATTATCTTTCGATATTCCCGATTTCGAGCAAGGATCGTTTTAAGAATTTACACTGGAGAAATGAAAGAACCGACGGGAAGAAATTTAAATACCTGCATATTGGAGGAATTGAGAATTACCGGACCGCATGCTTGCCTCTTGAGTCTCTCTCCTACTTGGGACCGCAACTCTCGGCTCCGGGTCCGTTTGGTGGAAGTGGCTTCAACCGGAAATGCTTCGTCAAGACGTCAGAAGATAGTTCACCACGGGGATCTGTCACAACACTCTCCGAGAATCCCTGAAAAACCAACAGTTGCCTCCTCCAAAATTCCTTGTACTTATCGGTCACCACTGGTTTTCTCCCAATAGGCCAGAAGGGAAGGCTCACCCGCTCTAAGAACATGTCAGCATTAAGACTATTCAAGAGAAATTCCTTTGAAACTACCGGTGGACGGATGAATGGAACACCCTGATCAAATCCCATTTGACGAAAGCAGCCACCGTCAATATTGTACGGAGTCACGAAGAAGTTCTTCGTTAAATAGAGACGGGACATACCCTGGAATGCAGTGTGCGGGTAAATAATTTCCCCAGATCTCATGGTCTTAACATCGGTACGCAACACAACGCCAGGATCGTCAGCAAAGGTCTTTGGCTGAACGATGGAAGAGTGAATCGGCCCCCATGGACGAAAATCTACGGAAGAAACATTGTCAAATACGTCCACAAGTCTCACACCGGTTCTGGGACGCTTCTTATTCCATCGAAGTATTCTAGAGCCACCGTACAAGTCATTGAGCGAATTTCCAGGAATAGGAGCGTAACTTTTGAAGTGTTCCCATAAGAGCGCTTGAAGAAAAGCGAAGTGAATGTGCGACTCCACCTTCTTGTACCCATTAGAAATATGCATATCCATTGCTAAAGCGTCCAAATGAGAATAAAGTGATCCGAGGAACAATGAGCCCCGAGGAAGAACTTCACCCTTCGCCGGTCTTATAGCAATCTTGACAAGGTCATTTCTGATAGTCTTCTTTCCAGAACCGTCATCAAAGATATCTCTGGATAGCCATAAAGACAGGAACGCAATCACACTGAGCTCATCCGGCTCCGGGTCTGCGAGGGACCACTCCAACACCCACCGGGTGTAAAAACATCTTGCATCTTTCTTCTCCTCCTTGCCCCATCGTGGAATTCCTCCACCTTTCGAAGGATAGCGTTATAATTGCTTTGTTCCGCATCGTAGAGCTCGTAAGAAAGACTTCCCGAACAGCAGGTTCATTAATGCAGCTACACTCTCCAGAGTAATGGTCATTTCTCCCCACCTAGATATGGCTGTATGAGTAGAAATACGCCACCGAGAAATGAAGGTAATCAAACCCGCGGTGTCTTTTCTAATTTCGAGGGTAGCAGATGCCATGACCGCATTGAGAATTTGCGCTTTGGTAAAATTTTCCTTAATGCCCCTATTACTCAACATACATCTCATCCATCCTTCGTAAGAACCCAGTGGAGTACAAGAAGTTTTGAAGTCAATAGGAGAAGGCGGATATTGGTTTCTCTGGAGACAAAATCTCATCACAAGTCTTTGAAGAAGAGAATGGATCGACTTCCATATTTTCGAACCTAAAGCAAGACTATCTTATGGGAAGGATGTCTCCTAATGGTCGGAAAAGGCGAGGTGAACAACTCATCATTGATGTTCGGCATATCTTTGAAGCTATCAACACTTCCCGACTTGGCACCAACATTATCTTGAGAAGACATATCGACGAAGTTCTTTTCTACCGCAATGAAATAAAAGACAAGTTAGAACTTGTATAAAAGCATATGAGAAGTGTAGTCACACACGGCAAGACACAACTCACACAATGGCCGGTCCAAACATCATACAAGTTTTGGTCCTGGTATTGATTTCAAGTTCTCAAGATAACTTTCAAGTCGATCTGGCATTGATTTCAAGACAGGGTGCAAGTTTCGATCTGGTACAAATTTCAAGTTCTCCAAAGTATAACTTTCAAGTCGGTATAAGTTTCAAATTTCAGTCAAGCATATGTGAATAAGACCCACGTTCCTAGGCATACACGGCGGGCCCGCATTCATCCGCATACATCACAATACGATTTTCTTTATTCATGGGAATCGTGTCTACGGGATTCAAGTCAAATGGTGGGGAAAGCTAAGCATGCATATGTCTTACAAAAGGTATTTACCTAACAAAACTAGGGTTTGACCGTTAAAAAAAAAAAAAAAAAAAAAAAAGAGCGAAACCTACCTTGAGCGGCGGACGGAGCAACTCCTAAGAACGGACGGCGGCGGTTTCCGGAACAATTCGGCAGCGCAAGAACAGCAGCAGCAAGGTTGCGGACGAGAACAAAAGAAGAAAAAGAAAATTCGTGAGAAAAGAAAAGGGGTTTGGCTTCTTTTATAGACAAAAATTAGAAGAATCCCAATAGAACAAGGATTCCTCTTTTGTTTGGTTTCCTCTTCTGATTCAAATACCCAAAGAAAGAAACCGGCCCCACCAAGGATTCCATACAAGCGTGACGGCGTGGAAAACTAGCGGTCGGCCGACACTCTTCCGGGTAAACTCCTTTTACCTTGTCTTTCTCATGTATGCATGTCACCATCTCATGCCTACCACACAATAATGTAACCATTATGTGCTAGGCGGGGACTTAATGTTGATGGTGGATTTTCGTTTAAGGTTAAAATTGTAAAAAACTCCGAAAAATCATGCGCCGACATCTTGTAAAAGATAAAGCCATTTATAAGTGTTGGATATTCCCTCACTTAATTCACCAAGAATGGATCATGTAGCAACAATCCCTTCTTGTGAATTTCATATCGAGCCTTGTATTTCCTACTCATTATCGGTGTGGCATGACGACGAGTGTTACTCTTATAGAGTAACATGAACCTCAAGCACTATAATGAATCATTATCGATGTGGCATGAGACTGAGTGTTACTCATATATAGAGTAACACGAACCTCCAAGCACTATAATGAAACCATGTACGAAATACCCGTATGCAGCCGATGCTCGGTGTGTTATATTAGCCCGAGCCCCTCTCGGTGTGTTATATTAGCCCGATTGAGCCCCTCTCGGTGTGTTATATTAGCCCGATTGAGCATCCGGACTTGATCAGTATCGGTCTCTCGGATATGATCTCGATCGCAGATCATCCAACTCCACAAGCATGATTGGATGACCACGGATCAATTCCATCACCCCAAGCATGGTATGGAATACCCACGGCCTTAGCTTGCCGGATATGATCGATCGCGAGTCATCCAACTCCACAAGCATGATTGGATGACCACGGATCAATTCCATCACCCCAAGCGGTATGGAATACACACGGCCGACCCCGCATGGTCGACCATTGGCCTTTGCTTGCCAAGAAACCGTCCGTACCAAGCATTATGGACGGAAACCCTAAATTAGGGTTTGCGGCATATTACATGTGCCGCAAAACGATCTCAACCGTCCATCTTCGCAGGCATAGATGGAGGGTGTAGATGTAGACTCAAAGGGCCCGGAGCATGTCGACACAATCACCATGTGACCGCCTACACACTAGACCAATTGGTCAAAACCAACCACGGTTGGTTACAACACATTCATCCGCCCGAAATAGCATGGTCGCGCGGCTTTGAAAGCTAAAATTAGGGTTTCAAGTCATCACGCGCGTCCATCTTCTCCCGATACGAATGGAGGGTCACAATTGGATTAACCAAGGCCGGTCATACCCAAAGCATGACCACCGTGGGCCCATCTACCTCCTCTTGCGGTCGGCCAAGGCACATCATTCCCTACTGGCCAACCCAAAACGCACGCCCAAACTCGTGCGGTTACACTCCCAAATCCTAAACTGATCTCGACCGCTCAACTTCACCGGATGATTTGAATGGCTTAGATCACGTTTTCATGGGATAATCAGGTATAGGTGTGAACACCAACCTACCACCTACACGGTGGTATGATCGACCAAGACCGACCAAGATGGGTCGTCTTGGGGCGCGCGCCCAAAAACTTGGAATATCACGCGGTTACCAATTCCTTTGCGGTAAGAGATTTCTGCCGCAAACCGATCTCAACCACTCCTCTTTGCCGGTCAAATTGAGTGGCCCGGTCGCGCTTTCATGAGGGAACGGAATACGAAGCCTACACCATCATCTTGTCAACACGCATGTATGGTCGGTCCTCTCAAAATCCTTCCCATGCTTGGTTTCGACCAAGCTGAGAGTGATGCTTGCGCACCTCTTCAAAACCCTAATACTCATTAACGGTCGCAAATGAGTGTCTCAAAGCTCATCTCATCCGTCCAACTTCACCGACTTGGTTATACAACCACGGTCGAGTCAATCGGTCGATGGGGCGTCATTACCCATCACCTTACCACACCACAATGCATTTTGCATAAAATACACACGATACTTCACAAGTATCGACTTTACGAATAACGCGGTTATTCAATTCGACGATACATGCTACCTTCCGTGGATCCACGATCCACATTCCGGTTATCAATCATGTCACAAATCGGGGATACTTACCGGGGTATTGGTCCGGCGGTTTACGGCGTGCGGCGTGCAACGCGCCATCACAAGAACGTGTTAGGAAGTCATGGACGGTTAGAGATGAACCGGGAGAAGTGGGCAAGACCGGTCGTATGCTACCGACACACAACTCCACCACTCCATCATTCCATTACCTCCACTTCCCACGAGAAACGTGAATGAGGCTCAATGACTTGTATAAATAGGTTCTCCGCCCTATTTCAAACAAGAAATAAGGGAGACAGAACAACACAAGTTCAGTCGACAGAAACCAAGTGTTAATACAAAAACCGTATTCAAACACTCAGAGCCTGCTTGCATCAACCGTAAGCTTGTTCATCTTTCTGTTACAAGTCATAAGCAAGCCAACACCTTCACAATCTCAACACCTTCTTCGCTTCCCTCCCTAAGATCAACCCCATCTCCTTCACTTTGTGACCGAAACAAGTCTGGAACGGCCATTTCTTGGTTTAGGCCGGACTTGTACAGATTGATCTCTCGAATCTACAAGCACTCACCGCGCAGTGCATTTGTTGAAGGTTTAGATTCATTCCTCATCCACACCCCAAATTACCAAATTCAGCAGGAGTAGTTTTCACCCATCAACACCTCCATAAGGTTGTCGTTCACTCAGACTTGTTGAAATCGATTTTAGGATTTAATAAAGAAAAATAATAAAAATTGAGAAAATATGCACTTTATGTCACAAGATGAAGATAGTTACTGGGACTCGGGATTCTACCAATTCTCACATTCATGCGGTTCATCTATTAATTCCGGACAATTAAAGCTCATAAAATAACAAACATCGACTCTAATTCTTTGCCAAGGTAGATTTTATAAAGAAATACATGTAATTCACAAGCATGACGCATCTAAAGTACCTAAGACTAATCATGCGACATCTAACGAATTCACAAATATTCAAGAAAAATCATAAATCAATTATAATAGTGCAAATAGTCATAAAGGAATTAAATAGAATTACCACATGGGTGCAAAACAGCTTCCTCCGTCGTCACGATGATGGGTTCTAGCTTATCATGTTGGAAACACGCTCAAAAATCATTATTAATGCTCAAAAATGGTTTACAAATGATGAACAATGGAGAAAAGATGAAAAGCCTGATTTGTAACAGTTATAATTGTTACAAACGGACTGTTACAGAGAACGATAAATGTAAATTGTCGATGTTGCTGTAGTTTTAAGACTGTCTCTGCACTACGACCCTCGGCTGTGAGTCGTTATCACTATAGCATATACGACGGTTGCCTGTGGGTCTTATGTTCTTCGTGTTCTTCCCATGCAGCAGCAGAAGAGTTTTCTCTACAATTTTATTCCCGCCTCTTTTCTCGTCCCAACTCTCTCCATCCCCTCTTGTGTGATCCCAGAAGCGTATATATACCCATTTGGACCGAGAATAAATCCCTATAACTCCAAATAATCTCGGTAATCAATCAAAATATTTTCTTTTACTCCACGGGAAATATTTCCTTCTTTATCTTCATCATACGTCTACAGTGATTAGCTCGTGTCTTCTGATGATACTATAAACTTCTGCAGGCTGGAACATGTTCTAGATGAAGGTAAGTGATATGACTCAATAATGTTGCAGTAATAGGTAGGGGTTGTCGTTCACTCGGACGTTGTTAAGATTAAATTAAAAGGTTTAACGAAAATAATAAAAGAGAGAGTCACTGGGCCTAGGATTCCACCGAATTCATATCAATAGGTTCAATTTATTTATTCTCAACAATTTAAGCTCAATAAACAAAATAACACCGACTCTTATTCTTGCCAAGGTAAACTCTCAAAAGATTAATTGTATCCTTAAGCATAAATTATCTAAACAAAGCATAACCTATCTAATTGAATAACAACCAATTTAATCAAATCATAATCCTATTTTAATTAGTGCAAAAGTCAAATAAAGAATTAATTAAAATTACCCACGTATGAAATTCGGCTTCCTCCGTCGACCCAGTGTAGGGGCTTAGCTACTCATGATGTGGACACACTCAAAATTCATTTTTATTGCCCAAATGGTGTTTACAAAGAAGAGAAAATGAGAAAATCAAATTAAACCGGGAATTTGCAACGTTTATAAGCGTTGCAAACCTACTGTTACAAAGAATAACAGTAGACTGTCGCATGATGACAGTCTTATCTTTTCCGCATAAACGACAGTTTTTTTACGACTGTCTTTGGTAGTCCGTTCTTCGTGTTCTTCACTATTTCTCTGCTGCTGCTGCAGATTTCTCTGCAGCAATTCTCTCGACTCTGTAGCCTCCCCAATCACTCGATAACCTTTCTCTGGCACTCAAGCACCCCTTATATACTTCACAGAAGCACAAAATCTCCAAAATATCTCGTCATCAATTCAATATTCTTTACGGGTTTTATCTTATTCTTCACGCGATTTTCTTTCGTTTCATCCCTATGCACGCGTTAACTGTTAGCTACGATCATTCAAACACGTTCCATGCACGCTGCCAACACACCAGATAACGAGTTATCTTCACTGCAGCCATGTGAGAGCACAGACAAGCTCGTGTAGTTCATTCTCCCCGTGTGTTTGCAATTCTCAACGATGTAGCCCAACTATATCGAATCCGAAGGACTTACCAGTCCTGTTTAGATCAATCAGGACCAAACCAATCAGTTTCAATGATTAAGTCGCACCAAATCCATTCCAGAATCCAAACAAAACTTTCCGGATCCAAGTAAACCCGAGACTGAAATTTGCTCAATTGAAGATTATCCAGCCAATTCTAACCGAATCTGAGACCATTACCATCCCTGTCTCGCCATTAAGAACAAACCCAATTAATTTCAGCCATTGAATCTCGTTATAATTCCTCCAAAAACCAAACCCTAATTCTGTCCGTGAAGGTTAAATTTTCCCGCCAAAAACAGATTTCAAACAAAGAAGATGACCTCCCCCTTATCCAATCCGGGAGTGCGAATAGCAAGTGCTCAACAGAGGTGCCCCTTAGTAATTGGGTTACCCCTTATCCAAAGTGGGGGTCCGAATATCAAATGTCCTCCGGGGGTGTTCCGAGCAACTTTTCGAGCCGAATTTTCCAACAATCTTTATTTCCAAAAAATACCTACAAACACACAAAACACCATAATAAGGACAAGACCGAGTACTAACAATATGAAACATTTAGGACAAATTAGACACATAAATGCGTCTATCAAATACCCCCAAACTTATTATTTGCTAGTCCTCGAGCAAATTTATTCTAGAAAATAAAAATCATTTGAACCCCTAGGTGGCCCTAGTGGCGGAGTGTTGTCTCCGGAGGGTTTACCAGAGGTGTACCCACAAAACCTTTACTCCGCACCCTAGCTATCTAAGCGAGAACCTTGGAAGGCACTAAAGAATCTCCTTGGTTGGCATACTTATTGACTACAGGAGGAAGTACCCCGATGCGAAATTCCAATTGTTGTACACGAGTTTGCACTCAAGCATGCTAAAATTCATATAAAGTGACAGAGCTCTACTCAGATAGTTTCGGACATCATAAACCGAGTCAACCAATCACATGGAAAGATTAAGAAGATGGATGTAGAGAAAAACGTGGATGATGTTGACTAAGGTGAACCTATCCTAATGGACTGAGATACTGGTCTGGACTAATATCAACACACTTTGCATATACAAGGGGACCAAAGTGATCGATAATCCTAACTCTAGGTCAACTCAGTGGCATATACAAGGGTACCAAAGATCGACTTTATTGTATTTATTCCGGTTGGTCTAGTGGTCTGGTCTAATTTTTTTTTTTTATTGTATCGCAGTCACTCTATTTCACCCTAGCAATGGTAAAGAGAAAAATAAAAGAAGTGATCAGGATTCTTTCGATGTTTCCATCACGAGGATATGGCGAAACTACCATGTTTTCTTTTTCTAACACCCGAGCTCATGTGCTTCTATGAATAGACTCTTTAGATGTTTCCATCTAATCGATTGGTTCCTCAACTCCTACAACCAAAATGCTTCCATCCACTTAGATTGGTAAGTGCCATCCTTAATAAACATAAATTTCTAGGCTCTGAAGTGTATTTATTGCAACTAAAAAGTTTCTCCCATACCCCCAAACTTAAATCTAACATTGTCCTCAATGTTCTAAAGATGAAATTAAAAACATGAACAAGGAGAAACTGTTACCATTTGAAGCAAAAGAGTTAAGGAAAAATATTACCGTGTTGCAAGAGCATGGGTTACCTCCCAAGAAGTGCTAAGTTTAAAGTCTTCAACCAGGACATTGGAAAGGTTTAGTCACCTCGAAGAATCATATAGCAACAGTCGGAATAACTGCGGGTCATCTGGATCAAAAAGTGCTAACCACAAGAAGAGGAAACAAACATGAAAGATATCCAACACACCCTTATCTATTTTTTTGCTTAAGACAACTATATCTAGTTGTGGTTCGGGTTCAGGTTCTATAAAAGGGTCTAGATAAACAGTTTTCATGGGCTGGACTTCCTCAAAAGAAGGATTCTTAAGATCAGGTTGTAGAGTCTGGAAATACTCGGTTAAGAACTTAGAAGCACATAACAATAACCTGAATAATTGAGGATCCTCTAAGTCAATCAGTTTTGACTTACACAGCTGACCACAATAAGATTGGTGGTCTTCCTTAAGCAAATGTGTCGACCCTAATCTCCTAAAGTAATTAGGTTTAGCCTCAAAACTTGATAATTGACACATCTGAAACTTATACGTTCCCACAATTGGTTGAAAAATATTTGGTGGGAAAACAAAATCAATCGTGGTATCATAGCCTGGGTTAACCACATCAACCAGAGGATGGGTTCTTAACAACTGAACTTCTTTATGGACACAACTAGGTTCAGGAAAAAGTGTATGAAGATAATCTTTTAAAATGGTTGAGGCACATATTTCAAGTCCCAAGTTAGGGACTTTTCTAAGAGTTAAAGCACATGGAGAATGATAATCACCCTCAAACTTAGAGTTTTCAGTGTCTCTAGAAAGACTAGTCACAACTTCCCTAATTTCAAGGTCATCTGATTCCTGAAAATGGTCAATTGATTCTTCTAAGTCCTCACTCATCTCTACGAGTTCATTTTCTTTTTCTAAGTCTATTGTTTCTAAATCGCTAGACTCAAAATATACACGTTCCTCTAAACCATCATTGGCTTCGTAATCAAAAGGAAATACTACATCGTCTAAAACGGGGGTATATCTAGTCAACTCCTCATCCTTTTGAATAGGTGAATAATTGTTAAAATTATTTGGATTTGAACTAGAAATATTATCATCATTAAGCTCAATTGGAGTAACAAATTCCTGATCACTATGCCTACTGATTTCAAATTCTTCATCAACACTATCCTCATCATAATCATCATTATAATAATATGAAAATGGTTGAACCTCATCTAGACAAGTAGTGTTACCAATTTTATCCTCGTCATCTTGATTATGTAAATAACTGTCCTTATTTTCAAGGGTGGTATTGGGAACACTATATTGGAATTTAAGACTATCTTGAGCAAATTTTTCCACAATCCTATTTGTACTCTCGAAGATTGCTTGAGGGACTCTTCTAGAGAAATCTTAGTTGACTGCTCTACGGACTCTTCCGAAGCGGAATATTATAAGTCTCTTTCATAAATAAGTGAAACTTCGTGTTGACTCATTGAAACTCTTGAGAGACTCTTCTAAAGAAATTGGAGGATCGTTTTGCTCGTAAGACTGATGCACGTGTGGATAGTAATTGGGCTCACCATGGTATGACCCATAACCTTCAAAAGATTGGCGTTCCCAACCACTATTCATACTATGGTCATAAAAAGAGTAATGTCCATATTGTTCAGTTGGATATTCGTTGTATTGGCTATACCAGTTTGACATCCTAACTGCAAGGGAATTCTACACAAACACAAACAAGGCTGACTTGACCACAACAAACCTACTGATTTCTAGCAAACAAAAAGCATGATGGCTCCACTTAGATTGTTTTCTAGACCAGCTTCTAATCGTTCGAAAGGGAATTCGTTACAATTTAAGCAAACCCCTCTGGAATCAATCCGAGTTTAAGTAAGTTGAATAGAGGCGAGGGAAGCTGCGTGGAGCTTTGATACCCAAGGCCTCACCGCATTACATGGCGGTGCAGTCACGCATTCAACTCACAGAAACCATCATGAACTTCGAAGTATGCTTAATAGAGTAACCAATATTTTTCGAACGACTTTCCTATTAAGCTCGTTACCCTATCGGTCTCGTTCTATTCAAAATTTTAGGCTTAGGTTCGCGTTTGGTTTCGTTTTCCTAAGGCGGGCAAGAAGAGAACGGTGATGAAATCCGAACTCTTATCTTGTATGGCCAGTCCTTGCCCTTTACTAGGAAATTAAAGCAGCCAGATTCAGTTCCTCGACATATATTCACACGAAATCATCCAGTAAACCCGCTGACAGGGGATTCGCGGGTGTTTAGAATTCTTACCTCCCGTTCCAGACGGGGATGAACCGTTGAAGTCGACTCGGGCCACGACTCATATGTCGTGTACGAACCCGAGGGGCCGAGGTGATATCGTAATCACCGTCCTTCCCTGTGCAGTTTATATTTAAATTGCCCTTCCTTAGGGTTTAAAATTAATAATGTTCGATAGTCCAAAAATAAAGTCCAAAAATTAAAAAGTCCAAAAATAAAAATTACAAAAATAATTACCTAATTACAGTTTCTAAAAATAAAATAAAAATAATAATTACACTATATACAAAATTTTCTTCTTCACTCCGTTAGGATCTCTCTTTTCTTTCTTATTTTGGCTTTGCTTTTCTTTTCAGCACTTTCTCTTTTTCTTTAGCTCCACTCCAAATCTGAAAGTAAACAGAAATACCAAAACGCGTAAAAGAGAACAAAAATAATAAAAAGAAAAATAAAACCTAAAAACAAATCTATACACAAGTCCGCGTCGGCGGCGCCAAAAATTGATATGACTCAATAATGTTGCAGTAATAGGTAGGGGTTGTCGTTCACTCGGACGTTGTTAAGATTAAATTAAAAGGTTTAACGAAAATAATAAAAGAGAGAGTCACTGGGCCTAGGATTCCACCGAATTCATATCAATAGGTTCAATTTATTTATTCTCAAGAATTTAAGCTCAATAAACAAAATAACACCGACTCTTGCCAAGGTAGACTCTCAAAAGATTAATTGTATCCTTAAGCATAAATTATCTAAACAAAGCATAACCTATCTAATTGAATAACAACCAATTTAATCAAATCATAATCCTATTTTAATTAGTGCAAAAGTCAAATAAAGAATTAATTAAAATTACCCACGTATGAAATTCGGCTTCCTCCGTCGACCCAGTGTAGGGGCTTAGCTACTCATGATGTAGACACACTCAAAATTCATTTTTATTGCCCAAATGGTGTTTACAAAGAAGAGAAAATGAAAAAATCAAATTAAACCGGGAATTTGCAACATTTATAAGCGTTGCAAACCCACTGTTACAAAGAATAACAGTAGACTGTCGCATGATGACAGTCTTATCTTTTCCGCATAAACGGCGGTTTTTTACGACTGTCTTTGGTAGTCCGTTCTTCGTCTTCTTCACTATTTCTCTCTGTTGCAATTCTCTCGACTCTTCGACTCAGAGCCTCCCCAATCACTCGATAACCTTTCTCTGGCACTCAAGCACCCCTTATATACTTCACAGAAGCACAAAATCTCCAAAATATCTCGTCATCAATTCAGTATTCTTTACGGGTTTTATCTTATTCTTCACGCGATTTTCTTTCCTTCCATTCCTATGCACGCGTTAACTGTTAGCTACGATCATTCAAACACGTTCCATGCACGCTGCCAACACACACACCATAACGAGTTATCTTCACTGTAGCCATGTGAGAGCACAGACAAGCTCGTGTAGTTCATTCTCCCTGTGTGCTGCAATTCTCAACGATGTATCCCAACTCTATCGAATCCGAAGGACTTACCAGTCCTGTTTAGATCAACCAGGACCAAACCAATCAGTTTCAGTGATTAAGTCGCACCAAATCCATTCCAGAATCCAAACAAAACTTTCCGGATCCAAGTAAACCCGAGACTGAAATTTGCTCAATTGAAGATTATCCAGCCAATTCTAACCGAATTTGAGACCATTACCATCCCTGTCTCGCCATTAAGAACAAACCCAATTAATTTCAGTCATTGAATCTCGTTATAATTCCTCCAAAAACCAAACCCTAATTCTGTCCGTGAAGGTTAAATTTTCCCGCCAAAAACAGATTTCAAACAAAGAAGATGACCTCCCCTTATCCAATCCGGAGTGCGAATAGCAAGTGCTCAACAGAGGTGCCCCTTAGTAATTGGGTTACCCCTTATCCAAAGTGGGGGTCCGAATATCAAATGTCCTCCGGGGGTGTTCCGAGCAACTTTTCGAGCCGAATTTTCCAACAATCTTTATTTCCAAAAAATACCTACAAACACACAAAACACCATAATAAGGACAAAAACGAGTACTAACAATATGAAACATTTAGGACAAATTAGACACATAAATGCGTCTATCAGTAAGCATACGCCATCCTCCCAGAATACACAGTAATCACACCCCCTGTTGCGTCGAGTTTGAGATGGAAATGCTCTCCACGCGTGTTCTGAGTTGTTGAGACTTTCCAAATTATGTCTAGAATGGATCAAGGATATAATAAAATCCTAACAGAATATATTCTCTCCTAAAGTTCCTTCTTTTATCAAATAACCAAAGTCGTGGCTTTGATTTCCTTTTTTATCGAAACACGGTATGGAAACAAGTGATTCTCTTTAACTTAAAACCCTTATCGACCCTGTTTTAGCCTAACAAGCCATTCCCAAACCAAGTCCCGAAGCAAACCTGACTAAATATCTTGCAAAACTTTTCCAAAAAATACGCATGTGAAATAAAAATTTTCCCGCCAAAACAACTCTTTTAAAAGGTAGAAGATGGAGTCCCCTTAACCGAACAGGGGGTGTACATAGCAAATGGGATACCCCTTATCAAATGATGGGTTCGTTTAGCAATTGTCCTCCGGGGTTCTTTTAACAACTTTTCGAGCCGAATTTTCCAAAAAATGTTTATTACCCCAAAATACCTACTAACACACAAAATACCATAATAAGGACAAAAACGAGTACTAACAATACGAAACATTGAGGACAAATTAGACACATAAATGCGTCTGTCAAATACCCCCAAACTTATTATTTGCTAGTCCTCGAGCAAAAATAAAATTCTAACTCATTAGCTGGCCCCAGTGACCTAGTTAATCTCGGGAGGGTTTACCAGAGGTGTACCCACAAAACCATTACTCCAGACCCTAGCTATCTACCCAGAACCTTGGAAGGCACTAAAGAACCTCCTTGGTTGGCATACTTATTGACTACAAGAGGAAGTACCCTAATGCGAAATTCCAATTGTTGTACACGAGTTTGCACTCAAGCATACTAAAATTCATATAAAGTGACAGAGCTCTACTCAGATAGTTTCTAGACATCATAAACCGGAGTCAACCAATCACATGGATAGATTAAGAAGATGGATGTAGAGAAAACGTGGATGATGTAGACTAAGGTGAACCTATCCTAATGGACTGAGATGCTGGTTTGGACTAATATCAGCATACTGGCATATACAAGGGAACCGATAATCCTAACTCTAGGTTAATACAACTGGCATATACAAGGGTACCAGTGGTCGACTTTATTGAATTTATTCCGGTTGGTCTAATGGTCTGGTCTCAAATTTTTTTTTTTTTTTTTTTGGTATCTCAGTCACTCTATTTCACCCTAGCAATGGTAAAGAGAAAATAAAAGAAGTGATCGGGATTCTTTCGATGTTTCCATCACGAGGATATGGCGAAACTACCATGTTTTCTTTTCTAACACCGAGCTCGTGCTTTTATGAATAGACTCTTCTAGATGTTTCCATCTAATCAGATTGGTTCCTCAACTCCTACAACCAAAATGCTTCCATCCACTTAGATTGGTTAGTGCCATCCTTAATAAACATAAATTTCTAGGCTCTGAAGTGTATTTATTGCAACTAAAAAGTTTCTCCCATACCCCCAAACTTAAATCTAACATTGTCCTCAATGTTCTAAAGATGAAATTAAAAACATGAACAATGGGAAATTGTTACCATTTGAAGCAAAAGAGATAAGAAAAGATATTACCGTGTTGCATGAATATTGGGTTACCTCCAAAGAAGTGCTAAGTTTAAAGTCTTCGGCCAGACAATGGAAGAGATTAGTCACCTCGAAGAATCATATAGCAGCATCCAGAATAATTGCGGGTCATCAGGATCAAAAAGTGATAACCACAAGAAGAGGAAACTGCCATAGACCAAGAAGATATCCAACACACCCTTATATATTGTTTTGTTTAAGACAACTACATCTAGTTGTAGTTCGGGTTCAGGCTCTATAAAAGGATCTAAATAAAATGTTTTCATGGGCTGGACTTCCTCAAAAGAAGGATTCTTAAGATCAAGTTCTAGAGTCTGGAAATACTCAACTAAGAACTTAGAAGCACATAAAAATAACCTGAATAACTGGGGATCCTCTAAGTCAATCATATTTGACTCACACGGTTGACCACAGTGGTGGTCATTCTTAAGCAAATGTGTCAACCCTAATCTCCTAAAGTAATTAGGTTTAGTCTTAAAACTTATTATTTGACACATCTGAAACTTATACGTTCCCACAATTAGAAGGAAGGTTTTTGGTGGGAAAACAAAGTCAATCGTGGTATCATAGCCTGGGTTAACCACATCAACCAGAGGATGGGTTTCTAACAACTGAACTTCTTTATGGACACAACTAGGTTCGGGAAAAAGTGTATGAAGATAATCTTTTAAAATGGTTGAGGCACATATGTCAAGTCCCAAGTTAGGGACCTTTCTAAGAGTTAAAGCACATGGAGAGTGATAATCACCCCCAAACTTAGAGTTTTCAGTGTCTCTAGAAAGACTAGTCACAACTTCCCCAATTTCAAGGTCATCTGATTCTTGAAAATGGTTAATTGAATCTTCTAAGTCAGGTTCATCCTCACTCATCTCTACAAGTTCATCTTCTTTGTCTGAGACTAATGTTTCTAAATCGCTAGACTCGGAAACAATATTCTCAGGATAAACCCGCTCCTCTAAACTATTATCAGCTTCGTAATCATAAGGAAATACTATATCGTCTAAAATGGGGGTATCTCTAGTCAAATCCTCGTCCTTTTGAATAGGTGAATAATTATTTGGATTTGAACTAGAACTAATATTATCGTTATAAAGCTCAATTGGGGTAACAAATTCCTGATCACTATGCCTATTTATTTCAAATTCTTCATCAACACTATCCTCATCATAATCATCATTATAATAACATGAAAATGGTTGAACCTCATCTAAATTAGTGTTACCAATTCTAACCTCGTCATCTTGATTATAAACATTATCCTCATTTTCATGGGTGATATTGGAAAGAATGTATTGGCAATCAAGAGTAATTCGAGCAATTCTTTCTTCCGTCTCTAACTCTAACCTACGTGTTGTCTCAGCAAACTCACGTGTTGACTCGGTTAACTTACACGTTGACTCAAGTATCTTACGTGCTTCATCTAGAGAAGAGGAATTATAGGAATTTTGCTCGTATGACCGGTATTCATGTGAATAGTAATTGGGCTCACCATGGTATGAGCCATAATCTTCAAAAGGTTGACATTCTCAACCACTATTCACATTCTGGTCATAAAAATAGTGATGTCCATATTGTTCAGTTGGATATTCATATTCATTGTGATTGCTATTATAATAACAGTTTGACATCCTAACTGCAAGGGAATTCTACACAAGCACAAACAAGGCTGACTCGACCATAACAAACCTACTGATTTCTAGCAAACAAAAAGCATGATGGCTCCACTTAGATTGTTTTCTAGACCAGCTTCTAATCCTTCGAAAGGGAATTCGTTAGAATCTGAACAAACCCCTCTGGAATCAATCCGAGTTTAAGTAAGTTGAATAGAGGTGAGGGAAGCTACGTGGAGCTTTGATACCCAAGGCCTCGCCGTATTACAAGGCGGCGCAGTCACGCATTCAACTTACAGAAACCATCATGAACTTCGAAGTATGCTTAAAGAGTAACCAATGTTTTTCAAATGACTTTCCTATTAAGCTCGTTACCCTATAGGTCTCGTTCTAGTTAGTATTTTAAGGCTTAGGTTCACGCAGGTTACGTGTTCCTAAGGTGGGTAAGAAGAGAACGGTGATGAAATCCGAACCCTTATCTTGTATGGCCAGGCCTTGCCCTTTACTAGGCAATTAAAGCAGCCGTTTTCAATACCTCAACATATATGCATACAAAATCATCCAGTAAACCCGCTGACAGGGGATTCGCGGGTGTTTCGAATTCTTACCTCCCGTTCCAGACGGGGGATGAACCGTTGAAGTCGACTCGGGCCACTGACTCCTATGTCAGTGTACGAACCCGAGGGGCCGAGACAGTATCGTAGCTGTCGTCCTTCCCTGTGCAGTTTATATTTAAAATAACCCTTCCTTAGGGTTTTAAAAATGATGTCCAAAGAAAGTCCCAAGAAAATAAAGTCCAAAAAGAATTTCCAAAAATAAAATATTACAAAAATATAGCCCTAATTACAGTTTCTAAAAAAAATAAAGAAAATAAAAAATATCTAATAAAAATAAATTAACTATATACAAAAATATTCTTCTTTACTCCTTTGGATTTTTTTTCTTTTCTTTCCTTCTTTGGCTTCGCTTTACTTTTCAACACTTCTTCTTTTTTCTTTAGCGCAGCTCCAAGTCTGAAAGCAAACAGAAATACCAAAACGCATAAAAAAGAACAAAAATAATAAAAATAAAACCTAAAAACAAATCTATACACAAGTCCGCGTCAGCGGCGCCAAAAATTGATCGAATTTAGGATAGTGGTAAGTAAGGTTGTCGTTCACTCAGACTTGTTGAAATCGATTTTAGGATTTAATAAAAAAAAAATAGAGAAAATATACACTTTATGTCACAAGATGAAGAGAGTTACTGGGACTCGGGATTCCACCAATTCTCATATTCATGCGGTTCATATATTAATTCCGGACATTTAAAGATCATAAAATAACAAACATCGACTCTAATTCTTTACCAAGGTAGATTTTATAAAGAAATACATGTAATTCACAAGCATGATGCATCTAAAGTACCTAAGAATAAGCATGCGACATTTAACGAATTCACAAATTTTCAAGAAATATCATAAATCAATTATAATAGTGCAAATAGTCATAAAGGAATTAAATAGAATTACCACATGGGTGCAAAACAGCTTCCTCCGTCGTCCTGGTGATGGGTTCTAGCTCATCATGTTGGAAACACGCTCAAAAATCATTATTAATGCTCAAAAATGGTTTACAAATGATGAACAAGGGAGAAAAGATGGAAAGCCTGATTTGCAACAGTTATAATTGTTACAAACGGACTGTTACAGAGAACGATAAATGTAAATTGTCGTTGTTTCTGTAGTTTTAAGACTGTCTCTGAACTACGACCCTCATCTGTGAGTCGTTATCACTGTAGCATCTACGACGGTTGCATGTGGGTCTTATGTTCTTCGTGTTCTTCCCATGCAGCAGCAGAAGATTTTTCTCTGCAACTTGATTCCCGCCTCTCCCCCCCCCCCTTCTGTGATCCCAGAAGCGTATATATACCCATTTGGACCGAGAATAAATCCCTATAACTCCAAATAATCTCGGTAATCAATCAAAATATTTTCTTTTACTCCACGGGAAATATTTCCTTCTTTATCTTCATCATACGTCTGCAGTGATTAGCCTGTGTCTTCTGATGATACTATAAACTTCTTCAGGCTGGAACATATTCTAGATGAAGGTAAGAATACGCCATCCTCCCAGAATACACAGTAATCACACCCCATGTTGCGTCGAGTTTGAGATGGAAATGCTCTCCACGCGTGTTCTGAGTTGTTGAGACTTTCCAAATTATGTCTAGAATGGATCAAGGATAGAATAAAATCCTAACAGAATATATTCTCTCCTAAAGTTCCTTCTTTTATCAAATAACCAAAGTCGTGGCTTTGATTTCCTTTTTTTATCGAAACAGGGTATGCAAACAAGTGATTCTCTTTAACTTAAAACCCTTATCGACCCTGTTTTAGCCTAACAAGCCATTCCCAAACCAAATCCCGAAGCAAACCTGACTAAATCTCTTGCAAAACTTCTCCAAAAAATACGCATGTGAAATACGAATTTTCCCTCCAAAACAACTCTTTTAAAAGGTAGAAGATGGAGTCCCCTTATCCGAAGTAGGGGTCCGTTTAGCAATTGTCCTCCGGGGTTCTTTTAACAACTTTTCGAGCCGAATTTTCCAAAAAATGTTTATTACCCCAAAATACCTACAAACACACAAAATACCATAATAAGGACAAAAACGAGTACTAATAATACGAAATATTGAGGAAAAATTAGACACATAAATGCGTCTATCACTAGACAGACCTCTCCCTCCAACACCGTTCTTGCAGCCATCAAACCCTTTGTATGGGCATTGAACAAAATCAAAGAAATCTGCATCAGGCTCACTGCGATGGCTATGACAAAACATGGCAAAGAAGAAAACGAAAGGAAAAAAGGGATAAACGAACCAAAAAAGAAAAACTCAACACACAGCGAAAAAGAAAAAACCTAAAACGAAACAGAAAATAAAAGGGTCGTGGTAAAATACAGAAAAAGGAAGGCGAAGAAATCCATGGAAGAACAAGATAAAACAGAAGGGTTGAGGGGAATCACGGAAGAAAAAAAGGGGGGAAATCATACCCCCCACCCCCCTCAAATAGCCTCGGCGATGGAACTCCGAAAAAGCGGATCAAATCAAATGACAGACATATTATAGGGTAGGCATGATTCAACTTCTAAAGTAGGGAGTTTTTTGTTTCATAGAGTATGCGTAGCTATTCAGAAGGGAGTTGGTGCGCAGCTTGTTGCCCGGCTTCCAACTATTGTCTTGTCGTCTGAGGTTATATTTTGATTATTAATACTATATTAATTAAGTGTAATGATTAATTAGTGTTAGTGTAATAATTAATTAGTGAGGTTAGATTAGTTAGTTGGGTGTTTTTAAAAGAATATTTTTGAGAAGTGGATTTTTTTTTTTTTTGAAGATGGTTGATTTCGAAATGAGGGTTTTGGGTACTTAGGTATACTTAAAATTTAGTTAATGTTGCTTAAATTGTCAAAAACTTTCGAAAAAAATAAAAATTTATAAATTAATTTCGACCATGGAAATAAAGTTCGGCGACGACATCTGAAGAACAGGTAGCCGAACTCATCTGCAAGTGTAGCTCGGCTAATGGTTCTGAGCACCCGGGTAGTCGAACTCAGCTTTAATGGAGTTTTTGCTTTCAAAGAAAAGTTCGGCTAGGAAAAAAAGTTACGATGTAACCGAACTAAAACTTCGGCTGTGAAAAAAAAAATCGACGTAACTGAACTCAATATATAGGTTTTCAGAGAAAAGTTCGGTAAGGAGAAAAAAATTGCACGTAATCGAACTTAAAGTTCGGCTAGGAAAAAATTTTGCAACGTAACCGAACTTTTCGAACTAAAAGTTTGGTTCTATTAGGGAATTTTTCACATAATTAACCGAACTTTTCTTCCATTTTCAAAGAAAATTACTCCATTTTTTCAACCAAGTAATGGGTTTGTGGAAAGTTGAACAAATTATTTCACATAATTCCTAATAGTTACGAACTTAGAAATAATGGATTTGTTAATTTTGATTTTCAACTCCAATTAGGTTAAGGGTAGGTTAATTAGGTTAAGGGTAGGTTAGTCATTTCCACACTTTAGGACACCCCTTATAAGTATAGGGTAGACATTCCAATCACAAAATAGTCCCCTCAATTTTTGAGTAGTCCCCAAAAAAATCATTCATTATTTTCTAGAGAATTCAGCCGGGCTTAGAGGGTGTTTGGATATTAAGTGGAACAGTTGGAAATTAGATTGGAAGTTTGGAACAAAAAATGAAGTGTTTTGGGGCACTACTCCATTTTGGAGGGGGGGCTATTTTTTTTTTCCCGGATGGATATTTGAAGTAACCCTAAATTATCCCTTATCTTAGTATTTATGTTAATACCAATTTTGTGTACACTCCTTGTAAAGAGTATGCACATACCAAAATAAACAAAATAACCCCGTTGCACAACCCAGCAATCAGTTTGGTGTCTTATACCCGGTGAAGCAAAAGTGGCTAGGCGGGTGGCTAGGGCCTGCTGCCTATGTAAAAAAATCAAATTTTGTGAGGTTGTAGTTATATTTACAAGACACTCTTCTTTTCTTTTCTTTTTTCCTTTGACGACAAAATTTATTGATTTGGATTAAGGTGAAACTTGAATAGCATATTCGTACGACTGGGAACTGAACTGATCTCATTAGGAGGAGAGTCAGTCCATGAACTAGTAATGTAACTACTGAAAATCCATTAGTACACCCAAATGATAACAAGACGGATCTAAGACATGATAAGTGTTTTTGGAATTAGAAAATCTTTATTCATTAACCACAAAGAGGTGTAAATACAAGTTCTTGAATACAAGGAAACCCTAATCTCACTCCCTAAGCAAAACTCACTCCTCTCTCCAAAATCTGATCCCTCACACCTAGCCCAAAGACTCCTATTTATAGGCCAATCAACCCTAATAGCGTACAACTCATTTTACTTCGCTACGTTCTCGTGGAGATGCTTTATACTTCTCCCGGACCATTTTCCATAAGGTTTTCCCCTTCCTTTCGATGACAACTCTGGTCGTTTTTCAGGACAACTGTCTCTTTTCTTGCTCCATAATTAACTGACTTCGTAGGTTAACTTTCCATCCAAGTAAACTTACTTCGCCCATCTTTATTTCGTGGTTGGTGTCTTGTAGGGTACTCCAATTGATCCTTCATAGTTTAGATCCTTCTAGTGAGTTACTTCGTTTTAGGATGCTTCCTATTCTTACCTCGTGTCATTTGTCAGTGGTGAGATAGCTCTGACATTTGAATTGACAAATCACTGACCAAGATCTTTGAGTGTGATTCCTCTGTCTTATTTCGTGCCTTCTTGTGCATCCACGTGGCATGCCTATTTTGCATACCTACATTTTTCCTTTTCTTATTTCGGTCGAATTATACGAGAATGGAATAAGAACCGGTTAAGATTCCTTGGCTGACACGTTCTCCACTCTCTGGTTTCCACGCAACCACGTTCTTTGGGTAACTGGTTATTACCGATCAAGTTTCCTCGAACTTGTTGCTTTACCGGTACTCCTCCACTTGCCTTAAATATCTCTTTTCATCCCTAGTTTGGGTTTCTTCTTCCTTCTCTTCTACGTGAACTAGAGCTATTACTTTCTCTACTCCTGCTTCTGTTCTCATCACTACCCTTCCCTTTTCTCAACTTTCTCATCTTTCCTCCGCTGTCATGGCTCCAAAGAATGCTTCAATGCCTTCCTTACTCAAGACCTTCGAGGAATTCCAGGAAGATTTTCAGAAGATGGGCTTTTCTTTAACCGCTGTTGTTGATTCTTCAGTGAGTCCTCCCGTTCTCGCTCCTTAAGACATGGAGCTGAACTACCGGTGGATTCAGTCCGATGTTTGGTCGGATGACAAGATGATTATCATTGTTGGTCAGTTGAGAGGTGGGTTGTGTTTTCCCCTTTACAACCCTTCTAACCCCATTTTTCTCGAGATTTTGAACAAGCTTCAGTGTGGGGTCTTTTAGCTTTCTGGTAACGTAATTCGTATTTCCAATGAGTTTGCAATTCGCTCAGGAAGCGGCACTTCGCAGGTTCTGCCAATGGCTGAGGAATTCAATCCTCGTGACTACAGTGCCGACTCCTTCGCGGCTAGTTATTCCGCAAGGTTTATGAGCACAAGGAAGTATCAGGAGTGGGGCATCGAGCTCATCCAGAAGACTATCTCGTCCTCATCCGAAGTTCTTCCTTTAAACACGGATCCTCTCAAATTGGAGCGAGATGAAGACTGGGCGACGTTCCCTCTGGTGGTAGGGGGTCCCTTGGTCTGGGGTGTCGACGAGAAGGGGATTCCTAAAACGGGTCCTCTTCCCAAACATCATCATCTCTCTGGCTGCGATCCCTGGAAGCTTCGCTGGTCTGTGCCAGCTGAGGTATCATTTCTTTTCTTAAACCTTCGTCTTGCCTTTGGCTTTATCGGCTCTCACATCCTTGTTCTTTTTATTTAGTACGAGATGCCTGCTGTCTGTCTACTCAAAGATCGCAAGGAAAGGGACGTTGCTATTGAGTCTCCTGCTCTTAAACAGGTAGCCACTTCTCCCGATTCATCCAATTTTAGCTGATTATAAAGCCCATACCATCTCAAGTCATCCCAAAAAGTTTCAGCCCTTTAGTCTCTGTAGAATACCCCAAAATCTCGAACCCTAATTCTGGTTCTTTTGAAACCATATTTCCCGCCAAAACAGAAGTTTGAAGATGAAGTGCCCTTATCCAAAACAGCGGTGCCTTTAACAGTTGGTTGGAAATAGTAAAAAGGTTGCCCCTTATTAACTGGGTGCCCTTAGTAATTTTGTTGGGGCCTTTATCAACTTTTCGAGCTGATTCCTCCAAAAATGTTTATTGCCCAAAAATACCTACAAACACATAAAATACCACAATAAGTACAAAATCGAGTACCAACAATACAAAAAATCGAGGACAATTTAGACACAAAAATGTGTCAATCAATAACCATCCCTCTTAAGAAAAGAAGTTCTTCAATTACTAATAGTGTTTAAGATAGACTTAATCTCACTTATGAACTTATTATTCTCCCATCTGACATGAATATTGTCAGTGGTGGCTGATTTAACTACTACTTTTGCATCACAAATTAAATGAAAACTGTCAATCTTGAAACTTGTAATCAATCTCACTGCTTCCAACATTGCCATGCGCTCTCCTGCTTTTGCATCAATAACTTCAGCTACATAGGTGCCTTTGACTCCAATATGTTAACCTGCATTAGAGAATAGCACCATTCTAGTGCCAATATCATTAGTAATGTTATCAAATGAAACATGTACATGTATGTTAATCATACTGGGATCATCATGTCTAAAATTTCACTAGTAATGAGAGGAGTATCATTGGGAGTTAAGGAAATATTAAAATTATGCAAGTGGTATTTTATTCTAGATATTATAGAGTTAGGATTTAGATTTTTTTCCTGGAATATACAGTCACATCTTTCCTTACAAATCACCCAACAACCAACCATGAGTGTGTTCCTTCAAGTATTCTGATCGGAAGATCCAAGTATTCAAAATATTATTGAACCATGAAAGTATCCAATTCATAACTGAGTTACAGTTGTCTCTAACTTGATAAATATCAATATTTACTATTCTCCAGACTGCTCAAGCATGTGGGCAGCTAATTAGAAGATGGTAAAGAGATTCTTCTTCATTCTTGCAGATGCTGCATTGAGTGTCCAAAGAATTATTGTACATGGAAAGTCTCAGTTTAGTAGAATAATACCCTTGAGACATTTCCATATAAACAATTTAATCATGTGTGGTAGTTTTATTTTCCATAATGCCTTCCATGTATTCTTAGGAACATTGTTAATGGCAGCCTGACTGTTAACCCTGTTTTCCGTCAATTTTTTATAAGCGCTTTTAACAGCTAAGACATCATCTCTAGCAGGCTTCCATTTGATAATATCATCTTCGGTAGGAGTAATTATCATGTTCTTGATTCTATTCATGGAGAAAAAAGTTCTTACAACAAAGGGGTGTTCCAAGAAGAAGTATTAACTCACTGACTAGAATATATGAAAGATGAATAAGACAATTTGGACTTGGTTTGTTGTCTAAACCAATAGTCCAATTGTCAAACCAGATTCTAGTATTTTTCCCATTATTAATCTCCATGTAATAATTATATTGAAGAATACCGAAACCAGTTTCAATTTCTCTCCAAACCTAAGTAGTGTTATGTTTCTTCTTGTTTATATGAAGAAACTCTTTTCTCTGAAGTAGTTGGCTTTAAGTACCTGACTAACCAATTTTCTTTATTGTTACAAATTCTCCATGCTAATTTGGCAAGTAGAGCTTGATTGAGCATTTCAAGATCTCTAAAATCTAAGCCACCCAAATCTTTTGGAATACACAAGTTTTGTCATGCAATGAATTTTGTCCCCTTATTATCCTACTATCCCCACCAAAACTTCCTTTGTTGATTATCAAGTTTCTTAATCAGTTTCTTTGGTATCTTCTAAGTACTCATCTGGTATATAGGAACAGAATTGAGAACAACTTTGATCATTAAAGTTCTTCCTGCCTGACATAAATTAATTCCTTGTCAATTAGAAAGTCTTCTTTTAAAAACTGTATTGACTTCTTCAAAAGAAATAACTTTAGATTTTCCAATGAGGAAAGGAGAGCCAAATATATTTCTATTTTTATCCATATACTTAAATCCAAGAATACTTCTAAGAGTTTCACACACACTAGGATCCATATTGTTACTGAACAAAATGGAAGATTTGTCAAAATTGACTTGACCAGATTGTACTGAAATCTTACATGACTTGCAAAAGATTATTCACACTAACGGTTAAATTAGCTTGTGTAAATTTAAGGCAAATATCTACAAATAAAAGATGATAAATAGGTGGTGCTCCTCTCAGTCAGGATTTTTTTCCGAGACCAATGGCGGTCAACCTAGCGTTTCCGAAAATTAAAACCAAAAGAGTTTTATTTTACGAGAATTTAACCTTTTTAATTTTATTAGTCATTTTAAAAAAAGTTATGTTATTAGCTTGTTTGAAACTTTGGATGCCACTCCAGAATTTAGTAATTAACTTAGGTGCACAATCTCTAAATGACTTTTAGAAGCAAAAAAAAAAAAAAAGTGAAGCCAAATTTTTTTGCTCTCTAGCTTCTTATTTTTTGACTTCTAAAAGTCAAAAAAAATAAAAAACAACTTCTAAGATGTATTAAAGCACCCTAAAAGTTTAAGGGTAAGAATGAATGGTCTAGATTAGAGTTTAGAAATTATATGTACAGTCGATATTAATGGTTTCAGCGATTTTTCAGTTCCTCTTGAAGTTATTTAACTAGAACTTAACCAATATCACCGCTTGACAGAATTCTAAAAAGAAAACCAACCGTTAAATAAGCGGTTTGGTTCGGTACTTACGATATAAATAGTGTGGTTTGTACGACTTAAGATTTTTAACAGAATCATGCACAACCCTTATAACTATATATTTTTGCTTATCTTTTTGACATCGAAGTTAAGGTAATTTTAGAAGAAAAAAAGTACAAACGAGATATTCTGACAAACAAAGAATATGGTTTCGTAATCAGCATGCTACCAAATAATCCCATATGAAAGTCTCAATTAACTCAAGTAAATATATAGAAATTCATCCATGAACAATTATATGTACAACTGTAATATTAATTCAAGTTTTTCACATGGTTGAGTTCATAGAAAACTGGCATGCCGCTGAAAATCAAAGACGTGTGCTGAAAATTAAAGATGTGTTAACCGAAAGACCGTGCATAACGCTTCAAAGAAAGCGGGTTGTTAAAATTAAAATAACCGAAGATAAATATATTTGCAAAAATTTGTTGACAATTGTCGGTGTTGTATGGAAGGTTCTAGAAAGATTCGGAAACCACTAGAGATTGTTATTTTATAGAAACTTAATTAAGGTTTCCTAGTTTGAGAAACTTTCATATTGAGATAGTATTACTAATTAACACTCGGTTTCCTATACTTGTTTAGGGTTTCCTTTTCCAATGAGATTAATGCTTGGGAATTAAGTTTTTTACTACTATATAATGAGGATTATATGGTGCTTGTTAGACATGGAATACTTAGTGGATTTCTAGAGAAAGTTAGAGAATACATAATATAGTTCTCTAAGTGGAATTTTGGTGAGAAGGGATACCATTCTCTAGTGTTGAGAGATACACCGTTGATGTTAAGAGATTAGACCATTATGGTTTGAGGGAGAAGAGTTCATTGAAGAATTATCTGTTATGAAGATGTGGCAAACGTCGTTTAGTGAAGAGAAGATCTTATTGTTTGTTGATGGTGGAAGATACATCATTTGTGTTGAAAGAGACATAGTTTAGAAGAGGATCATCTCATTATGTGAGATAAGTATTACCTTGTTTGGTTAGACGTTATTATGTAATTTATGGAGTGTTTTGTTCATGAGAGTTACTTTAGGGTTTATGATTAAGACAATGTTAGATCATAGTTTGTTGATTGATTCTTCAATCGATGAGTGTGTAATTCTCTATCAATATCTTCAATTACCATAATGGACTTGTTTCTTATGTTTCCCAAAAGTTTCGAAGGTTCGATATTATTCTTCACCGCGGTCAGTCCAATGTCATAAACATCATATTCCAGAAGATTCGACATAGCAGCAATCATGCTAGACTTGTCGGTACCAGGTGGTCCATACAAAAGATAACCACGTTTCCAAGGCTTACCAATTTCTGCGATGATTGAAACTGACAGGGTGATCAGACTCTCCCTGACCCCACAATTTTCTATTACCATAATTATTTGAATAGAGCTTGACACAAGTATTTCGTTTTTTAATTTTCTTACATTCTTTGCAAATGTGATCCAAATAACATTTCTTAATAGTTAGTTTCTCAGTGTTTTCCATAGAAGAAAGAAACTTAAGCTAACCAAATAAGATTTTCTTACTTCTTGGACCAAGATAAGCTTCTACTAATGCGTAAGCACGACTAAGTTCCAAGCAGTCATTTTCGACTAATTCTAAACTAATATATATTAATATATGAATTGAATCGATCAAATATACGCTTCCCCTATGATTCAAAGAAAATATGGACCTCATTCGGAATTAACTTACTATGAGTGCCCTTCTCAATAACCGAAAACCCAATAATCAAAAGACTAGCCAATTCCATTCATGAAACATCTTCTTCTATGGAGATTTTCTTAATTAATAATGAACTCCCATCTTTCTAAATTATAACGTGTTTTCTTTCAAGAAGAATGTGGTACGTTGAGTTCAATAGGTACGTCAGTATATATAAAGAAGAATGTGGTATGTGAAGCTCAATAAGGAACGATCGGTAAAACTCCAAAATAAAATATTTATAACCGAAAAGAAAAGATTTCTTCTAAGACTTTATATTACTTACAAATCGTAATTTTAAGCATGACAAGTCAACCTTATGTCCAAAATCTTACAAGAATATATATTTTGTTCAACTAAACAAAATTTCTCTTTTATCCTTTATGATATCCATATCTAATATTTTATTTATTTCAATATTTTGTTTTCTTTTAATCGATTTTTTTTACTATGATTTTAACACATGAGACACAATTTTACAGTTAGTTATTAAGATACAAAGTAAATACATTAAAATATATTACGAATCCATTATCAAGTTTTGTCATAATTACTTTTTAAAATATTATTTATAATGTATAATATCCTGCTATCAAATAATTATTTGAAAAGAAACTTCATATCCTAGAAGAAACTAATAACGAAAATAGATATTCATTTGTACATTTGTAAAATAAAATGGATTGAAAAATATATTTTACACTATGAACTAAGTTTTTTTGTTCCGTATGTAAAATCGAGGGATTGTTTATTCATTACATATATATGTATGCAAATCTATAATTTCAGCAAATTTTCTAAACCAATATCCAAGAGTGGTCAATATCAGTTTCTGTGGATTCTATTAAGTGGTCAGGTTTTCAAAACTTTTTCAACAATATTGATATGTGAAAGTGTATTCACTTATTTAAAAGAAAAATATAATGTTGTTTATCTCATTCAACTTGTTGAATTGTTTTCTAAATGACGAGGCTACTGAGTACACTACAATCTTTTTGATATCAACTTATGCAAGATACACCTTGTATAATCTAATACAAATACGAGATGTCATGGTGATTACTTAAACAAGATGTACACTTGGTATATAGTGTAAGTTCGAATCCGAACCAATTTATCGGATCAAACCAAGTGTTGATTAAAGTACAAGTGTATCTACTAAATAATACAAACACGAGATGTCATGGAGATCACTTAAACAAGATGTACACTTGTTATATAGTGTAAGTTCGAATACAAACCAATCTATCGGATCAAACCAAGTGTTGATTAACCCGCAAGTGTATTTACTAAATATAACAATAATTATGCTGCGGAAAATAAAGCAAAGGAACACAACAATATTTTGTTAACGAGAAAAACTACAGGGCATAGAAACACTAGGGCCTAGTCCAGTTTTAAATACTCTCAGAATTAAGCCGCTATACAAATTGACTACAACAACTTTGTATAGTTGAGACCAAGTAAACTTGTTATAGCAATGCTCGGTTGAATCTACAAGTTTTGTTGTCTCAAGCTTGTTGTCAATGTTAGTTGATCAAAACTATATCTTGATTTCTAGTTTACTAGCTAAGTCAAGTCTCGGACTAGGTTAGAATTTGGTAATTGAGTATCAGACATCACCCTCGAAGACTGAAAATCAACGAAGATATTTGAAGAACTTCTGTATTAGGTATGTGAAGACTGAAACCATTTTATTTTACTCACCATCTTATCATTATATCTTTTGATACTATGGCATATGACTTCTAGCAGATTTACAAAAAAGAAAATTCAAGCCAAGATTGTCTTGTTAGAAATATCGAGATATGATTCTAGCAAAGGTGTTCAATGGTCCTTAACAATAATAGTTCAAAAAATAAATTGTTTGAGAAATAATTTTTGGATCAATTGGAAATCGCCCATAAAAATGATTTATCATTTGGGAATGTTTCAAACATCATAAGAGAGGAATTCAAGAACTTTTGATATTTCTTCTCAGGATAGGTTGGCGAACCACTTTTAAAACCATAGATATCTGAGTTGCAGATATACAGAGAAGGTTGGCGAACCAGTTCGCAAACGACCGTAAGTTCAGTTGGGGACAATTCACGAACCGTGGAGAACTGAATTTTTGTATTGGTATTAAAAGGATAGCAGTTGGCGAACCCGATTTAAAAACCGCAGCCATATGAATTCGAGAGTCTTGTAGGGTTAGTGAACCTGGTTCACGAACCGTAGCATCCTGACTCGTAAACAAGCTTTACCGTTCACGAACCATTTTTCCAATGGTCCTAGTGGAATTTAACAGATTCCCAAAGACTTATTTTTAAATATGTTTAGCATTGCTATGACTCTCTTTACTTCTAAGGTTTTATTGATCACTTAAACACTCATATGTGTATATCATGATCAATTCTTAAGTGTTTTAATGAATATCAATTTGCTTATTGTTTACATGACATATTTACAAAACCGAATAGTCAATATACATGGTTTCGTAACCGGGCCATAATGTATATTTTTCTATTGTATTTTCAAGACTAAAAGTGTTTTCTTGATTCTCAAGTTATCTTATCTTGAATTTGTAGCAACCCTCAGTCTTGAAAAACTATAAATAGAGAAGCTCTTTCAACTAGGAAACTAAATCCCTGACACTTTGTGTCCTAGTTGATGCTAGAGTTGTCCTATATTGACCTAGGTTTCCTATGAGAAACATAATTAGGTTTACGAGTAAAAGCGCTTCGGAGATTCGTGAATCCATGTCCAAATATCTTTACCTTGATAGTTTGTGTACCCTGACCTTGCTTTATGTTATCGAGGTTCTCGTAATCTCTTTCAGACAAGATAAATAGAAAATCATAAAGTTTTCTTCGTATCAAATTTTGTTATTCCTCAAGATAGATATCTGAAAATTGATCTTAAATGATTTTTTGAAGATTGTTCTTAGGAGGTGGTAAAAGATCCAGACTTCTAATCTAAGTGAGTGTAATTAAATATCCCAGATTGAGAGTTTTACTAGCTTTATCTATTGCAAACAGATTTCCAAGGCTTGATCTTAGATCTAATGGGAAATCAAATAGGCTTATCTATTAGAGGCAGATAGGTATCAAAAATCTTCACTTAGATTGAAGAAACTCTTAAGTTATAAAGGATGTCGCTTGGAATTAACTGTGTAGAGCCTTACGAGGTTCAAGAGACATAGGGAGTGAGACTGCAACTGAATCGCTTAGAGGGTGGATTCGGTCTCAACTACATTCCAGTCCGAAGTGTGATAGTAGGCTACTGTCTGTAGAGACTTAATACAGTTTGGTGTTCAAATCTCGATGAGGTCTCGGCCTTTTTATGCAGTTGCAGTTTCCTCGTTAACAAAACTTCTAGTGTCTTGTGTTTTTCCTTTTTCGTATTATATTGTTTATCTTTATAATTGAATTTACGCAAGTTGTATGTATTCAATCTTAGTAGATACATCCATCTAATTGTTACTTCTTGTAAAATTTGCAACAAGTTTTATTACTTGGCAGAATTTCAATCAGACTATTTGGATATGACTAGATTGGCCACATACACATCATAGTTAACCACGCCATAGTGGTTGGCCAAAACTATAACGTGACAAAAGTTAGGATAGAAACCTTTGGCACTATAGAATAGAGGGAAGAAGACCTCCGATGGTACGTCCGAAATAGAAATCGAGGATATTTCCCTTAAGAATCCTATTATTGGGGCTTAAAAAGGGTGGGTTTTGGGGGGCTTTTTGGGGTCATGAAATAACAACCTATATGACCCATTATCTATATTTTTCTCTAATGTATAATCCACCCTTAATTTGATTAGTGTTAATTAAATTGATTAAGCTAACTAATCAGTCTTAGTGAATCGATTAGACTAATCAAAACATTAATCTTTTACAAATCAAAACTTGATATTTTTGAGTTTTGAAGAAGGAAAAACGGTAATTTTGGTGAAATTTTTTGACAAATTTTTTTGACAAATGACGAAACCCTTTATCACAAAACTCAAGATAACCTTATAATCAACTCCCAACACCAATTTTATCAGATCAAATCCGTCGAAAATCTGAAAAAACATCTGGAATTTTCTGCCGTAACGGCTGGGTAAACTTGTCGACCCGGCCGAAACACAACACAAAGGTTGGGATATTAGAAATTCCCAGATGTAACACAAGAAAACAGTTGGGAAATAAGGAACTCCAAGTCGTAACTACAGAAAACGGGCGGGAATTTACGAACTTCTGCCGTTATTCTTCCTTGAATAACCTGAGTCTGCAAAACGGATGGGTTTACAAAACATTCCCGGCCGTAATTAGATTTGAAAGTTGAGAAATTTTTTGATTCAACATGAATTATTAATACGATTGAAAATTACTAATATATTCACTAACTAGACCATAATAAAACTCATTAAATGCTTGATATATCCCCATTACAAAGATGGTTTTAATAACATCCCTTTCGATGTATTATGAAGTCTTTGATGATGGCGAATTGAGCTTCCAAGTTGAAATCATAACCTTTCCATTTTGTCAATTCTTTCGTAGCTTGAGTTGCGACTTCTCTATCAGTCTCACCTCTAAGTCGAAGTTGGTTGCACATACGACGTAAATCAATATATTCTTCCACTTTTTTGTGTATGTCTGAAAATCGAAGATACAATTCAACCCCATCGCGGTTGTTAGTGTTACCTGTTTCACTACAAAAATTCTCGAAAATATTACTCAAATACGATTGACTTGGTAAACCACGTTTCTTTCGTTCTTCTCCCTTGTTTGGATAGCATAATACAAAATTTTTGCAAAGAGATAAGTCTTCTTCCAAAGTGAAGTTGGGTTTATCCTTTGAGTACATTGTATTGAGTTTGTAGGAGTTTTGGTGGAGATTATATAGAGGTAGTTTTGGTGGAGATTATATAGAGGTCTTCCAACGAATATATTTCAAGTTTAAATGAGTTTGTACCTTCTATAGATCAGTCTTCCAACGGATATATTTTTCAAAATTAAAAAACTAGCCGATTTGAAGTGGTAGAAGTGAAATTATAGATACTTACGACTGGGAAATTCTAGGCATACCCAGCCGTAATTCTATATGATCTGCAGAGTTGGTGGTCTGCCAGAGTTACGGTTGGGATTCCTGGCCGTGAACCTGATTTTTTACTTTTAGCCAGAAAAAATGGCCGGGATTCCTGTACGTGAAGGAAATTACGGCGTGGATATGTAACCGTTTCTAGGAGCCTTTTTTTTTTGGTTTGCCAGAGTACTATACGGTTAGGAATGTCCAAACTGTAAACAGTCACGGATGGGTTTCCGAACCGTTTATAGCATAACGGCTAGGAAGTATCTAGGTTGACCAAGACATAAATATTTTTTACAGATATAAAACCTAACTGTTATCTCAACATGGCTTGGGTATCTAGCCGTAAACATGAGTCATTGTAGTTCAGGGAATTTAGACCAAAAAATGGCTAGGTTTTTCCCAAACGTTAATAGTACACGGACGGGTTTCCTAACCGTCGTGAACTTTACGGCTGGCAGTTTCTATCCGTTTTCACTTTTACGGCTATGAAAGTTTATTTTCAACATTTATAGGCATTTTCGGCTAGGTTTTGTGAAGCAATGACCTAGGCGAAAATGCCTGAAAAAAACAATGATGTTGTTTTTTTCCTCATTTTTCTTAGATTAAACACATTAATTCATAAATGCAAAGTTATAAAAATCCATCCATCTCAATCCTTAACCAAAGAACGAACACCAGTAAAATGTCAAAGGCTTAGATAACAAAATATTCACGAAGTAAAATACTAAAAAGCTAGTAGATTGTCATTCACTTGATTCCTCCCCACAAGACTCTTGTAAAAACGCATCCAAATCGTCCTCTTGGTCCCGTTCAACAACTGGTTCTACAACTCTAGCCTTTTTACCTCCTTTACCTCCTTTTCCCTTACCAGCTTGAGTGGGAGTCTTTTTACCTCCACCACGTCCACCTCGAGCAGCACTTGTTCCACCACGACCTTCTTTTTTTCCACCTCGAGCACTTGATCCACCTCGATCACTTGTTCCAGCACTGCCTCCTTTTTTGCCGCCTCTTCCTTGCTTTGATGGAGATTGCTCATGGGAGGGAGTATCCGAGTCTTCGCTGGAAGAAGGAGAACTAGCCCTCTTATTTCTCCTTGATCGGTCATCTTCTTGAGGATATAAACCTTGTTTCTCAGGGAGTATTATGCCTTGGACTCGATTCCGAAGTAATCTTAGTTCAGGGACGGTTAACTTCTCCCCTGAATCAATCATACGGGTGATGTCCTTGGACACCCAATTAACTCGTTCAACCTATTTTTCGTATCAAATACACTTATTCATAGCTAGTCAACAAAAAAAAAAACATTTATTAACATAATTAGTAGTATATGTACCACCATCTTCTCCCATTCATTTTGTTCATTTATCTCTTCCGCTGATTTTGAACTCTCTTTCACCGCTTTCTTCAAATATCTCCGCGCCTCGGGATCCATATTTTCCACATAAGGATGATCCCACTTTTGATACCATTCCATGTAATTCGCATCCGCTTCGGATGTCCCATGAGCATCTTCAATCCCTCTTCTACTCATTTGGTTTGCCGGTTGGGAACGAGCATTCCAATCTTCGACCGACGGAGCTATTGTTGTTGCATACTTCAATCTGACATCTTTGTCCTTAAATATGGAGTTGTCTACGCTCAGTGGAAAACGAGATTCTTGAGGTACAATTTTCTGGGCAAAACCTATTTGGCAGAGCGTTCTACGAGGATCCAAAATGACGAACCCGGTTGAATAAAACAAAGGTCCCGTATAGGTCGCCACATTAGAAAATACTCTATCACCAACTTCCTCATCTCCATCCTCATCAAGTTTCAAATATGGATCAAATTTCACATCATTAATTGTCAAAGATTTGAAATGGTCGTAAACCCATGACTACGGAACAAAAATTAATCAATAACAAAAAAGTAAAATAAACTAACATTTGTTATATTAACACAAAAATATACCTGGATAAGAGCAACATAACCCGTAATTTGTGTTATGTTCCACCTAGAAGCTTTGCAAAGATTCTCCATTACACTAGCAAGGAGGGCGGTGCCCCACGAGTACCTAGGAACCTCGTTTGTTTCCGTACTGAGCATGAGAGTCTTCAACCACTGCAAATAACAAGCATTTACCTTATTTCCTAAGAAATCTGGAAAAAAGACGGTCCCAAGAGCGTGCAACAAGTAAGCTATAGCCGTATGTCTAGCTCTTTCTGCGTCCATCACGATATCTCCATTCCTGGTCTTACGGTCAGAATCCTCAAACTACTCCCTCAGACGAACCAGATTAATCTTCCTTGACTTATTCACTATTTCATAATCTTCACCCGGTTCTCTAAATCCCCTTTTAGCTCTGGCAGGGGCTACATAACCAATCTCAAACTCTTCTTCCGTTTGATCTTTGCTCCATCCAAGACAGTGGTTCGCCAAAACATAAAGCTCATCATAAGGTAGAGTATTATTGAAACCCTCATACACAGCCTTTCCTTCCAAAGCAAAACCGGTGATTTCCTGTACATCATCCGGAGTCATAGTCATCTCGCCGAATGAGAGTTGGAAAGTCATGGTTTTGGGCCAGATGCTTTCTCTAAAATTACAAACTGTCACAACATCGTACGACTTCTGCAGCGCCTCAATTTCGGACCATAACCCCGAAGCTTTTACCAAAGCTACCACATCTGGTTGGTCACCCTCCAACGGCCAAAACCTTGGTTGTTAGTGCTTTAGTTTAGGAACCGCTTTATCGGGAAACTACAAATAAAATAAAATTTTGGTTATTACGATTGAATATCCATAATAAACTGAAAAAAACATATATTAAGTTTGATTTATTACCTTTGCGGCACAAACTCTAGCAGCCCATGATGACTCGTAACCAATCAAGACGGAATGATCTCTTGGCGAACCACAAGGTCTCCCATTATTCTTTTTAGGTAAAAACTCCATAGCATCAAGGATGTCTCTTGTATTATCCTTTGGTGGATACTTCTTCTTTCCATCCTTCTTGTCCTCCTCAACCACTACTTTACCTTTATCAAGAGAAGCACCACTAGAACTACCAACTTCAGTAACAACTACACCTTGATCAAAAGCAGCACTAGAAGTGGCAACTTCAGTAACAGCAAGTCCACCTTCATTTCCTACAACAAAAGTATCCACACCTTGATATTCTACATCAACAACATCTACACCTTGATTTCCTACAACAACAACATCTACACTTTGATTTCCTACAACAACTCCACCTTGATTTCCTAAAACAACTTCACCTTGATTTCCTACAACAACATCTTCTTCACCTTGATTTCCTACAACAACAACATCTACACCTTGATTTCCTACATCAACTCCATCTTGATTTCCTACAGCAACTCCACCTTGATTTCCTACTCCAACTTCGCTTGTATTCCTTGCGTTTGCACCCAATAGTTTTCTGTGACGTGGTTGCGGAGTGGACTCACTAGAAGGTGTTACTTCTTTTGATCTTTTCTTCCTCTTTTCGTTTCTATTCAAAGACAAACCAGACAAGAATGCAAAAGAAGATAAGTCACAACGGTTGGGAAATCTTGACAAAACCCAGCCGATAGAATAATAACGGCTAGGATGTATGCAAAGTTCCAGACGAAAATACATTTACGGATGGGTCAATTATCAAACGACCAAGACGTAATAAAAAAACGTCTAGGAAAAGTGAAAAGTCCCAGCAACAACAAAAATAACGGATGGGATTTTGATTTATCGACCAAGCCGTAAAAACAATAACGGTTTGGAAGTTTTCTTTTCTTATTGCTTACTCATATTACGGATAGGAAAACCTAGACGTAACCACTACCGCTGAAACATGAATTCGAACACAGAGATATATATGGCTAGGAAAGTCCTAGCCGTGATTAAGTTGTTGCGGATGGGATTATTCTAACTCGTATGCATCGACCAAATTACGGCTGGGAGTTCTAATACATCTCAACCATGATACATATAAACGGCTGGGTAACAAACATATCCTAACCGTGATACTTATTTACGGCTGGGAAATAAAATCTTCGAAACAGTTTCTGAAACTGTTTTTTCAGACCAAAAATCTTCGAAACTTAATGAAAGATCGATAAAAAAGCTTAACTAAAGAGTGGGTATTTCGATTCATACCTTATTGCTGTCATCTCAGGAGTCTGGGAGGCTGGTCCATCTTCATCTTCACTTACCACTTCATTATCTGAAGTTGGTTTCTCTGCTTCAATAGGAGGTTGATTCTTCGAAGAATGACCTAATTTTTCCTTTGCTTTCATACTTTTATACAATGAGTTTAATCGACGACGTAATTTTTTTGAATCGACGATTAATCGTTTTAAACGAAGAATGATAGACGAAGAAGAATGAAAAGAGAAGGGGTAAGGGAAGAAGAAGAAGGTGGAGGTGGACTGTTTTTTCTTTTAATGATTTTGATTTTCAGTTTTTTTCATTTAATGATTTTTCTTTTTTTTTTAATTAGATTAGATGGAAGGGTAGAAGTGTCATAAGTGAAAATGATTGAGGGTGTTTTTGAACTTTTACATAAATCTGATCTCCCCTATACCAATTAGTCTCCAAATAGTCTTTCAAGCCCCCAAAGTCCCACCCCCTTTAAGCCCCATTCTTCCCTTAATTAGATCATGAAAACCCTACTAAAACCACAGAAACGTTTCTTTCGGGGGTCAAATTTCCTCCTGCTCTCTCTAGTTTATAGCTAGGGTTTCAGATTTCCCCCCTTACTAATGGAACCAGCATCTCTTCTCAACCCGATTTCTTCTTTATCGATCGATAGTATGGGAGAAACACCACCAGAATCTTCAAGTAACAATGTTGTTAATGGGAAGAACAAGAAGAAATCGAAATCTAAAGACTGTTGTAATTCAGTAACTGTTATCAAAGACCAAGCTTATCTGGATTCCGTTACAGATAAACGTATCAAGTTGTTTGAATCTATCGAAATTGAACAAGCCAATCAACGTCAAGTTATTGGTGGTGAATCTATCAAGTAAGATCATCTAAAACCCTAATTTAATTTATCTTCTAAAACCCTAATTTAAATTATTATGCCCTAGTTTGTTAAATTTGGTAAGTAATTTTGATTAAAAGTTTTTGATTCTTGTTTTTTTAAGAATAACATTGCCTGATCATGGCAATATTTTGAAGGATGGAAAAAAATGGATATCAACACCGGATGATATTGCCAAGGAGATTTATACAGCTAAAGAGTTGAAGTCGAAGCCAATTTTGATATCTGAAGTGAATGGAAGTCTGTGGGATATGGCAAGACCCTTTGAAGGGGACTGTCAACTCAAATTGTTTACGTTTGATAGTGATGAAGGGAGGGATACATTTTGGCATTCGAGTGCTCATATTCTTGGAGAGGTAAGGGGTTCTTTTTGTTTTTACCAAAGGTTTTTGAAGCTGTAGGTGAGGTTGGCCGTCTGATAGTGTTTTTGGGTGTTTTGATTATTTACAGGCACTTGAGAGGCAGTATGGATGCAAGCTGTGTATTGGTCCATGCACCACAAGAGGAGAGGTAATGACATTGAGTTATTGTTTAATAGGAATTTTCTTTGGTCAAGTGTTTTTGTTACCAAGTTGGGATGGTTATGGAAGTATGCTTCTTTACATTTACTTTGTTTAGCTCAATTTTCGGATGAGTGAGGCGAATTATTAAATATAATTCATTGTTATCTAACAGCATGCGCCGTACTAGTTTTTGGTAGTCATTGCAATACTTACCATTTACATGTATCAATTTCTTTGGTTCATCAGTATTACCCAGTTTAAGCGAGTCAGCTTATTCAAATTTTAATTTCCATTTGTGTAGGGATTCTACTATGATGCATTTTATGGTGATCTTGGATTGAATGAGGATCACTTTAAAATCATCAAGAATGCAGCCGAGAAAGCTGTTGCGGTACGTTATTCTCTCTTTTCTAGAAACTTGAATTATCTTGAAAGCATAACTTGTCTTCTAGCACCACACTTGGGACTTCGTCTGCTTTTTATTTTGTTTTGAAGTTCAAATCGTGACACTGCTTGCTTGTCAGTTTCACCGTGTAGGTGTATATGAGCTTTTCCCGTTTATTGCCAAGTGAATGGTAGAGATGCTTGTTCGATGCTATAATTATGACTTACAGGCTTTTTAGAGATATATGCCGTGCTGCTAAACTTTTCTTAAGCTACAGCTTATATTATGATCTCCAGAGAATAGTGGTTTTTAGAGGACCATTTTGATGCATCCTAGTTTGTATAATCTGGTTAATGCTTCACTAACAAGTACTAAATATTACACCAGTTAATAAAGTCGACAATAGAACACGTTAATAAAGTCGACAATAGAACACACTCGTGTTCCTGTCTAAAATTAGCAAGAAGAAGCAAGAAGAAACAGTTGGGGAGTAGAATGCTGATCTGATTTGATCCAATCTTCACCTGATTTGATCACTTGTAACTACAGTGTCTCTTTGAGCAGGCAAAGTTATGATCTTACGAATGAGCTATGAACACACATGTCAAAATTCTCCTGTGCAGGGAATACTGTAAGGCTTACCTAGCCACATAACAAGTTAAAATATGTACATGCTAGAAAATGAATCTGGTGACAACATATGCAACTCACTAGTTTTCTCCAAGTGTATGGTGAAATCCCTGTGTTGCTAGCAGCTTTTTTTATAGCTCAATTTTCCTTTATATTGCAGGAGAAACAACCATTTGAGCGCATTGAGGTTACAAAGCAGCAAGCACTGGAAATGTTTTCAGAAAACAATTTTAAGGTAGGTGTTCTCATGATTTCCTCTTACACTTCACCCTAGATTGCTTAATCTCGTGTGAGCAGTTCTTTCTGTATGGTATTACCTTTTTACCTGCGCGTTTGTATGAATAAGTTAAATGCATTGTGTAGATCGAAATCATTAATGAGTTGCCAGAAGACAAAACGATCACTGTTTATAGATGTGGACCCTTGGTTGATTTGTGTCGTGGACCTCATATACCAAACACATCATTTGTAAAGGCGATTGCCTGTTTAAAGGTAATGATTACATGCTCAAAGAAGCTTTTACTCCATCTGTTTCTCTTGGTAAATCCTATTCTCCTTCAAGAAAGCACTAGATTGAACGATGTGCACAAAATTTCAGGCTTCCTCTGCTTATTGGAGAGGAAAGAAGGAGCGAGAAAGTTTGCAAAGAGTTTATGGGATATCATATCCAGATGATAAACGCTTGAAGGTACCTCGGATGTGTTGACTTACTTGGTATATGGGATATATTTTGATGAACTGCATTATTATTATTCATCTTTTCCGCTCTCTTTGGACCATATATTAGAGATATCCGTATCAGTATTATGATTGCTTGACTTTATAACAAGTTTGTATGTAAACATTATATCTATGTAAGAAGAGCATTTTAGTTTATAGAATGTTTATTTTTCGCATAGAAGACAACTAATCTGACTAGATGTTGTGCTACTGTTTCTTTTACTAAGATGTAACAGTATTTCTGATGGGTATGTATGTTGCGAATTTTAAGAATGAACATGTTTTTGATGCCACTGTTGTCTGATTCGTACCACTGTCCAAACAAGGAGCTGTTTTCTTATTATTTCCACAGTTGAACATTTATCTTTCTTGGCAAGGTCTACTAGTTTTTATTGAACATGTTATTGTGGGTTAAAATTGTGTTTGTATTGCTCCAAATTATTTTATCTTTTTTTGGCATATTTTTGTGGCTTAAATTAGAGTTATTTCTTCAACTGGAACTCTATTGCAGGAATATCTCACCAAGCTGGAGGAAGCAAAGAAGTACGACCATAGATTATTGGGAGCTAAACAAGAGCTTTTCTTTTGTCACCCCCTTAGCCCAGGAAGCTGGTTCTTCTTGCCTTATGGAACTCGCATATACAACAAATTAGTGGATTTCATAAAAGTTCAATACTGGGAGAGAGGTTATGAAGAGGTTAAACTCTATTTCTTGTTTTCCTTCTAACTGAAATTTGTGATGTTAAGTGGCTCTCATTTTTTAGTTTTCCTTGGATTTTCCTTGGCAGGTTGTAACACCAAATATGTATAATATGCAACTCTGGGAAACTTCTGGTCATGCTGCAAACTATAAAGAGAACATGTTTGTGTTTGAGATTGAGAAACAAGAGTTTGGTCTTAAGCCAATGAACTGCCCTGGTCACTGCTTGATGTTTGACCACAGAGTTCGTTCTTATAGAGAGTTACCTCTCCGGCTGGCGGATTTTGGTGTCTTGCATAGAAATGAAGCTAGTGGGGCACTGACTGGATTGACACGTGTTAGGAGATTCCAGCAGGATGATGCTCATATCTTCTGTAGGGAATCCCAGATAAAGGACGAAGTCACGAGTGTCTTAGAATTTATAAGATACACATATGATGTTTTTGGGTTTACCTTTGAGCTTGAACTATCAACGGTAAGAAACTGTGCTGGCTGTATTCATTTTCATGGGGTTAAATTAGGGTTCCAGCATTTGATTCGAAAATATTAAGACCTTAAATTGGTCGTATTGGTGCATAGGCGACTACTACAGTGTGAGAATATAGTAGTTTCACTTCATATCTCATCCTAGATGAATCAGGAACTCCAACCTAGCTTGGATGAAGATGTTGTTTAATTATAAGCCTTCCATGTGCTGTAATTCTGTGGTTAAGTTGCAAAATAATTCGGTACACCAGATATGGTGAGAAGTGTGATTTATAATTCTTCAGTGAGACCTTGACCCATTTGTAAGACTGCTAGAAATTATTATGCCGTACTTGCCTAGGTTACAACTGAATCTTTTGTTTCTGTTTGGTATTGTTTTTCTTAAGGTTATATGAAGTGAATAACTTGAATTCATTGTCTATCTGTTCTCTGTACAGAGACCAGAGAAATACCTAGGAGAAATATCAACCTGGGATAAAGCTGAAAGTGCTCTCGCTGAAGCACTGAATGAGTTTGGTAGGCCATGGAAGGTGAGTTATTATATTTTGGCTCCAACAATTTTTGAATCTTGGTATCTATTTCTAGAATTTCCAAAGCTTATACTACTCTGATTGAGTGTGTGTCCTGGGATGTTTGTAATTGTCCCATTAACACATAATCGAACATTGAATATAATAGGTAACTTATGCTGCTAACACAATTCTCGACTTTCTGATAGTTTCATTGGACTCTTCCACACGCGTTGTAAACCGCCAAACCAAAATCCTAAGTGTTATCCCCATGTGACTTAAATCAATCATCGCGCAGAATATGTGATATAACACATAAAATGTTCAACATGAACCATTGACAACATAGAGATGTTGGCCATGTTTATCCAACTTCAGCATCCTAGATGTTAATGCGTCCATCGAGTACATCCATATCACATTTAAATTTATTGTCACCATCTATACATGTATAAATGATTCACGACTTGTGCACATTACACATTTAAATTTATACACGATTCTGTTCAGTTGTCTCTGTTGATTCTCTGTTGTGTTTTATGTCTGGTGATACGAGTTGATTCGCTTCCCCATTGGGGTCTCTTTCTGTTTCTTTAGATTGCCAAATAATTTGAGGTGCCATTCCGTGTTTTATCTGGGATTTTCAGTGTTCATTTTTTAGGTAGTCATTTAATTAATTGATTCCTAAGATAGGATACTATCGCCCCCAAAACACACACAAGTTCATTACAACGGAAAACATATGGAAAGTTCATTACAAGAGAAAACTTATGTTACACAATGGAAATGAGTTTTGAATTAGTATGATTTGGGTCCAATGTTCTGGATATCGCAGCAGCAGAGTCAATAGAATCTCGATTGGAGGTTACAATTTAAAGTAAACGAATGCTGATTCTTTTACTGATCTTGTTGCTACATAATAATCTTTATAATTATGTTTATCAATGATGATATTATGCATATGCCGCAATTTTGTATATGATTCTTTTTATTTTTACTTAAAATTTCATTTTTCTTAGTAGTTGTTTATGCATTTATGTTTTGCAGATAAATGAGGGAGATGGTGCCTTTTACGGACCCAAAATAGATATTGGCGTTTTTGATGCTTTAAAGAGGAAGTTCCAGTGTGCAACATTGCAGGTCAGTATTTCTAATTTGGGTTTCCTCGTTTTCCCTTCATGTTTCTCTTTCAGTTTGCTTATCTTTCTCTACTGGAACTACCATTTGATGGTTAATTGCATAATGCTTGCGTCACAGCTGGACTTTCAACTCCCATCTCGGTTCAACCTCTCTTATTCAGCGGAAGATGAAGCGCTGAGGGAAAAACCCGTAATGATACACAGGGCTATCCTTGGATCTGTGGAACGGATGCTCGCAATACTCTTAGAGCACTATAAAGGAAAATGGCCTTTCTGGCTCAGTCCAAGACAAGCTATTGTGTGCTCTGTATCCGAAAAATCGAATGCATATGCCCTAAAAGTAAGTAGCATCGATCAGTAACGTCTTTCTTTCTTCTCCATTACGTTCATTACAAGACTATATAATTATAATTTTCATTCAACAATATAATAAGATACACAACTACAAGAGATTTGTCTCCTATTGTTAGGGAAAACAATAATACTCATATTCCTAATAAAACTCTAATTAATCTAACTTGGAAAATAATAGATTTTAAAAAGATAAGTTTTAAAAATATGAAATTCTAATCGTAAAACACTTCACTCTAAATAATTGCCATGAAGGATGTTCTACATCTCTTAGGGTTTGAAGGATTTGTGAAAGGATGTACACTTGAGCAGTTGACCTAGTTGCTGTAACAGGGTTTGAAGGTGAGAATTGTATAATATATAAATCATAGCCAGATAGCATGCGGTGATGTTACTGTGGTGTTTCATAACATGTTTGGCACCCTTAAAACATATTATCTATGTATGTCTGTCTTTGGTAGTGCCAGTGAGTATGCTTAAATGATAGTTTCTATTGAGGTGTTGCGGAGTTTGTTCTTTGGTGGCCAGTGGGGGATTCCCTTCTTTTGGAGTGGCCAGTGGGGGATTCCCTTCTTTTGGAGTTTTTCTTGTGGTGGTATCTTAGTTTCTTGTTTTGGTAAATATGTAGGTGTTTATAAGTTGAATTCGAGGGATGCAAACATTTTAGTTTTGGGTTTTTCATTCTGTATTCTGTAGTAATTAAGAATTTAAGAGTGTGCTAGAGTCTTTCCTGCTTATCTTTTCTATTTGTTTGGCTTTTTCCTTTCATCTAAATGGCGAGGTACTTCTATTTATCTTGTAGTTGAAAGATCAAATACACAGAGCTGGATATTACGTCGATGTTGACATCACAGATCGAAAGATCGACAAGAAGGTGTGTTTCTTATTCCTCTCAGAAAATCCAAATTTGTTAATAGCTTTTGTGCTTCTCAGGATTGCATTTCCAGAAATTTTTGTATTTCTTTTATCTGAAGCTTCAGTGCAGTTGTTAATAGTGTTTTCCTTGAAATAGGATGTTGTATATTGTTTCCACAAGTTAAAAAGAAGAACCTCAGTTTTATCAGTCCATGCATTGTTCAGAATGTAAACGACACTGACCTTTATTTTTGTTTGGCCATGGGTCTCCAGTGCACCAAAGCATTTGGTTGAACTGATATCTTGGGCATTTCCTTTTTGTCCTTCCATGGAACTTTATCTGCGTTCAGGAACTCGCTTCTTTAAAACTGTTTCTGTCTGTTTTCTCTTGTTTAAGATTACGTGAAATCATTAGCTTGTTCTACATGACGTGTCCTTATTGCTACACTACTTGAATTTTTTTTGTGGTAATTCTTTGGTTCTCTTTCTTGGGCAATTTGCAGATTCGGGAAGCACAGTTGGCACAATACAACTATATGCTGGTGGTTGGTGAGGCTGAAGCCAATAACAACACGGTTAGCTTACTTCACTTGGCACTTTAAGCATTCTTTCTTTATGTCCTGCCTATTGTTAATTATTTAATTTTTACCTATGGTTTGTAGGTGAGCCGACGGGTTAGAGATAAGGCAGAACTCACAGCTATGAGCGTCGAAGAGCTACTTACATTCTTCAAGGAAGAAGCTGCAGCTTTTCGTTGAAATATTATCATCACACAAAATATATCCTCGAAGTAAATATTAGAACTTGATATTGATTAACAAAAATGAGAAGCAAGTGCTTCTAGCTAATTGCCAGTTATGGTTAATTGCTTTAGCTGTAATTTTTTATTGGGCCGAGCGAAGAGGGAGGTCCTTTATTTGGCCACTTTTTTGTAAAATCTAAGTGACTAACTGTAAATGAGTATCTGATGGAGAATGCATGAATTGAGAAACATAATTCACTCCAAAACAAATATCAGGCCTTGTTATAGTTAAATACTGCAAACTACCAACAATTGTCCTGTACTCACTAGCATTTACCAACTTAGTTCCATCATGTAAAGACACTCTAGCTCCTTTTGTAACAGGAGTATCACAAGGTTTACTGTCAAGCATATGTGCTTTAGCTAATAACTCCAAAGTATACTTTTTCTGTGTTAAAACAATACTATCTGAACTTCTGAGTGCTTCAATACCCAAAAAATATCCCAATTCACCTAATTCCTTCATTGCAAATTCTTGTTTCAAAGCAGTAATCAAAGTATCAAGCATAAGAGAAGAACTTCCAGTGAGTAAAATATCATCTACATAAAGCAAAAGGACAAGCACCCCAGATGTGGAAAAATATATAATCATAGAATTGTCTGACACCGCCTTTTTAAAACCATAATCAATCAAGAAGGAACTGAACCTATGAAACCAAGCTCTAGGAGCTTGTTTCAACCCATATAGACTTTTCTTCAAATGACAAACATAATTTGATTAAAAATCTGGATTAATAAATCCTTGTGGTTGTGTCATGTAAACATCCTCATCCAAATATCCATGAAGAAACGCATTACTAACATCTAATTGTCTGATCTGCCAGTTATATGTTAATGCCATACAAAGAACAATTCTTACAGTTGTGGCTTTAACTACAGGACTAAAAGTCTTTGTATAATCGACACCATCCTGCTGATCATAACCCTTTGCAACAAGTCTAGACTTAAATCTATCAATGGTACCATCTGATTTTTGTTTCACCTTGTAAACCCATTTACAACCTAAAATATTCACATGAGGTTCTGGTGCTACATATTCCCAAGCATCATTGTCTCTAAGAGCTACATACTCATCTTTCATGGAAACTTGCCACTTTGGATCATCCATTGCTTGCTTAAAAGTTTTTGGCTCAGAAACTGTGGTTAACAAAGATGTAAAAGTAGAGGAAATAGGATATTTAATTGAACAATGAGCAACATAATCAGGAAATTGTTTTGCTTTAGAAACTCCTTTTTGAGACCTAGTGACCATAGTAGAAGTAGATGTTGGTTCTGATAATGAAAGTTCTTGAATAGGCAAAGAAGGAGAAATAGAAGTTTGAATTGGAGAAACAGAAGAAACAGAATTATGGAAATAGAACTGAGTTTCATCAAAAACAACATTTCTTGAGATATAAGACTTTTTAGTCTCTGGATTATAACACTTATAACCTCTATGAAAGTTACTATATCCCAAGAAAACACATTTAACAGACTTAGGAGATAGTTTATCAACTCTTGCATAACTCAAATTAGGATAACACACAGAACCAAAAATTTTTAGGTAAGAGTAATCAGGGATAGTACCAAACAGAACTTCAAAAGGAGATTTAAAATTCAAAATTTTTGCAGGAGTTTTATTAATAGGATAAGTGGCAGTTAAGAAAGCATCATACCACATTTCTTTAGGACAAGAAGCATTAAACAACAAAGTATTACCCATTTCAGTAATGTGTCTATGCTTTCTTTCGGCTAGACCATTCTCGCTTCTGGGGTTTTAGGACAAGAAATCCTAAGTGAAATACCACTTTGTTCAAGAATAGCTTTAAAAGAACCCTTTACAAGCTCAAAGCAGCACCATCAACTTGAAAAGAGATAATGTTGGTAGAAAATTGATTTTCAGTGTGCTTTTAAAGTGAGCAAAACATTGTGAAGCATCAGACTTCAGTTCCATTGGATAAATCCAATTGAACCTACTAAAATCATCAATAAAAACAATATAGTATCTGTAACCTTGTAAAGAAGGAATAGTTGGACCCAGACATCACAATGAATGAGAGACAAAGGTTTATTTTCATGTGAAGCAGATAACTGAAAAGGTAATCTCTTGCTTTTAGCAAGCTGACAAGGATGACAAAGAGAAGAAGGAAGAGGATTTGACAAAACAATATGCTTAGAAGAGTGTAATTTTTGAACAATAGCACTAGAAGGGTGACCCAATCTATCATGCCAAACTTGTGAAGGAGCAGACAAAGAAACAGACAAAGACAGATTGGAAGGTGAAAACAAAACAGAATGACAAGTAGGATACAAATTGTTAACCACATTTCCATGAGCAAGCAAAGCATGTGTTCTTAAATCCCTAATTTCATAACCATAAGGATGTAATTTGAAGTAACAATGATTTTCTCTTGTAAATCTTGCTATGGATAACAGATTATGTTTCATATCTGGAACCACTAAAACATTGGAGAGCCTAAAACTAGTTTTAGGTGTTTGAATAGTAGAAAAGCCAGTAGAACAAATAGTAAGAGACTTACCATTGCCAACTTGAACTGTATCCTTGCCTTTGTAAGTAGAAGAATGTTGAAGCAGACCATCATTCCCTGTCATATGAGCAGTAGCTCCCGAATCAGCAAGCCACTGTGGAGTCTCAGATGTTGAAGGAGCAGAATAATTTGAAAGATGTATATCTTCTCCCATAGATGAAAAATTTTGTTGTTGAGCCACATTTGCAGAACTACTACCAGAGGAAGAGGATGGAGGATAATACCTAAAATGACATCTACTAGCGTAATGTCCTCTCTTTCTACATATCTGACACTCAATGTGAGAAAAATCCCTTCTTCCATTTGCAGTCCCAGAGGAAGAAGCATCATTAGACCCATTTGACCTCCAACTACCATCATTAGACCCATTTGACCTCCAATTTTGAGTATTTCTATTAATATTTGAAATACCATTTTCTGTATTCTTGTTCTTTCCTCTCCCATATCCATTATTTCCATTATTATTACCAGTTCTTGAATATAAAGCAGAAGAGTTTTGTGAATCAAAGAGCATACCAGTATCTTGGTGTTGATCTACTAACCACTGTTCATGATTTAGTAATCTTGGTTTTAACTCAGCAAAAGTAAAGGGAACTTCTCTATTCTGAGCAGAAATCACAAAACCATCATATTCTCTTCCTAGTCCATTCAACACATACATGACCAAATCTGATTCACCCAATTTCTCCCCTATGGCAGCTAAAGAATCAGCAATAGACTTTAAATTTTGAAGGTAAATAAGTATTGTAGAATTACCTTTCTTGCAGCTATGTAACTGATTCCTCAGCATACTTTTCCTAGCCATGAATTGATTCTTGAAACTTACTTCAAGAAAGGACCAAATCTCTCTTGCAGTCGACAAACCCAATACATCTCCAGAAACAGAAGGAGTAAAAGTAGCTTTGAGACAGCTCATAACAAATGAATCTGCCTTCTTCCAATACACCCATTTGGGATTGAGTGAAGGAACACCATCAATCATAAGTTGTTTCTCTGGTTCAATTTCTTCGCCATTAACATATCCATATAAAGAAGCAGAATATAAAATTGACTCGAACTGATCACGCCATAGAAGAAAATTTGACGAATCTAATTTTGATGAAACAAAATTAGCAATGTTTGTAAAAGGTATGGTAAAATTACCCTGAGCAACAGCGGAAGTTTGTGCCATATTTCTTCGTCTAGTGTAGACAAGAAGTGACATGAAAGATTAGTAGAGAAATTTATCAATCTGGAACAAGAACCCTAATTTTGTTCTTGAAAAATTTATTGAAAAAGGTAATGAAACTATGAAAGAATTATTGAAAAATTTGTATTGATAGTTCACTGATCAACTAAAAATCTTGCGTGTGAAAGAATATTGATGAAGTAGAAAAAGTTTTAGGACCTCTGGATCAACCCGAATGATACCATTGATAGAAAAAGATTGGAAATGGTTAGGGCCGAAAAACCAAAAATGTCCCTCCCTTTTAGTCTAATTACTATAACTTTTGTGTATCCCATCTTTTTAGGGGTATAATTGAGCAAACTTTAATATAATATATCTAAAAATCCGTGTCTTGGATTTTACAAAATTTAAAACCTCGTTTGATTTAGGGCTAAGGATTTTAATTGGGGGCCTCCACTAGAGGACAAAAAGGTCACACCCCTTATAATTTTTTTTTATAAATGGCTAAAATGCCCCTAAATAATTAATGATAATCTTAATTAATTAATGAAAATTTTACTTAATTAGAGTTTAAATTTTTTTTTTTACAATTTGTTTTTTTTTATTATTTTTTTTTTATTTTTCGGGCCCAGATTTGTATGAAAAATCGTCATGGTATTAAAGTGTTTCAGTGACGACTCTAAACAGTCGTTAATGTTAGACTGTCCCAGCAACGACTCTAAATGGTCGTTATTTCATATAAAAGAGTCATTAATGGAGGAAATGTACGACAGTTTAGAGTCGTCATATACATAATCAATTCCTTGACGACCCTTTGAAAGAGTCGTTATTGTTTTTATTTTGTATATGACGACTCTAAACTGTCGTTATGGTTTTGAAGTGTCAATTATCGACAAATCGTTATTCTCTAAAAAGAGTCGTTATCTTCGAAGAGTTATTAATGGCAGAAATGCACTAAAGGGTCGTAATAGTATTGAATACGACAATGACGACCCTTCACAGTCGTTATTGTCATTTAAGGGTCGTTAATTAGAGTCGTTATTTGAAAAAGAAAAAAATTCTGTAAAGGGTAAAACAGTATTTTCACTATCGGTTTAATACGCCCCTGAAAAATTTGGGGTGTAAGTAAAATGTCAAGGCCCCCAATTAAAATCTCTGCCCCCAATCAAACTAGGATAAAAAACTCAACGCAACAAGTACAAACAATAATATCAAATTTAGAGTTTTTACGAAAAATTCGGAGGTATTTATCATTTTAGGCACAATTTTAGAAAATTAAAGTAGGAAATAACATTAGGTCCTAGAAATAATATATTATGATGAGTCTAGTCGAGTTGACCCAGTCAACTGTCTGTTTGGTCATATTTGAAAATATTCCCTCTGTCTATTTTTATCTGTCCTAATTTCTACTTTGGTCTGTCTTTTTTTATCTGTCCGCTCTGTTTATAGACATACTTTTTCCTTAAACTATCAAATATACCCTTTATTTTTTATAATCATAAAGTCATTTTAATATAAACTCAATTCAAAATCTTAAATATTATCACCATATATAAGGAAAAAGTCTACTCAATATCTTTGTATTAATTGTCATTCATTTTTTGAATAAAAACATTTATGGATAGTTAAAAAATTCCTAATAAAACTTCTACTTATTCTTACATCCTGTTCTAATTATGGACTCCATAATAAAACCAGTATAAGTTTGTTTTTATTTTCTTAAAATATTTCCTAAAATAATAATACTATCCAATTTATAATTTTTGATACTATTAATTTTAGTTTTGGTAACCACATAACATTAAATAGGGCTAGTCAAGGGTTAGTCACGACATTTTGTAGGATTTCCTTAATATCTTGACAGAGTTAATTAGGACTGTTAAATTGAGACGGAGGGAGTATAAATTATAGTTTGGTCCTAGGGTGACGTCATGGATGATGTAATTGTCATCTTGTAGTGGCAGAAATACCCTTTTGGGACCATTACATCATTCATGACGTCACCCTAGGCATATATATATATTCAATTATCAAGAGAGATGAAATTATTTTCAGATTTATTTCTCTCACCTCCATATTTTCAGATCTAGTTTTTCTCTCTCTTTTTTTTTTCTTCATCTTTTTGATTTTGCAGAGATGAAAATCTAAATCCGTAACAATGGCGAGAAGATTGTGTGAGTTCATCATCTCCATCTTCATCTTCGTGATGCTGTAACAATGGCGATTCGGAGGTGAAAATCTAAATCCTTTTCTTTTTTTTTTCTTTTTTTTTTGATTTCTTCCTGCTCGTGTTGAAGATGAAGATGATGAAGACGAAGAAGTTCATTCTTTACATAAACTCATGTTGCTGCTGTTGCTCATGAAGATGAAGATGATGAAGACGAAGAAGTTCATTCTTTACATAAACTCATGTTGCTGCTGTTGCTCATGAAGATGAAGATGATGAAGACTTTCAAGATCTGTTCGTGTTAAAGATGATGGAGACGATGAACGTGATGAATACTATCTTCTTCTTTCTGTTTGAAGACGATGATGTTTTCCGATCTTTCACTGTTGAAGACGTCGAAGAAGATGAAGAATGATGATGATTATGGAGTTCATTTCTGGAATGAACTCTGCTTTTTTTTTTTAGGTTTTTATATGGACTTCATCTCTGGAATGAAGTCTATTTTTTTAGGTTTTTATATGGACTTCATTTCTGGAATGAACTCTGTTTTTTTTTAGGTTTTTATATGGACTTCATTTCTGGAATGAACTCTGTTTTTTTAGGTTTTTATATGGACTTCATTCCTGGAATGAAGTCTGTTTTTTTAGGTTTTTATATGGACTTCATTTCTGGAATGAAGTGCTACAAGAAAATAAGTAAAAATTAACACGAAAGGGTACTTTTGTCAGTTTAATATTTTTAAATAATTATGGACCAAATAGTAAAGGACCAAACAAACATGGACCCACCTAAAAAAGAACGCGTAATTGGGGGATATAGAAACTAATTGGGGGATTCAAAAGTAGAAGAAACTAAGCTTGTATTCTATCTAAGAGGTTCAAAAGTAGAAGAAAAAGAATGGGAATGTAAGGTGTGGTTTGGCCGTCACAACCACCCCGATCCGAAAGATTTTGAAGGTCACTCCCTAGTTGCGAAGCTAAAACCTGATCAATTCGAGGATGTAAAGATGATGACCAAAGCATGTATCAAACCAAGAGTGATTCTCAGAACCTTCAAGGAAAAGGATAAGACCAACGTTTCTTCACTCAGTACAATTTATAGCGCACAAGCAACCATTAAAAGGTTGGAATGGGAAGGGAGGAGTGTTATGCAAGAATTTGAGAAGATAGTTTGGGATCACAATTACAAGCGTATCATTAAAAGAGGTCCGGACAACAAGCCGCTTCAAATATTCATTTCGCATCCTTTGCTTTCACAATTGGCTCATACGTGTTGTGATGTTCTTATGATGGACTGCAACTACAAGACAAAAAAATACAACATGCCGTTGTTCAACATCGTGGGGCAAACATCGGACAAGGTAACATTCACATTGGCTTGGTGTTTAATGGAAAACGAGAGGGATTACAATTATCATTGGGCATTGCGGCAATTAAAATTATTGTTCCCGGAAAATCGTTTTCTGAAGGTCATCATAACCGATCAATTTGACGCACTAATGAATGCCATATCCGACGTATATCCGGATGCACAAAATTTCCTATGTACATATCATATAGGTGAAAATGTGAAAAAACATTGTCATGCTTTGTTTGAACCCTCTAAGGCTGATATTAAGAAGAGAATGGTTGCTCAACTAGAGGAAGATGTTCGCAAAGAGAAACTATCACCCGAAAAAGAAGAAAATGAAAGAGGAAAGATTAAAGAGCGAGTCGACAAAGAACATGATGAAAATCACAAAAGGTGGTTGGAATTTCTAAAGGATTGGGAGAAAGTTTATTGGTCTCTTACCGAGGACATGTATGAAAAGAGATTGAACAACTTTATTGCCAAATATAACGAAGTGTATCCAAGTGCCGTCTCATATTGTCGGGATAATTGGTTGGATAAGTTCAAGGAAAAATTTGTGCGTGCGTGGACAAATCGTTATAGACATTACGGGAATGAAGCAACTAGTATAGCGGAGTCCTCTCATGGGAGATTTAAAGATCTAATCCAGTCCGGCCAGGGAAACGTGGCTACGGTCACCGAGGCAATGGAGCAACACTTTAAGGCCGATATCGATAGGATAAAGAAGGCTTTTGAGAAAAGCTCAATGGAAAGGATGACTCAATTTCTTGAACATACTAAGTTGCTCCAAGGAATAGAGTTTAACGTCTCCCGTTGGGCAATAAAACATATGATGAGACAAATGCAGTATGAGAAAATTTACGGAAATCCGGGTGATGTGTGTATTTGTCCCGACATGTCTTCATTGGGGCTTCCATGTCGTCATATGCTTGTGAAGTATGAAGTAGTGATACCTATTGATGTTATTGATCCTTTTTGGAAGCAATTATCTTTCGACCTTCCCCCTACCGAAGCTCCCGGACAATCACCATGGGATACAAATGAGGCTTTAGAATTTTATGAAGCTTACTCATGTGGCAACTCGGCTAGCCGACAAGCATTGTTGAGCCAACTAAGACTAATTACACGGCCATGGATAGCACAAAGTAAAGAGCCAACAAAGGGAGATCCGGCGGGTAGACCACAAACTAAAATTGCAAGGAAGAAACAAAGAAAATAATTAAAACAAATGACTCGACGTGAAGAGGAACTCGCGGCAACTAAAAAACGAGATCTATGTGCAAGTGAGATTTCAGAAGCAAGATTCGCTGAAACGCCCGTTCCAAACAAAAGGGGTAGGCCAAGGAAGGAACCGATATCAAGTCAACAACAATCGACGAGTTCCGAACCTACACCCATAGTTGATGTATCGGAGGTTAAAAGGAAAAGGGGAAGGCCGCCAAATGTACCAACATTAAGCAACCAAGGACAACAAGGTGAGCATTCCGAACCTACACCAATAGTTGATGTATCCGAGGTTCAAAAGAAAAGGGGAAGGCCACCGATGGTACCAACATTAAGCTACGAAGGACAAAAAAGTGAGCATTCCGAACCAACACCAATCGTCGATGTATCCGCGGTTCAAAGGAAAAGGGGAAGGCCCCCTAAGGTACCCACATTAAGCAACCAAGGACAACAAGTTGAGCATTCCGAACCTACACCAATAGTCGATGTATCCGGGGTTCAAAGGAAAATGGGAAGGCCGCCGAAGGTACCAACATTAAGCAACCAAGGGCAACAAGGTGAGCATTCCGAACCTACACCAACAGTCGATGTATCTGAGGTTCAAAGGAAAAGGGGAAGGGGTAGGCCAAGGAAGAATATTCTCCCGTCTAATACCAAAGACATTTGGAGTGTAGGGATTGCATAGGATGGTTTGGATATAATTAAGCTAAAAGTTGGTAATATGATGATGTATAAGGATTCGCAAACGGGTAGGACTTATAGACACTACCATACGAAGATAGAGTCTTACATAGTCCAACTTCCTGAGGTTATTCGCGAGTTTGTTGTGTACACGGATGATGTCGATGGAGATGGAAATTGTGGCTATCATGCCGTCACCGAATAATTAGGAATCTTCGAGACGGCTGTTAGTAAAGGAATGACACCATGCCGATATGCTAGGATGAGGATGGCCGATCAACTTGTGAAGAAGAGGAGCTTTTATGAGCAATTGGTTGGTCACGACGAGGTGTTTGATGATATGTGTGCTCAAGTGTTAGGACCCGAGCAGGAGATGGCATTTCTTCCGTCTCAATATTCGATGAGGATGCCGCTTTGTGGGCATCTAGTAGCGGATACATTTAATTGTGTTGTTCATTATTTTACCCCCACCGTAGTCACAACATTTACACCAAAGTGGCAAAAATGCGAGGGATCCCTTAAGACGAGAAGAGTTGTTTTGGCGTACGTGAACGGCAATCATTTCGTCATTCTTAAACTCAAGGAAAATTGTCCATTGCCACCCGTTTGTGGGATGGTTAAAAACAAGGAACTAGATCCAAATATATGGAAGGGATGGATGGCGTTGAACGAGGAGAATCACCAATTATGGGATGCTTTGGCCTTATCAAAAAAACCTCTTGAAGAGGAGGAGTTGCAACTTCATACTTGTGGGAGCGATGATGAGTAATTTGGATTTATGTGGTTTACTAATACGCCACCTTTTGTTTTTTTGGAAGTTTTAATTGTAATCATTAAACCATATGCCATGTACGTGCCATTGTGATTTAATTCAAACTTTACTACGGCGGTACTCGTACCGGCGTTGCAATATATGTTCTCTTTTGTGCCGGAATAACACCTTAAGTACACAGATATGTTCTCTTTTGTGCCGGCATTGGAAAAATATGCATAACACTACCGGTACTACACATACATAGTTATTCACAAAGGAACGTTAGAGTACCGGAACTCTAATTTTTTCAATGTAGAACTAAACAGATTTCCGGCACAGTACACACGATGACTACTATGCCGGTATTCGGAAAAAAAAACTTAGAAATTGCAATTTGCAAGACAAATAAAATAACATAAGAAAAGACCTAATACCATAAAATAACATACGCAAAGTGTAAACAAACCAAATGTAAAGTTAATATGTTCCAAACCGAAAAAAAATGAAGCAAAGATGTTCAAAGTTTACCAAGCCACACAAACAAACATAAACCAAACTAATACTATCAAAGAAACACACGATCACTCGGTTCTTGGCCTCTTGTATGCCCTCTTCTTCTTTTCACCCCACAAGTCTTTTGCCTCAGTATCTTCTATTTGGTCTATCTTTTTGATGACGTTCTCCATTTCTTTCTCAAGTCAACAACTCTCCTTTCTTGGTCTTCTTCTTAAAGAACCTTGCCAAGTTTCCAATTCTCTTATATTTGTTAACGGATTTTTCAACATGTATTTAGTATGTACAATTTTATAAGTTGATAGATATTGATTAAGATAATAGTAATGAATGCACCAACAACGTAACGAGCTGTAGAAGTCCGGGTACAGTATCTGGAGTTGTGGAGGGACGTGCTGGCGGTGGAGGGACCTCTACCGTATCCGGGCGTACAACATAAGGATGTGAGTACTGTAGATGCCCGTTTAGGAATGTTGGTTCACTATCAAAACCGTTCTCAGCCAATTCCCAATCACCCTTATCCAAAGACAAGTTCTTCTTCTTCCCTTTCGATCCAATGTGCAAGAATTGGTTCGGGTCGTAGCATACCAGAGTATGGTTCACATTTGATTGGCATTTAGTAAAGTCGTGAGAATATTTATGATAAGATGTATCCGTGAGATCTTTCTGCTTGTAACCGAGTTGGCGCATCACGCGGAGATGGTTATGCATAACAAATCCTTTTGGATGAAAGAACGGTCCGTTGTAAAATGAAACATTTTCATGTCTCTGAAGGTGAAGTCCTCTGACATTCCTATAAGGGTCAAACACAACATGTTCCACAGAAAACGAGTCCAAAGCCAATCTCATTTGTAAAAACCGTTTTTTGTTAGGCGAAGGGGTATTTTTGAAGTAGTATTTCTGAGCTAGAGCCATATTCGGTTGGTAATCATGCCAAATCTCCAATCCTTTATACCCTATGAACAAATCTCGGAAGTGTTCATAAGCCCACACCTGTGCCCATAAATTGTATAAGAAAATAAATAGTTGGAAACTAACAAATGTAATGATAACAATCACAAAATATGTAGTTCACTATACCGAATCACGGTGAAATTCCCATTAAATTGACGACCTTTCGCCTTAGAAGCTCGACGCATTTACGCAAAAATGAGCCAAGAAAGCGAGTGCCCCATGAATACTTATGAACGTCTTCCAACGGATCCAAGTACTGTAGGTTGTTCATATGCACCTGTTACCATTAGAGTCGGGGAATATATCAGTTCCCAAAATGGACAACATATATGCAAAGAAGCTTTTTTGAGCTTGTGCGGAGTCAATTCCCTGTTCTTCGTATTCCCAAACAATTGAATGAGTTGGACGAATGTTATAGTCTTTGTCTGAGCAGTTTGTTTCTTGTACAAATTTGCCAACGTGGTTTCCTTGTTCCATCCAAACAACTTTTCAGTGAGATCATAGATCTTTTCCCACCCTAGTCCTTCGAATTGTCTCCAACCTTAACCGGTTTCCCAAGAACCTCTAGTCCTATTATCCTTTGGACATCTTCAGGGATAATGGTCATCTCGCCAAAATTAAAATGCATGGTGTCGGTTTCACCATAAAACCTCTCCAAAAAGAAGTTTGCAGTGACGGTATCAGTGGCCGCATAATTTTCTATCGCATGATACAACCCAGATGCTCTGACTATTTGTTGAACAGCCGGACACTCATCTTCCAAAAGCCACACATCCGATTGTTGATGGCGGCTAACACGCCAAGCTTTCCTGTGGTCCTATAAAAACACAACGAACTTAATTAAATTGATCACAGGTAAATAATATAATAACAAGATACAAACGTATTACATAAGTTTGATAGATCCAACGAGCCCAAGAGTCTTTATACGAAAATAAAAGTTGCGGGTTTATCGGTTGACCCCAATGTTTGCCATCATTGTTGTCAGGAATCAATTCTAACTTATCAGGGAAGTGAGGAGGGGGTGCCTTTTCATCATCAGTTTGTCCTAAGCCACCGCTTGTGAGGATGAGCCACCCGCTATTTCCGGTTCTGGGTGGAGTTTCCCACTCATCATCATCATCGGTCTTTGGTTGAGTCGCTTATAGGATGATCCCGAATTGTGACCTTAGCAGTAGCCGGATTTTGACGTTTACGTCGAGAAGTCTTACGTTTTGATTCTTCAATAGCTTTTCCTTTTCCTTTGTCCTTTCTTGGTGCGTGAGACCTATGTTCCAACACGTTAAACTGAGTTACATACTGGATGCCGGCATACAAAAGGAACACACAGAAAACCGGCATGCTAAATAGACATATAAACTATGCCGGAATGCATACCGGCATTCTTGTCAATAAATAACTCCATGCCGGTTATATTGAATTATATATAGAAAATTCTAAGCCGTATGAAACAAAAACCGTTATAATTTGTTACCATACCTTGAGTGCCGGAACAGATACCGGCATATAAAAGATTAATACGTCGAACGCCGGTTTTGGTTGAAAGGTATCCAGGGATTTACAAAATTTAGGGAGCTAAAACCGGCATAGAAAAAGAAAACACGATAGTGCCGGTATACTTTCCGGCATTCTTGGCAATAAATACCTCTATGCCGGTTATACTGAATTATTTATAGAGAATTCTAAGCCGTGTGAAACAAAAACCGGTATAATTTTTTACCATACCATGAGTGCCGGAACAAATACCGGCATCTAAAAGATTAATACCGTGAACGCCGGTTTTGGATGAATTGTATCCAAGGAATTACAAATTTTAGGTAGCGAAAACCGGCATAGCAATAGAAAATTCGGTAGCGCCGGTATGATTTCCGGCATACGTAAATTAAAATTCTATGCCGGTTTTCTATTATTTTTTATACAGTTCTTAATAATTTTTTGTTTTTGGTTTTCAAATCGAATTCATTTGACCAGAATTTCATTTTACTAGAATGCAATTTCAAAACCCTAAGCAGAATTTTCAATCCTTCATGAACCCTAGCATGTTTGACTTTGTGTTATATATTATTGGATAAACCCTAAAAGTACTTCAATTCAACAGGAGACTTTGTGTTATACATCACATACCGAATCAAATTTGTTACGTCCGCTTCACCAGGAGACTCTTGAGGACTTTTTTGCGCATCATCAACAGGTATTTCTGGATTGGGTTTATCACGAGATTTGCGACGAGCCATTGCTTTGGTATAGAAGATGAAAAAAATAGGGAGAGATTGAATAGATCGAATATTTTTCTTTCCAAAACCGTCACTTATATAGCATGAGTAGTTTGAAACCGACGAGTTGATTGAAATTGTAACCGTCAAACAAGTTGAATGAAATTGTAACCGTCAAACAAGTTGAATGAAATTGTAACTGTCAAACTAGTAGAATGAAATTGTAACCGTCATAAATCCGGCATAGATAAATACACACCAACTATGCCGGTATTACAAGCTAATGATTTTTTTGATCTTCTAAGTGTTGGAAAACCGGCGTCGAGTGTAAACATATCCATAATGCCGGTTTTAGGATACCGGCATTCAAATTAACTCATCGGGGTTGCCGGTGTTTTCCGGCACACTAAAGTTTTTCGTTCCAACGCCGGAACTTAATTATTGTAGATAGCTAGTCCCGGCATACATATATAGAATATATACTTATGTCGGGATTCTGATTGTATTGTATTGTATTATGCTAACAAAATAAAATAAGCCGGAACTCTAATTTATTTCAAATGTAATCCTTGTCGCAGGAAGCACGAATGCACTTAGCACGTGCATCAAGCCTTTAAACCACTTAGTGACCCAATAGGAAGAGTTATAGTCTCGTGAGGGTTTACATAGAGATGTACCCACAAAACCTTACGAAAAACCTTAGCAAATACCACTAAACTATTAATCTTCTTAAGAAGAATCCGTTTCCGATTCACCCAGCTGGTGGTACTGAGTGACTTTGGTTACAATATGGTTCACGTTGGCTTCAAACATGAATGGTTCTCCCTTTTCTTGTAAGTAACGCGTTTTCACGGCTTCATGCTACAAAAACAACACACAAACTTTGTTGGTTATATAAAAATTGAAAAATAGTAGATTGTGTCGAATTATTCATAAAGATACTTACGAGTTGTTGAGGGGACAATCTATTGTGGCTAGCGTTCTCGATCCGGTGCTTCATTTTTAGATACTCAACCACAGCATTTAGGATGATGTCGTGTCGTTGCTCGATTTGTTGAGCAGTTCTTCCTTTCGGGTTACCGTAATCGTGAATAAACTTCCTAAAAATCTTCAACCACATGGAATCCCGCGTGCTGCTATCTATAGTTGAAGGACGAGTTTCGGCGTACCATGCTTGGGTGATTGCTAAATCTTCCTCGGAGTCAAACGATGCCATTTGTTGTATGTGGGATTAGGTTTTATAATAAGCTATTTATAGATGACTATTCTAGGGTTTAGGGTTTCATAAGTTAAGATGCTCAAGGAGATATATAAGAACACACGAGTTTTGGGCATTTGGGTTCAAGTATTAGCTCTCTTTATATAGAGAAAAACCTCAATGGCTAGTTTTTTTGAAATCACATAACTTCCGGCATTGAAGTTAATGTGTCATAGGACGCCGGTACAAGTAAATTTCTTATCAGAGATTATCCCAAATATGTAACTACTACCGGCATGGTATACCAACATGGTGCCACGCCGGCATATAATACCGGCGTTACATGTATAATTGCGAACATGCCGGTACTTGTTAATTTTAAATAAAACGGCTAGTTTTTTGAAAAATATGACCGTTGGTGCTTCATTTCTATATAATACCACCAAATCCTTTGCTAAATTCTAAGCAAAGCAACCAACAAATAACGAATATCCCTCTCTCAAGCTCTATTTGCGAACTAAGTGGATTCAACATTACTAACAAGTTGAATGAAATTGTAACCGTAAAATAAGTTGAATGAAATTCATACCGTCAGAAATCCGGCATAGTTAATTACATACCAATGATGCCGGTATTACAAGTTCATTATTTTTTCAACTTCGTAGTGTTGGAAAACCGCGTCGAGTGTAAACAATATTCATAATGCCGGCTTGGGATGCCGGCATTCAATTTAACTCATCGGGGTTGCCGGTATTTTAAAGAAACTTCATTAAGCACAAACGTAAGATCTCAAGCAAATTCCAACTAACAACATTTAAGGGAATAACGTTACACCTAGAATGAAAGATCTCAAGCCAAATACACCTAACATCATTTATTGGAACGAGCTTGAACAAGCAAAGCAGCTTCGAAATGCCTAAAAGGCTCTTTTCTCCACTTCGTATATGCATCCTGAGCTTCATACCTATCACTATTGTATCTTGCAAGAAATTCGTTGTATTTTTGACATGATTTGATGAGTGCAGTTGTTTGAATGCGTACTATTTGATGCGCGTATTCAATTATGCGTTTCTTACCGTCAAACTTGTTATGCTTGTAAGAACCAGTCATTACAAGGCCCCAAAAAACATCCGAAGGGCGTTGATCCTCCGGCAAATCCAATACTATGTAGTAATTTCTAATCCACTCTATTTCCTCCTCAACATCTTCTTCTATCTTAGCTTCTTTTTGACGTTTAACCTCTTCCTCAGCTTCCGCTTTTATTTTATCTAATTTTTGATGATAACGTTCAAGCTTTGCTTCCTCTTCTTCTTCTCTTTTCCGCTTAATTATGTCTTCTTCCATTGCGGCAATTGACTTGGTGGTTTCTTCCTTCCTTCTTAGTTTTTTTAGTATTGTGGAAACGGAGTTGGTCGTGGTTGATGATTGATTTCCTGTCGGAGTTGACAATATTTTCCTCATATTTTTTTCTCTCTCGAGGGAATTGATGAACTTGTCACCGGTGACCGATAATCCATTGGAGATATATCTCGTGAGGTATCAACTCGCAATGGGTGTATCCATTCCTTTAAATAGATGTGGACATAACGAGATCTTTTCCACTTTAGTGACGGGCACTCTAAGTAACTTAGATCCCACGCCGGAACTAATATTTTCAAGTGTATGATTTTTAAAAACTAGCCGTTAGGCATTCAATTTTTGGAACCGGCATACATAGGAGGAAGTAAAACGATGCCGGTATTTTGTTCCGGCACTGCATGGTATAACACGATGATGCCGGTAATGCGTAAAATCTTTACAGGAAACGACCCAAATATGCCTACAATACCGGCTCTTTGTTTAATAACCTCTATGCCGGAATGGGTAAAATTTGAAAAAAAAAACGGCTAGTTTTTTGAAAAATATGACCGTTGGAGCATCATTTCTATATAACATCACCCATTCCTTTGGCAAAAACTACAAAAACCAAGCACCAAATAAAAAAAATCATTCTCTCAAGAAAGAAAGCACGGCTCAAAGAATGGGGGATTCATCATCTACCACTATTTGCAAAGTAAGTAGATTTCCTAACAACATGCTCTTCAATACTATGACGGAAAACTAATACAATTTTTTCTTACAGAATCATCATTGCAAGTGTCAAATTTTCAAGTCACCTTCTCACCTAGCCATGGACTGTCCATTTATTTATTCAAAGTGTAGAAGCTGTGATGGGACACGCCGGTTTTGGATTGCAAAAACGATGATGCTTGAAAATGGAAGAATGTTTCTAAGGTGTTTGAATCACCCAAAGTGCGATGAGTTTCAATGGTTTGACAAAGCGGTTGAACTAGCAGAGTCAAGAGAAAACCACAAGGGCCATTGTAAGCCTATCGATGGGTGTTATATGAAGGGAAAGGAATATGTTGAAAAAGAAGAAGAGCCAATGAGGATGATCCTTGACACCCCCATTCCGGATGATGTCTTTGAACAGGTTAGGGAAATGCTCAAGGGTTCTGCAATTGTTGAAAGGGGATGGAAATAGATTATGTCTAACTAAGTGCAAACCATTCACTGTATTTTTAATTTAAAGTTTCTAATCCAATGTATTCGATTACTTCAGACCGAAATAAAAGAGAATTTGATATGAATTAATCAAAGTGCCGGCATTGCGGAAATCAAAACAACGACGCCGGTTTTATGTCAACTCTCTAAGAGTATTTGGAAACTTTAGATACCGGCATTGTCAAAATGAATCTTACTATGCCGGTTTTCTATCACATATTTAAGAGTATTTGGACATTTGCAATACCGGCATTTACCTTAGCAAACGCAATAATGCCGGTACATGTCAGTTTCTATACAGGAACCAATTAATTTAACCTGATTGTTCCGGCATAAAAATTACCATGCCGGGACTAGGTTCCGCCAGTGTTTTGAGCATTTTGTATATGCCGGTATGTGTACATGTATTTCTAAAACTGACCTCTACTATGCCGGAACATTTTAACTTTCAAATTAGAAATCTTAACATGTTCAACATAAACAAAAGAACTAAAGAGTTAACCCACAGTACAAACCAAAACAAGTTTGAAATTGTTTTTGACGTAACCAAAGACTTAAAGAGTTAACCATCACTAATTGTCATCAATTCTCTTCCACTAAATTAGTCTTTTGTTTCTTTTGGGTCGGCGCCTTCCTTGTTTCCCCATACATAGCTTTGACAGTAGGGTGGGTTTCTTCAATTCTATGAAGCTTTTCCTCGAGTTCCGTGATTTCTTGAAGAGATAGCACCACCCCGTCCTTATGCTTGCAACCTAACATCTTCGTAACCTTGCCAAGCCGACGTCGCTAGATTAATACATCAAACACATAATCAGTATATATGTTAATATATGATTATGTTTACATTTAATGACTATAAGCAATTAAGAAAACTTACCACCATTCCTAAAGTCCTAAGAAGATGGGCCATCGTAGGTTGTGGAGGTGGAGGAATTTCAACATGAGGGTTTTCTTGTTGTGGAGCTTCGACGGAGGGAGGGCGCACGACATAAGGATGTGACCATTCCAGGTAATCCCTCATGTAGTTGTCATCAACTTCATAACCATTTTCCGCAATCTCCCACTTACTAATATCAACCAAACGACGTGGCTCTCTATCCCTCCAATGTGTTGGTTCCGGTTCTGGATCATACACTACATGCAACTTGTTGGGAGTTGAATTGCACCGAGAAAAGTAAAGAAGATAATTATCATCAGAGGTCGACCAAAGACGGGATAATTGCTTAAATCCATGTTGGCGCATCACACGGCATGGATTGGCCATGATGTATCCTTTTGGGTGGTACAACGGCCCATGGTAAAATGCAACATCTCTTGGAATTGGACGGTATCCTCTAATCTCCTTATAAGTGTCGAACACAACGTCTTCCTTCCTCATAGCATCCAGAGCCAATCTCATATTGATGACTCGACCTTTGTTACCGGGCTTCGGATTCTCGTTAAACTCAAACCTCGAGCTCTAGGGGTATCGGGTTCAGGAAGGTCTTTGATCTTCAAGAATTGGCAGTCCTTGAATAAGGTTGGGAAGTGTTCATAACACCACACCTAATCCAATGTGAACAATATACATGTGAACATAAGTAAAAAAAATACATCTCAACAATAGATTAAAGAAATTTGTACCTGGAGTAGAGTGAAATTCCCGACAAATTGGTTTGTTTTAGCTAATGAAGCCCTTATCATCTCCGCCATCAAATGTGCCATGACCGCGGTGCCCCAAGAATATCCATGGACACCTTCCAACGGGTCAAGGTACTGGAGAAAGTTTTCACTTACCCTGTTGCCATTAGTGTCAGGGAACGCCCTAGTGCCCAAGATGTATAACAGGTACGCGGCGGCTGTATACCGAATCTGTGCAGGGTCCCATCCATCCTTCAAGCTTCTAGCCTTTGTATTTTCAAACAGCTTCTTAAGCATCGTCAGCTTCAATGTCTTCGTCTTACTTCCGTTCGATGCTACATAAAAGCTATCCGAAGAAGTTTTGAAGTCCCAACCAAACAGCTTTTTGGTCAAATCGTGCAACTTCAACCAATCTAGTTCCCGAGACTCAACTTCTTCTGAAATTGATTTGCCGATAACAGTCAAGCCTAGAATGTTATGAGCATCTTCAGGAATCAAGGTCATCTCACCAAACGGGAAGTGCATTGTATCAGTTTCACCATGGTACCTTTCGACGAATCAATTGACAGTCACAGTATCTAGATTCACGTAATTTTCAACCAAAGAATATAGACCAGAGTTCTTTACTAATGTTTGGACATCTTCATGCTCCGACGACAATTTCCACTCAGCCGCGACTTGGTTTCGGCAAACATGCACAGCCTTGGTATGATCCTACAAATATGAGATAATACGATTAAGAGATGATGTAAAAGATAAAACAACGCACATGCACAAAATAAAAAATGCTTACATAAGTTTGAAAGATAGTACGAGCCCAAGAGTGCTTGTATCCAAAGAGTACTTTCGGTTCCGGAGCTTGACCCCAAATTTTACCATCATCGCGGTCGGGTAACATGTCATCAAGGTGAGGAAGGTGACAACCTTTAACTTTCTGTTTTCGGCTGCCCTTGTCCTTGCCTTGTGTTGGTTGTTGACTAGTCCCACCAACTTCGCTTTGGCTTGCTAATTGACTTGGGGGAACCTCATCATCTTCCTCCTCACTTTCCACTCCATCATGCTCATCGTCCTCAAGTGTTCCAGTACCTTCACGGATTGCAAGTGCACTACGTTCACCACCACTCTCCCAAATTGATCCTCTTGTTTGAAACTCCAAACGTTTCTTGCGACCCGCGTCTTTCCCCGTGGAGGCGGGGACCGAGGAGTATCAAGACCGTCCTTCCTCCTTCTCTTAGTGAGGATAGGACCTTTATCTTTCTTCGCTTCTTTGGCTCTTGACCTATAACATAAGCAAACAAAACAAACATAAGAAAAGGCATGGCAGTTTAGGAACCGGCATACCAATTCCTAAACAAACCAATGCCGGTAACATGGACCGGTATATGACCTTAAATATCGAGCATGCCGGTATCGTTGTACCGGCATTGTCTAGAAACTAAATTATGTGCCGGTATTGAGCACCATTTCAGTGAGGTTCCTGTATGTTTTAAGTGTAATACCGGCATTTACGAATTGAACTAACAGATGCCGGTTTTTAAATACCGGCATTCACGAAACCTGGATATAATGCCGGTACACACAATTAAGTTCCTGTGTGTTTTTAGTTGACTACCGGTATGGTATTCAACACTAATTGTATGCCGGTATAAAAAATTCTGATTTCAGGAATGCAAACCGGTATGGTATTCGACCCAAATTCTATGCCGGTACCTAAACCGGCTTGGTATTCAAACCAAGATCCAATGCCGGTTTTCTCTGTAACTCGACAGTTTCAGCTATTGTTGGCGATTCTAATCTAAACCCATGGCTACAAATCGAGTAAAACAATCATAAATGAGTTCAAAAATCACTTACCTTCTCAGAGAAGCCATGAGTGTTTGATTATCTGGTTACGCTGCTGCGTCCTCTTCTAGTTGTTGAGCAATGTTCTCGATTCTTTGTTCATGTGTTTGTTGAGCAGCCGATTTGGTTCTCGGTTTTGCTTTCGATTTGGTTCTTGGAGGCATGGTTATGTTATGTTAATCGACGAAGAAATTTTTGATTCAACGATTAATCGTTGATGAAGAATGAACGATGAGGAAGAAGATGAAGAGAAAATTTTTTTTTGGATGAACTAACCTATGCCGGTACGAATTTGAATTGGGGGATATATGATTTGGGTTATTTGATGTTTATGTTTTAGTTGAAAGGGTATAACAGTCTTTTCATAATGTTTTTAATTAATCTAAGGGTGTTTTAGTATTTTCGCCCCCAAAAAACACCCCTTAACAGCCACCTTTGGTTGGGGGAAGTAATTCATATCCCCCAATTAGTTTCTATATCCCCCAATTACGCGTTCCTAAAAAAGGACCAAACGATATTTTTCACGAAATTAAATGTATTTCCATTATGCAAACCACCACAAAAGATACATAATACTTTATGTAGCAAAATTTTGGTTTATGCATCAACTAATTTTCTGTTGCAATTAATAAAACGATGTACTCCCTCCGTTTCAAGAAAAATGATACTTTAATTTTTAGGCACAATTCTCGAAAATTGAATGCATAGCCATTATGCAAACCACCACAAAGGATGCATAACACATCATGCAACCATATTTTGGTTTATGGATCGACTAATTTTCCGTTTCTGAAAAAGTGATGCTTTCACAACCCGTTTCAGGAAAAGTGAAACTTTTGCTCCGTTTCGGGAAAAGTGATACTTTCGCTCTGTTTCGGAAAAAGTGATACTTTCTCCCTGTTTCAGAAAAAATATCACTTTTTTCTGAAACGGGGCGAAAGTATCACTTTTTCGGAAACGGGGTGAAAATATCACTTTTTCGGAAACGGGGTGAAAATATCACCTTTTCTTAAACGGGACGAAAATAGTCGCAGACGAACCCCATGTTCAGATTCTTTTTCGGTCAGCCCTCCCACCGTGGTAACGGTTATACTAGTTTAAAATATAGGCACATGTACGATGAATAAGAATTAAGTAAACCTTTTTGGAGTCTTAATCTCTTTTATGTTTTAAAATTTCTCTAGCCTCTGAATGTTGCGATATGGTTGATCTTGGATTCACTAGAACTTTAGCTTTCATAGACTGGTTAAAAATAATTGTGCTAACTTCTTTGAGGATGTGATTTAGATAACAATTCATAATGGTTTCTTGATCTCTTCGATCAAATAGTAGCCCCTCAACTCTCGTCCTTCTGGCCGATACTTGCTTTGATCTGTATTTTTCTTCGAATACCACAAGATTTTCATACCTTGAAACTCATTAACAATTCTTTCCAAATCACCATCCAAGGTAAAACTTAATAAGTACTTTAAGAATTTCGGTAGTGGACCCTTCATTCGCTTCGCGGCTTATGCCCTTACGTGATCAAGATAAGTATCAATTATTGTGTAACCACGACTAGATAATTTCCAGTAACGAGAGACGTTTTCCGGGAGCAACCTGTAAATAATAGCTGAGAAAACAAGCATAATACTACCAAACATAATAGTTTCCTATTGTATTGTTAGATTTATTTGTTCATTCTTTGGTCTTCTACTAATTTCGGAAACAAAAATTCTAAACAAACAACACCAAAATTGGAGTGGGACCCACCCAAAAATAGGATCCCTGTTAAGTTTTTGAGGGGCAGGTCCCACTCCGATGTGAGAATAGTTGTTTTTTCGGTTGTCTATAGTGTTTTTTGTCCAGTTGTACTCGGGATTTGGTATGATTCAAGGCTAAGTCCTATGGATACTAATCTAGCAGCTAGATTAGCAATCCACATCAGTTAGGGCAACCTCATAAGTCCTATGGGAGTGCTAATCTAGCAGCTAGATTAGCAGTCCACGTCATCTGGGACCACTATCTAGCGTTGTTTGGTTCAGCGCTTTAAATCTCAGCCATTAGATCACATTTTGTGATTTTTGTGATCCGTGTGATTTTTGTGAGCGCTGAACCATTCAGCGTAAAAGTCACTTTTTGGTTCAGCGCTTGAATCTCGCCGCTAGTTCAACTGCGAGCACATGCCAGGAGAGAGAACTAGTGTTAATTTTTAGGCCACACTTTTTTTTTTTTTTAAATTGCAACACTTAACTGCTAATCTAGCAGCTCAATCTAGCCCATAGGACTTAGCCTAAGCTTTGAATGTGGTACCCGCCGGCATACCAAGGTATAAGCTGCTCTAGGTATTTCTGCCAAATCCTTGATTTTTCTATCGGCTCCCAAGCTCACCATTAAGCTTTTGTTTAGATTCACTCTTACCCCTGTAATAGATTCAAATACTCGTAAAGTGATGAGTAAATTCTCACCATCAAGAGAGAGTGGAGAAATAGAGAGTGGTTTCTTAAAATCCCAAAAATGTATCGAGTGATTTTTGTAACGGGTGTTCTTAATTTTAATGCGGGGCGATTCGGTCATTGTTGGGAGAATTCTTAATGCATCTTCTTTTCTACTAAATTAAAAAAAAATCGGTCATTGTTTCTAGATATGTTGGGGCGCTGTCAACGGTACCTATCGAAACGGATATGGCCTCTACCATATCCGTTACCAATAAGATTACCGGATATCCGACGGATATTCAAAAAGATTTTTCGTATCCGTTCCGATAACAATGTCGGATATCCGATAATATTCGGTAATATCCGATAGTAATTCATTATAATAAAAATAATTTAAATTCTTTTCTAGTCATTCTGTACATTTTGATAAATTGTACAAAAAATCAAAGAAACTCGAAGAAAATTCAACTAAATAAAACCAAATACCTTGATTAAATGCAAAAAATTTGACTTTAAAATTATTATATTAAATTAAATTATATTTAAACAAAACTCAAATCTTCTCTATCAGAATTGAAAAATCCTCCCCTTTCCTCACAACTAACAAAACTAGTTGTGTTTTTTTTCTTCCATAATATTTTTATTTCTAAGTCTTTATATACTTCTAAGTACAACTAAATATATTACTCAAAAAAAAAAAAAAAAAATATTGCATATGCATTCTTTAACGGATAACAGATATTATCCTATAGGATAGTACTTTTTCTGTATCCGTTTCGTTAAAGTAAGAATATCCAATAAGGTATCCGTATCCGTTATCCGTAATTTCGGATAATGTCCTAACGATTCGAACGGACTCGGACGGATATCGAATATTCGGTTATCCATTGACAACCCTATGTGGTGATAATCTTCTGATATAGGCAAATAAAGCGAACGAGAATATGACCCATGTTATCAAGGGTCATTATAGATATTTACTCCATTGTTTTCTTACATACTGCAAACCAAGAAATAATACTCGTCAGCAGAATATTTATATTCATTAGTTAAATTCCATATAGCCTTCTTCCTCCTCACATTACTGAGCCTTCTTCCTCCTCACATTACTGTTGTTGGTCCAAAATTGCCTCTCCTGCCAAATAAGAAAAAAACAAAAACAAGTTGTCATGTTTCATAACACAAAACCCGGTTTCTCTTTAATATAAAAGTAAAATGGTCATCATTTTAATGTATCCATAAAATCAAGCATGGAAAAATGAAATAAAGAAACTGTTTTACATGACAAAAAAATGGCTATTCAACAATGCAAGAAGCTAAACATTATACAGTATAACAACACAATATAGGGTTAGATGCCGTACCATGCATCCTCTTCACAAAGAGTGCAAATTCCTCAAAGTTCGGCTCCTCCATAAGATAAGATGAAAGCCGAAGGTATGTGAATGCAACCAAGTGTCTTCCATCTGGATCATTTAATGGCTTGGCATTTTCTAGTATCTTGTTGTACCCTTCACGATCATAGCAAACAAGAGCGTTCTCACTGGCCACGGGAATGGAAGCATCCCATGCAGCATTCAGTACCTAAGAGTAAAACAAACACAAAACAATAAGGTCTGAAGTTGTTCAAAAGTTTAAATGATAACTTCAATACGAATATCTTCTTCATTACCTGCCAAACCAAACCCTCTGGGTCTGCAAGTGCTTCTGGGAAGTCTTCTGCTTGATCTAAAGTACGAAGCTCAACACACGTGAAATTCAGTGCAGCCTCATGTTTCTTTAACATTGCCGCGATTGCTGAGTATCCATCACGATTGCATGGGTTATAAAACCCAGCAGTCAACTCAGCAGCATGGCTTGCCGTCTTATACCACCAGTGGACTCCTGATAACTGGTTCAGCAAAACACAAACGAGTGATGATTTCAAACTGAAGAAAGAAAAACAAACAAACTAGTGAATAAGGCAATTTTGCTGGTAACTTGGATCAAACTTTCTTCAGGACTTTGCTGTGGAATGGTACAAATTTTTTCTTTACCAAGTAAGTTGGCCCCAATCATGGACAAACAGCAACAGTAGATGATATATTTTTTAATCACTGGTAAACATTTCACTAACAAAAAAAGCTGCAGAATATACTTTTTCTTTTCAATTTACTCAGCTAAGTTTATTTTTCAGTCATTTGTGCATCATCCTCACCTAATGCTTGAACCAGCACCATAGGTGCTTGGAGGAGATAACAGCAAGTTATTGATGCTCTCTAAGTCTGTTGGTCTGAGGTGGGAAAATATCATATTATACCATCAAAGATTGTATTGTTTTAGTGTAATACTATGGCGGACTGTAAGGCTAAGTATGCCAAGATTCAGAAAGTCAATAAAGTTTGGTCTGAGGGAAAGAAAGGGGAGCAAAGTTTGAACGTGATTTACCTTTACAGCTATACTGGTTCCTTCAAAAGCCAACTTGGCCAAAGACAGTACACGATCAGCATGCTCAATCAATATTTGTGAATACCAGTTGAGGAAGAATCGTCCATAGTAGCTATCATAGTCACCGCCATCGCAAAAAAAACCGGTCTCATGTGGTTGTGAAGTGTAACAACCTGCATTTTCAGGTCCATGAGCCCAAAAAGAGTGGCCTCTTGCCTCTGCCGCATTTTTCAAGTTCTTCATCAGGTACTTGTCATAACACTAAAACAATATCCAGAGAATTCAAAAGGCTTAATACATCTATGGAAATAAAAGATCTAGCTAACACATTCTAAACAGAAACAATCAAGACGTTTAGGCGGGTGATCAGGTAGTGGTAGTGCAGAACCTTATTATTAACATCAAATAGTTCGGTAACCAGAATTTTAAGCTGCACTATTCAACACAGATGACAGAAACCAAGCTAACTACTAAAAAGAAAATGATATAAAAATAACATAACATAAAGACACACGTGATATGTGTAGTTAATAAAAATACTTTCAGATCCCCTGACAACCCATCTTCAATTTTATCACATAAAGTATCGCCAGTATCGCCACTGATATACTGGGTGTAATGTGTGAATTACAATACCAATATGTAATCTGACATATTGGTGAATATAAGAAAATATGGATCAGCTATACTAATGCACCTGAGGACTGTATTTTATATAAGAAGGCATCTTCCATCTTATATTTCTAGTTACTCGAGGTTCCTGAGCCACTACATCATATCAGTTTGGGCTTCATATCCTAAACCTAATTCGATAAACAAGAAAAAGACAAGAAAAAAGGAGATAGTGGAGAAACTGATTACTTTAAGACTTTCAGTTTTAAGATTGCTGCATCAGCCTTCTATCTATGTTTGTGGATATAGCTTCCTGAGGGCGAACTTCCTTTTGGTAGTTTGACATTCATAATTTTAAGCATGTCTGCTAGTTATCATTGGAGATTTCATACAACTGTCAATCCCCATGATCCCACTTTTTTCAGAAATATGCACATCACTAGTAGTCCAGTATGCAATGCTGATTTTAACTAGTTGAAATTAACACTTAGCATAATACGCAACCTTTTTGATTACCTGGAATTCCCCAATGCCTGGGTACCTCCATCCATGCTTTACAGGGTACGACGGGTAGCGCAGCTCCCCACATGGTCCCAATCCAACTTCAATTTCAGAAATTACTCCTTGTTGAAAGAATTCATCAAATTCTACACGGAAGCTTCTCATGTAATCAAAATATACCTATACTTATTACCAGATAAGAAATATCAGTTCAGAGTCGATCTAACAAGAATTATACCAAGCAAGGAAGTAAGATATAATATAAAACACAGAACCACCAAGAGTATCCAAGAAGCAACAACAATCTAATAAGAATTGAGTCAATTGACCCTTCACGTGATCCCTATGAGGGGAGACATGAATAATTAGGATCGACGGATCAAACTAAGCTACCAACTCTTCACATTTCATGTTACCAACATAATTCAGGGTCCACGTGAAATCCTTTCTCCAAACAAGTTCAAGGAAGTATCTTAAAGAAGAAATCATAGTGAAAACATATGAATATATTTTTGATGTGGGTCGTTGTTTGATGTGAGCATGTGCGTACAATCATAATATGGAATGTGTGATATGCATTTAGTAAAATATCAAACATTATTTGCAATGGATAGATACTAATCCAAATTTCTAAGATTTGTTTCCTTTCAACAAATCCCATGAAAAACAATGTTTGATTTTGACCAACTCAAATGCTACATGTCTTATTATAATTGGTTCCACATGCCCACATCGAACAACAAGCCACATCAAACACTTATTCATATGATGGGTTTCAATCAGTTTACTAATACAAGTATGTCTCTGCATTCTTGTTCACTCCAATCCTTTTGTTATTAGTTTAAATATTATGTTTTGAGATTTACATTTGTAAAAGTAGCTGGCAGTCACATCAAGCCATATGAAATTTATCAATAAGCTAACCCATCAAACCTGCAGCCTATGAAAGCATGGATCCTGAATTTAATAGAATACCTATTGTGTGCATTTGAACTATGTGCAATTGAAGATTAGGGACAAAAAAAACATTCTTCTCTCAGTAAAGGGTTACATGAAAGTTCATAAGGAAACCAGCATAGCACAACAGACTCCATTACCTCAACAGCTGTCCGACCTCTCAAAACACGCTCCTTGTCTATCCCCCAAGAAAGACATTCAGGGTTCCGCCTTCCCTCCTTATCCGTAAAGAAAATGTCAGGATTGTTGCGACCAACTTCTGCTACCCAGTGAGGCAAAGGAATGCAGACATCATCTCCAACATTGCCTCCACACTCATGGAATGACAATACGACCTACACCAATTCAAATTCAACAGCCTCTCAATCAAAATCAATCTAGCACACCTGAATATTAGCTAAGGCTTAAATGTAGTTGTCTGAACAAGAGAATCCTAAGACAACTTATCAAAGGCATAATTGGACAGACAAAAATCTTTGAACACAATAACAAAGAAAAAAGAGGCGCACAGCTCACCTGCAACTTTAAGTTGAGATCACGCACAAGTTGAAAGAGTCTTTTATAACCATACCAGTTGTACTCTTGCGGAGCATGTGCCTCTACAATACCCCACCAACAATCAACCATCACACCATCGACATTAATCGATTTTAAGGTCCTCAGCTGTTTTAACAAACCATCAGGATCAACCAGTTCGGACTTCGAATTGATGATGCCCAGCTGTCATCAGAAAACATTACAGGACTCATTTAAACTAAATCAGTGTGGACCAGGATATAAAGAGAACCTGCTATCCCAGATCAACGTTACTTGCCGAGTAGACAAAACTTGTTTCCTTAAAACAACAACAAAGAGAGGGAAAATAAACGATGAAGGTTTCATAGAAAACTCACAGGTAGCATCACATAAACTGGAACATACGGGCTGCTGGCAAAATCCCTTTCCTGAAAGTTTGTTGTTATATCCATTATCTATGGGGAGCCAAGAAGAAAGAATCAAACAGATATAAGAATATGGAAGAACAACTTTGATTCATAGGTTTATAGAATGAAAAAAGGGATACAATGGCATTGGCATAGAAAGATTATGCAACTTAACAAGGATAATTTGATATGAGTAATCCATCCTAAATGCTGCCAACATAAGATATAGCTACTCATAACTCTAACAAGAAAGAATTATCCAACTGCAACACAAAAATGTGAAAGCCAACTAGTACTATAATCAGCTAAGAGACACAAAATTGAAATGTCACTGAGGCAACTTACCATCTTTAGTTAACCACAATAAACAATGATAGACTTTAGAAATGTCATTACATATAAGTTGGTATTCAACTGATTTGATGGCATATAAAACTAAACCATCTTCCAAACCCAAACAAATTGACTCAACGTTTCAACAGTAAGCACAAGTCTGCCACTAGCAAACATATTCTCTTTACGCAACACAAAAAAAGCATAACCCCTAGAAAGATGTTTACATTTAACCCAATATTGTCAACTATTAACACCTCCCCAGGTTCATAACTTAAATCATTGCTGAAGTAAACAGGATGATAAACATTTATCATATAATCCCAAATCAATTTTCAAATTGGACAAAACCCCTCTCTTTCGCTCCAATTCCGAGCAAAAGGAAGGTCCTCCCTAGTTTCAGTCTTGCTAAACAATTACATTAACCAGTCTAGTATTCTAGTGCAAAACTCCAAAATTAAGAAACAAACAAATCATTGGAATCAAGAAACTTCAAGATAGATATAGATAAATAATTGGAACAAAAAAGTAACATACCCCATCAGGATTCATATCCTTAACATCCACAATCTCCATACAACCATCAATAAGAGCCGAAGAATCATCATTAACTTTCTCTCCCGCTTGATCACCCACCACCGCATTAGCAATTGTACTACTTCTACTTGTACTAACATCAACACTACTCGGTACAAAAACAGTCTTCATTCGACCGACTGATCGATGATCAACCGAATTTTTAACACCAATAATACTCGGCGTTACCGGTGCTGTACCACCACCACCCATCTGATTACTAGTACTCATTAATGCTGCTGCATTTGTTACTGTTGTTACTGGTTTTGTTGCCTGAAAACATTGAACAGATAATATCTCCATTATCAAACAAACCCACTAAACAAAATGAGATGAAGATCAAAACACAAAGAGCAGGAGACTCTTATTAACAGAGTGAGTGATCTTTTTGATGGATCCAAGAATGAGGGGAGTGAGTTTCAAGATTGATATCCAGCCATTGGATCTCATTTTGGGCGGGACCCTGCAAAAAGCTTAACCCTCAACCGTCTCCAACGGGAAGCAGCTGCTGAGAGCTGAAGTTAAGTACAATCACACTTTACTAACGTGCGCGCCGAGATTTTTGCGGCGTACGTTAGTTTTGATAAAGTGTTTCTCTTTTCACGAGAAAAAAAGCCCAACTTCCAACAGAAACTAGGACACGTGTCACTGACAGTTTAACAGGAAAACGATAGAACCAGAGAAAGACTTATTCACCGTACGCGTGGCAGAGAAGAAATGTAATCTGATTAATAAAATGTTCTCAGTAAGCACAATATATTACTCTACATCCATTCTTAATAGAGCGTTTGGATATACACATCTAGAAGTAGTTTTTTTAACAATTAAAAATAAAAAAACAAAAAATCAGTTTGGGTGAAAATGACTTTCTAGAAGTAGAAAAATCGATTTTTTGTGAAGCAATATCTGGACTTGTGACTTCTGCTTCTATAAATGATTTTTAAGGCTTTAAAATCCAACTTAAATATCCGCGTCTCAAAACGTGTACTACTTAAAAATAAATAACAATTCTAGCAAAAAAAAAAAAAAAATCCAAATCAGAGCACTAGCCAATGTGCAAGTGAATTTTGATGGCTGCATATTCACTGTGTGTCTAGACCACTAGTCAATGTGCAAGTGAGCTCTGATGCAACAAGACCCATTCAAGAGGTTCATCAATTCCCAAACACCAGAGCCATGAGCCACATTCTAAACACATGTGGCTTGCTTGCACAAGCCAAGAGGCAAACAAATTTTGAGAACCCAAAGGTGTGAAGAATCAAATTGAGGGGTGTAAAAATCCAGAATGGGTGAAAGAGAAATAAAAAAATGGAAATAATCTGCAGAGGAGATTCAGATTTCATTGACATTTTAAGTAAAGAAATGAGTAAAGGGCACCAAAAGTACTACTAACCTGAGAAGAGGTGGAGGAAGAAGAAGAAGATGGGAAAGCAGTACCATCAGGAAGAACAACCCAACCAGCTTCTCTAGCAAGAGAAGCAATAACATCATTAATATCAGCTCTTACTCTTAAATTATAATTACCATGTCTTCTTAATCCTGTTAATATCTTTGCTGTTATTGCTCTTCTATGTCTTTCTCTTAATTTCGTTCTTTCTTTTTCTTCTTTTGGTCTACTCCTCCTTATTCCACCACCACCACCACCACCCGCCGTTGTTGGTGTCGACGGAGTATTATTATTTGAATTCCCGTTTCTTTCTTCTTCTTCTGCTTCTGCTTCATCTCTCATCTCAACATCTTCTTCTTCATCTTCCTCCGGCTCTTCTTCTTCGTGGTGTTCCATTGTTGTAACTATAGCAAACGGACCGAATTTCTCGTGTTGTTTTGCCATTAACGAATTCAATCAATAATTTATGAAATTTATGAAATTAAACTTGGAATTTAACAAAAAATTGGACTGATTAAAGAAAATCCCATTAATAAAAACCCTAGAATTGACGTTTTACCAGATCTCTTTTTCCTGACGGCTGAAAAGTGAAATTTTTGGGGGAAATCGGGGGAGGAGATCTCTGAGAGGTTCGACGATGTGAGGTGGTGAAGACGGAGTGATAGTGTCAGAGATTCTAGGGTTCCGGTGGGGGATTCCGGTGATCTGGTGTGTGGGGAGGAGGAGGAAGGAGAGAAAGGGGGAGTTTGAGAAATCTAGGGTTTCACGCGTGTGGCCATGCGTGTGTTTGGGTTTATTTGTGACACGAATGAAGAACCTTATGCGAAGTGGAAATCATCTAACGGTTGTGATAATTGACACGTATTACACGTGCGGTTAGTTCGGATCAAGATGCTACCCGGGTTTTGAGGCTTTTTTATTTTAAGGGCTATCCTCACCGAAATCCAAAGTTTTCTATTTTCCAACCGATCCGTCCAACATTTAATTCAACCCTAATAGAAGGACATTCGAGTCTGTCCGTATCTGTTTGTTAAGTTTTGAAATTTTTTTCCAAACTTACCCCACCAGCAAAGTTAATAACCAACCATAGTTATATTTTGTTTGGGTTAGGAGAGAAACCGGCCGATTGGAATTGATAAACTCGGTTTCTTATTTTCTTCCTTCTTCTTCTTCGTTCTTTTTCATTCTTCTTCTACTCTTCTCTTCTTTTATTCTCCGGCGATTCTGAGAATTTCCTGGGTAAGTGAGATCGATCATCGTAAGGGTTATGTTAAGGATTGATCGTTAGTGATGATATTGTTAGTTTATAATCAAAGAAGGTTCGATGGTGTTGATGTTTAGTCGATATTCTGAAGCTGTTGTATCGATGAGTTAAAGAAGTTAGGGTTTGTATAGAATTGAGAGGTGAACTGGGTTGTTGTTAGATGAAGAAAGAGGGTTTCTGCTAAATTGAAGTTGTATTATTGTTTTGAAGAAGAACTGGGGTGTTAGTGGTTCTGTGAAGAGTTACTAAGCCACTAGAATTGCGAGAGGATTCAAAAGATGAAATTGATACTCTAGAAGATCAATTGAAGATGGGTTTGTGTATAGAACGTAAAATCCGAGATTTAGTATCTTATTTTCTATTCACAAAGAAGAATTCAAGGGTTGGGGTTTATCTTGAGTTGATAATTGAGTATCACAAACACCGAGCATGAAATTGAATAATTGAGGGTTTGTGTTAAGAGTATGATATGAAAAAGAAGATAGTTATACTAGTCTGAGGATTCAATTTCATGAGGCGAGTATGAATTAGTTAGGAGAGATGGGTGGGTTTGACAAACCGATTGGAATGTGGTTAGTAAAAAGTGTAGAGATGTTGGCTAGAGATGTTAACCCTAGATTAAACACACTAGGGAGCGGCAATTGATGGAGAAGATGTAATTCGGTTTGTTATTGCAACCTTGTATAGACGAAGACCGGTGATGAGTTTTGATTTCATTCATTCCGATCCCCAATTTTAACAATACACGTATCGGTAAGTTGCTTTTGAAATCCAATTCATCTGAACTGTATAATTTAGTTATGCTTGTACATTTTTAATTAAGCTATAAGAGACCCAAAACAGTTAATAAATAAAATGCCTTATAATTTCTTGCTCAGTATCCAAGTACTTAGATTGAATATACTTGGAAGACTAATTCTTGTTAGGTGCTTTTGTTAGAATCATTGCTAAAATATTAAGGCGATGGACGACTCTGCCTGATTTAGTGAAGTAGCAGCTTGTTGCTGCCTTCCTCCTACAACAAACAAGTCCCCTGTACAGATGAAGTTGTGGTTTTATTGAATCTTTGTCTCCTGTACAGATGAAGTTGTGGTTTTATTGAATCTTTGCCTGGTTTTATTTAGTGAAGTAACAGCTTGTTACACACTTCATTCAAGATTATGAGAAAAATGGAGAAAATACTGGTAGGGTTAAATAGCAAAATAAAATTTGGGTCAGCTGTAATTTCTCTGATGTGGTCTGAGTTTACATTTCCTTATTGCAACTCTGGACATTATTCTACATGTAGGATTTCCAAGTCTTGGAGTGGAGTGGCAGAAGATGGAAAATCCTGACCTGCGAGCATGGCTATGGGGATGAATTCCAATCAGAAAGGTGTTCTTATCAGAAGAATTGAGCCTACTGCTCCTGAATAAAGGTCATGAAGCCATCTGATATTATCCTCAGTTTCGATGGAGTTGATATTGCTAATGATGGGATAAGTAAGCCTTTCTCATTGTTGTGATATTCATTTGTACAATATGTGATTTTGCCTTACATGCTGTTAATATGGGTGTGATCCATGTCCCCTTTTTAGTGACATAATTATTGTTCTGTTAAGTACTTTTTGTTGCCAACCATTGGTTTGTGCCACTGTATCGGTTCCTTATATTCGTTCTGAGGTAGGCAAGTTAACATCTGCGGTGTCATTATTTATCGTTTCTTGTTCACGTTAATAAGCAAAGCAATGCGTACTGTGTTTCATACGGTCCTATAAAATGAATTGGGTAACTCGATAACACGGTCGTGTAAATTTAAATTGGTACGTTATTTTTGAAGGTACTATAAATTATGACGGGTAACTCACTCGATGGTAGTATAAATTAAACTAGGTACCCATGCCACTATGTAGAAGTTTTTAATTCTCCGTAGTTTTCTCATTTTATTTTATTTTTCCATTGACTCTTAGTATTATGTTTCCCCGATCTCCTAGTAATGCTTTCATTTCCGTAACTTCTCATTATCAGGGATTTTCCGTTCTCAGGGTTGGTAGTTTATAGTAACTGCTCACTCTATCCAAGTACTTAGATTAATCTAGTCGAAGCTATAAATTATAGTACTTGCGGGTATTTCTTCGGTTGTAGTCGTTGTCATGCCATAGAACTCTTTCATTCATGGAAATCCAATGTCAAAACTAGCTCAATTTTGATCTTTATAGCTTGCACAAGTATGTAAATGGCAGTCCTTCGCGATACTTGTTTCTTATACTTTCTAGCTATACTTGTTTCTCTTGCTAATCCGTGTAAATGATTTTTCATAAATCTTTGGAAGACTCAACTAAAAAGAAAGCTGCTGAAAAATTAAACACCATACAACATGGTATACTATCGGCAAACTAAACCAAACTTGAAGTCTGACTCCAAATGCCGCAATTAACTTTCGCTCCAACTGCAGCAGTCAAACTTCTTGATACAGGACAAGTAAGTGTAATGCGTTACCTTCTCTATTAGTTCTTTTATTGTCAGCAAGACTGCATTTTACGATTTCATAATTTTTTGTTTCTCTTGAAATATGCATCAATTCTCTATTCTACAGATGCCAGACAATCTAATATATCCGCCCACCATGCGAATATCAACTATCAGGAGAAAAGTTGTCTTCTCATTTGCAAATGGTGTCACCAAGATCTTGTTGAGACTGGCCATGAGGTCTATAAGAGCTATGGATTCCTCTAATCAGTGGTTTCTGTGTACCCAACTTTTTTTATACGATCGTATCTATAATTTGTCCATTTTAATTTATATGGTCGTTTGAAACAGTTACCCATTCAATTTGTATGACCATAGAACAACATACCCAACTTATTTTATACGACATTTGAAGAATAATGTATATTTATTTATTTTGTCGTGTCATTTGTTGTTTGGGCAGTACATTTTTATGAAGAAATGTTATTATCGGTCAATACTTAGACCAACTGAGCGATGTTCCGGTTCCATAATTGCAAAAGACAGAGGGTTGAATCATAAATGATTATTTACGTATTGAGCAAAGTAGAAGTAGAAGGTCAGAAGTAGAAAAAAGGTTAGAAGATTAACGGGTTCAGATTAACTGATGAAATTAGGTATTGGGTTCAGATTAACGGGTTCGGGTATTTTACTCCACCCACCTAACAAAGGGTTAAGTTAACTGATTAAGGGATAAAAATGTAATTTAGCGTGGATCGGTCCCAACTAGAACGGACCTATTCAACTCAGTCCGTCAAAATAGGTTTGACTGAAACCTTGGCGGGATGCAAGGCTTGACCCAAATTATTGGATTTCAATGACGATTTCTCTTATTTTAACTATGGCAAAATAAATGGACCTATGGAACGATTCGTGTTGACCTACCTACCTACCTAACCTGCTTGAGCCAGTGATATGTACCTAACCATGAGTCTGATGGTTAGTATTAGCATATTGAAATTGAATAAGATATTATCAGTAAAGGTAAAAAAATGTACAAAATGCAGGTGAAATTGACAAAAGTACAGGTAAATTGTTTAGAAAGCAAGTGAATTGCAAATCGTAATGGCACTTTTCGATACAAGTCTGCTTCTGATTTCAAAATTATATTGCTTCACTAAAAACTACTTTTAATGTGTTATCCAAACGGGCTATAGAGAACCGGAGACATAGCCAGCCAAGTATTTGATTAATGGGAAGCGGAAAAAATTCAAAAATAATTAAGGAGTGCAATATGTAAAAGGGGCTTGGAAGCTCAAATCATGCAAATACACTTATTTGGTAAACTGTAATTTTTTATGGATTTAAAGTGCTTGGTTTATGAAACTCAAATCATTTGTTATTTATTATCGGAAACTAGGTTACGAATCACTAACTTACATGACCAAATCATTCAAATTAGATTTATTGTGGGAAACCAAGATATAGTTATAGGACCAAATCATTTAAATTTGTCACGTATTTGCATCTAGTCATGTACTTTTACCTCTTCACACCGTTCCAAGTGAAGCAGTTAACTTGATGGAAGTAGTTGGAACGTGATTTTTTCTCAATTTATTATGTGTGTTCCTTGCATTTATATATAACATATATGAAATTATTTTGCTATCTGGTTAACATGCATGAACTACACCCCACCAACAACGTCCGATCTTTCTGTATAGTCTATTGTTAAAGAAGACTTGAGATACCGGAGAAAACCAAAGGCATGTAAACCTAATAAACTGTTTTAAGAAAGTTTCTCACTCGTACATTCAACATTAAAGTTATTGTAACATCTTAGCATTTCATATTAAAGATGATATTGAAATGTTAAAGATGAAATCGGAAGAAGTAGTTTTTAAACATCGTTTTAGGGAAGCTAATATTGTGGCTGACATTCTGTCAGAAAAGGCCTCAGAAAGGCTATTAGAAGTGTTTGGTTTAATTCGCCTCCACTTGAGATTATTTATTTTCATGCAACTTACATTCATGGTGTTTCTTATCCTAGATTGATAGAGTTAGTTAGTTTCTGCTTTTTCAGACAAGATCATATAAACAAAAGAAAACACATAGCTATGAAATCAAATCAACAGATGAAGCTAAAATTTAGATGATCATTCGTTAAAGAGTGTTCACAAAACCGAACACACAAAATCAGGTCTTGTTGGGGGGGGGGGGCAATAAGAAAATACAAGGCTTCCAACATTAACACTTCATGAATAACAATATTCTTAGTCCGTAATCATGCATATGAATCAAAATAAAAAAAAAAGGTATAAAAAAACAATCTCCACACGCCTTATTAATTGTTCAGATGAGCTTGATGTAATTATTGGGATGAGTTTTTTTACTTTTAACTTATAAGATTTTGTTATTTAAATGATTTATTTTGCTAGTGTTATCTTTTTCAAGCTAAACGTGTGGAATACTAACTTTGAGAAAATTTGAGATGGTGGGGAAAACTAAAGTGAAAGACTTGCTGCTGGAAATAAAAGAAGTTAAAGCAATTTTAAAGTTTGCACGGGAGTCTTGCTTGGTTAAGCCGCTCATGCAAATTGATAGCATTTGTTAAGAAACATATAAAGAGATCAAAAAATTTACGTTTTCTTTTTACATGTGGCAAAAAAGAATTTGGCAGTGAAAAGTAAAAACCGTCGTATTTCAAAAGCAAAAATTCATTTAGATATATTTCAAAAAGAAAAAAATTCACTTAGATAATGTGCAAAAAAATTATTTCTTGTACATTATTCCGAACAATGGAAAAAATCCTAGAAAAATATTATATGATCACATCTCCTCCTAAATAACCTCAAACCATTCCAAATTCACATGAAGAAAAAAAATACAAGCGAGAAATCAAAACCAGGTCAACATGAGACATATCCAAAGCTCTATAAATTGTTGAGAAACGTTCGATGGCCGTTGCTGAAACATATGTGTCTTTTTACTCTTCACTCCGTTTGATTCAGTTCAAAAAATTTTATGAAACCTTACTTGAACTTGTCTTGAATTTGTCAGCAAGGGAATGTATTGATAGAAATTTAACAATGATATTTTGGAGATAGATGTGGTTTGCTGGTTTATACATTCGGGCGGGCTCTGTAGTCTTAAGTTTTTCTATTCATGTTCTGACTGAAGTACCATGTGAACTGACCTGTTGTTTAACCTAACAAGGTCCAAATCCAGGCTCCAAAGGGCATCAGCATCACTAAGTCTTACATTTTTTTTGTTAGCTCTGAGTAATTAATATTTATCCACCAAATTTTGATGTCTGTACCAAATAAATATAGTTGCAGCATAAGCAATCCAAAGTAACTTATGCTCATGCAATATCTTTTAGTTATATCTGGGTTTACCCCATCAGACAAAGAGATGGTGAATTCAGTGACCACTCCTTTTGAATAACTGTCTTGTCAGATTCAATATCAGTACGCAGCCATGGAGTAACAAATAAATTCCAAATAAACTGTACATGATGATGTTGCAATTCATACTATAATTGGCTTATTATAATCCTACTACAAAATTCCACTAATTTTCGAAAAATAAACAAGAGTGCATTATATAATACGCATTAAAAATCATAAATAAATGTTGTTGATGCATATAATGAAATACTAGTGTTTGTACCATGAGTAAAAATACCCCATATTGAGCCAGAATATTGTTTTGGGCCACTATGCAGCTGCCACCAGCCTACCCATTGAAGTAGCTACCAGCAAGTCCAGGGCTCCATGAAGTCAATGCCAGGTCAATGGTAAAAGTCAACCGTCAGTCAACTATTGAAGCCAAGATTGGCAGTCGCGCTCATAACCAGTTTCCAGTCAAGTACTATGCCGCACTTCCAGCCAGTCTCTACCCATGCTGTCAGTTGTGCTACCAGACAACATCCATTAATACTGCCAGCCCATTACGCCAATCAAGCATGTCTGCCAACAGGGAAAATTAATTCCAGGAGGCATGCAGGGCAGTTTCATGCAAAATTAACACAGGAGGGCGGTTTCATGCAGAATTAATACAGGGGGGAAGTTTCATGCAGAATTAATGTAGGGAAGTTTATGGTCAGGAGGCATGCAGGGAAACTTAATACAGTTTATGACTAGGAGGAAATTAGGGGAAGACCCTAATTCGCATCTCTATAAATAGAGGGAATTACAATTCAAAAAAAAAGAGGGGTGGGGGGGAGAGAGCTAGGCTAGCGAATATAAAAAAAATTCCATTGTAATTCTGATATCAATAAAACATCAATCCCCAAGGGGATTCGTCCGTGGATGTAGGCAAAACTTGCCGAACCACGTTAAATTCGTGTGTTTGTCATTCTTGATTATTTCCTGTTATTAACCTTGTTTTCCGCATCATCACCAAAATCATCGTGTTTAGTGCCTGGAAATATTTCTGGGTACAAACAACTAGCAAGTAAACACTACACCATTTTAAGGGATTTGCAACCCAGTTTTGCAACGGCACTAGTGTCGTTGCGAAATTTCTGTTGCTAATCCCCGTTGCTAATTTTTTGCAACGACGAATATCTGTTGCGAATTTCGAAACCGCACTAGTAAGGTTGCGATTAGCAACTACACTGGGTTCAAGCGTGTGAAGCACGTGTGTGGTCGGGAACACTAGGGATACTAAATACACCCAAGTCAAACTTCGGTCAAGCCTTCCTTTTTTGTTTTCCACCCTTCAGCCAAGTTAACCTATAATTCCTTATCCATCGAGAAGAACTCCCATCTCATTTTTTTTCCACATCTCATCTCCTTCTTCATCTCCTCTCCATCTCTGCATGAAGAACATCATTTCTAAAACTTCTTCATGCCGTCGATGAAAAAATCCAGTGAGATATATGGATCAAGTCTGATGATGAGAGTTTATAGATTTGATTTTGTTAGGATTTTTGATTGAAAGAAGAAAGATGATTCTATGAGAATCAGGGATAGGGTTTTGAGAGAGTTGATATAGTGACGAAGTTTACAAGACTCGGATCAAGAGAAGAATAGTTGAATCAGGAATCGAGAAAATACGGAAATTGAAGAATAGGAATTGAGAAGTTAGGGTTTTATGTGAATAGGAATTAGGGTTTCGATTTGTTGATGATTAAGAAAAAATTAGTGGATGGGTTTTGAAGATTATAACATGAAGAAGAAGATGGTCATGCCAATTTGAGAGTTCGATTACAAAGAAGAACAATCTGAAAAATTTAAAGAATTAGAGTTTCATAAGAACAGATTCTGAGATGATGTAGAAGACAAAATTGAAGGTCTAGAAGAATGATTCAGAGTTGAGTTTAATATGAAATAGATTATGAGGTTGAAAAACATCCTGAGTTTGATAGTTAGGGTTTTATTCATGCTAATGATGATGGTGAAGATTTGTTGGGATTCGGCTGTGATGAACTGATGGATTTGAGTTGAGATGGTGATGTATGGTTGAGTCAAATCAGAATAAAGAAGCTGCATTTCTCTCTGTTGGATTTTTTTAACATGTTCACTGGGGAAGTTTTATTATTTTTTTCAAAAGCATCTATTTGGCCTTGGTGATTTATATTATTTAACCTCTTTTGTTTTTCATTAACATGAACATGCATTTTAGGTTTACTAATGCACTTTGAGAAATGATTTACCCAATATACGGCCAGGGCGAACTTCCACAAGCTTTTTGCCGTTATGCAACAATTAAATATGCTCTTTATGTGAGGTTTTCTGACCCTTGTCTTCCAAATAGTATGTTTACTATCATGGGGCGTTCAACATGAGTACTAGTAGCTTGTTATGGGAGCTTGTGCATTATGAGTACTGGTATCTTTTTTTGACAGATAAATCTCTTCTTTGAAGATATATGTTCTTTTCGTTTTGATATATGTTGAGAGACTAGCCTTCTCTGTAATTTGGGTATGTACTTCGATCTTTTAAGATTATGAAGGAGAGTTGTTGAATTAGAGACTTCGTAATCTTGAATAAGATTTTTCTCTCTCCAACGTATAACATATATGTATCCATATTTCCTCTAAATTCAGGAAATGACGTGTGAAGCCAAGATTATTTCTACCAGATACACAAAGAGTGTCATCAAGTCATGTGCTGAATTATATTACATTGAATGTCAAGCCAGGATGGATGATAGGTGCTTTAATTTATTACCGTTTTCATTAGTTTTTCAAGTTTTTCTCTCCCTCATGTAAATGTGTGAATGACTATTTTCATATGCATATTATTTCCATCCGCCTGATGGACTCACTAACTACAGACCTGCGAAATATGAATGCATTAGCGAAGGTATGCTTGTTTAAGTAGTATTTGATACAGAGCAACATACTTTATTGTTTGAGCTTCGACATCAGGTGTTTCAACATATCCAGATATGTCTGTGCAGATTATGAGGCTCAGATGTATTGAGAGAGGAGATTTAACTCTTGCTTCTGCAGAATTAAAAATTCCAGATTGACACTAAAACTCATGATCCTCTTGATATTGGTATGGGATCTTATATGCTAGCGCGAGTAAAATATGTCGGATTTTTTTTTATCTGTAGTTGAAATCCATATTTTTCTACAGGAATGTATCAAATTCGGGAGGCAAATCAAATGGTTGAGGAATTTATCCTTGCTGCTAATATTCCAGTTGCAGAAAAATCTTGAAACACTTTCCAGTATTCTCGCTACTAATGTAATCGCTACGTTGTGTCCTTCATATGAATGTTTTGTTCTCCTCGTGAAAAATAGAAGTAGTCAATGCTTCAAACCTAATTTGAGGTGCTGCTTATATCGGGAAGTTTCCTAATAATGTGTCAACATACAATTGACGGCCAATGATTATTGCTGCAGGCACCATCCGAGTCCTACCAAAGAGATGCTTGAACCTTTGTTGCATACTACGGCTGCTCCAGTGTAGTTAAAATCGCTCTCCAAGGCCGAGTACTCTCCGAGTAATCGTTACAAGCTATATGACCGAGGCGATTTCCGATTCCAAGTTATTTCCGATTTTTAGAAATTAAATCGGCCGATATGCCGATTTGTACCGATTTTTCAGCAAACCGAGTTGGCGATTTTTCTGAGTTGGCCTTTCATGCACCAAAATTATAAAACAAAAAATTTGCAACCCCTCGAATGAGAGTTATTAAACGATAAAACCTCTAAAAACGTTATAAATAGGTTCAGTAATACAATATTACACTTGATTATATGACTCATGACCAACAATACATAAGTCTCTAATAAAAAGGTACCGAGTATTAGGCCGACTTTTAGCGATTTCCAAGTCCGAAGTTATTGCTCCTCGCTCCAAGCTCCCCAACCGAGTAGGACCGAGGAACGATTTCGATTACTTTGGGCTGCTCTTGTTCTGGGTTTGGATGTGTCTTCTTCAAAAACCCTGGCTGATTCACTTGACCAGGCTATGGTAGGAATATTTATCTCTAGTCTACTTATTCACTTCCTTTTCATTTCCTTGAGCCATCACTGTTGGCATTATCAAGACTAATACTCCTTGTTTGTAGAAAACACGAACTCATCAGTATTTGAAGTTAAGATTTTCCTTTATCATGTTATATGTAGCTGATTAAGTACTCTTTACTTAACAGGCTGATGATCCATACTTCAATAAGCTTATTCGTATACTGACAGGCTGTAGTGGAGACCTCACCCCTCAAGAATTTCTGCATTACGGTCTTGATGCAGCTCTATATTTTACCTCCCAAATTCAAAAATATGCAGGTCACTTGTGAATGGATTAGAGAACCTGACCTGGTTATGCTTCATTTTCATGCAGATGTCATTGTACACAGATTGATTGATGCAGCTTTGGGGATTTATAAGCATCCACCAATATTCCAAGGTACTCTTCAACTTACTAACATTGCTGATAGTAAGTACAATTTTCAAACTCACTGATCTCTTGTTGATTCTTGCAGCTGTTCTATTAAGCGTTGGGGAAGGCACGGGCAAGGACTCTAGTGGCAGTGACGCGGATCTGATTTTATTTCATTGTATTATTCCTATTCTAGTTGCATCTGTACTCTTGGGCTTCGTTTCTTCTCTCTGTCAGTGGGCTTCTCTGGTTAGTCACTAGTCACTACTAATAAATACTACGTATTTTTTCGAAGTTGAGACTCACTTCCTGATTTAAGGCACCTAACTCTCTCTTCCACTATGGGTTCTCTATGTTTCAGGTGAAAAAGCATAGTTCATACCTAACGACCGTAGAAATGTCAGTTGTTGGAAGCATGTGCTTGCTGGAAAGTACCTACAAGTCTCCTGATGGAGAACAGATCAAAAAGAATGGATTTTTTTTATGGTTGGACCGCATTCACCCTGGTAATAGTCATCCAAAATTTTTCTAACAAGTTATCATGAATTTTATGAAACATGCTTTCGTAAGTGACATGTTTTTTAATCGATACTACAATTGTCATTCAAATCTATAAAAATGTTACATGGTCTCTAAATTTCTAGCTTGCGCATGTTCATCATTTATCATTTGTTCATTTTCCCTAAAGACATAACTGATGTCAATATCTTGATTGCATAAATATAAGCCTAAGTGATATTCTTAACCTTATTGCTTATGTCGGAGATAGTTCACCTTATTCTTTCATCATCTGATGATCCTAAATTGAAACTAGGATGTATTGGGAAATTTTGGAAGTTTCAATCTTGAATTGCATAAAATAAATTAGTTTCCATTTCTATCATCTTTTGCAACTGTTGAACGTAGGACATGGGATTTCGTAGTGGAATCATTAATGGTTTTTCAAAGTTTTGCACCGTCGAGTAGGTTGTAGTAGTACGGTGCTATGTTATTTTTATTTATTGTCTTATTTCTCTTTGTGTATGTTGTTTTAATTGGCTCAGATACCAGTCCTAACCAATGATGTTGGTGGTATCCTTGTTGGACTTTGTAAATATGTAGTCTTCAGGTTATAGTATAGAAAATATTCTTACATTCCCTTTGCTTTACCTAATCTGTCTGGACACTCTTCCTTACAATCCTAGAAGACTTCTTTAATTTAGTACTAAGTTCTAAAGTGTCCAAGAGACTCCGATAGAGACATCTGTCGAGGCACTTGTTAGAGCCTGCCGTAAATTCAAATAAGAAGTCAACAAAAAGTGTGGTCATGCTTTTAAGGTTTCTTAAAAGATCAAGATGATTGGGTGTGTTACTACAGTAAGGAGAGGTGTTATCCTTCCTTCCCTCACATATTGGTCTCTCATAATGGGAGATAATTTGATGCATTTTGTTCATCTTTTCATGTATCTATGCAGGGATTTGTCATTGTTTCATTCTTTGCTGTAACCGCTCTGTCATAGTTTATTTTTGATGGAAAACCACCATCTATATACTGTCTTTTGGCATTGCCACTTGTGATCAGCAACATTTCTATTTACCATCTATATACTATTTTTTGCATGATTGATGACTTGAACTTTTGAAGCGCCTATGAGATGCTGACAAGTTATGTTAATATGATGTTTCAGACTATGTGTGATGAAGTTGCGTAAGCCCTGATAGCGCAAGGTCTGCACGTTGTTTCTCTTCATGGTGGTCGTAGCCAAAGTGAAAGAGAAGTATCTCTTCTCAGTTTTCAAAATAGCTCAGCTAATATTCTGGTATTTCCATGCTCTTCTGTATCTGAATTAAGTTACATAAATGGGTAGTGTTTATATTGGCACACCCCTGCAACGACTTAACCTCCAAACTCACTGTCCGGGTCGCGATAGATGTTGCATCTCGTGGTTTAGATGCCACTAGAGTTGCTCATGTGATCAACCTTGATCTTACCAAGGTATATTTTTCTTCTTCACCAAGTAATATTCAATTTATTCAGTTTCTTCATTGTCTGGTTACATTAAATACCATATCTGTTTTTGATTTATTTCCTTGTACAAAGATACTTCTGTTGTCTCAAAATTTTATAATTTTCTTCTCTTAGTAAACATTGAAGTGTTGCTGTTAATTGTTCGTGACCAGTATTAGTCATGTATGCAAGTCATCCATGGCAGAGTTTGATAATTTATTAGTTCATCAATGATGGGTTTGATGCAGATATTGCCGAAACTTGAGTTTGCTAGCTGGCATGACTTTCCCGAAACTTGAGTAGTATTTCTGTTTGCCTTCGGATGATGGTTATAAGTGATTGTTATAACTTATAACTTTCTAACCAATATTTTAATGCATTCATCAGAATTCAACCTGTGATAGTTTTGAATTTATTACGCTTTGTTATATTGAAATTATAACTACAAAAAAGCTCAGTCCTTACGCATATATGTTATCCTGTGTTGCTTATAGCTTACACTTTCATTAAGATTTGGCCATCTACCAGGGGATATAGGAATATGTGACATGACTTTGAGAAAAAAAAAAGAACAGAATATGTGAATTTTAATGCCCAAGTGACATTATTCAAGCTGCTATTACTAGCAATTCTTTTCTTGATTGATGTTTGTACCGTGTATAAAATACACGATAGGTCCGCAAATCAATACAGGGAGGCATGCAGGGTAGATTAATGCCAGGAGGCATGCAAGCAAGTCAATAGGCATGCAGGGAGTTATATGCAGGATTAATGCATGCAGTATCAATTCTGGGAGGTTTCATGCAGAATTGAAGTTGGAGGCATGCAGAGTTAATTCCAGCATGTCATGCATAATTTAAGATGGAGCCATGCAATATTTATTCCAGCAGTTTCATACATGCAATAATAATTTCAGCAGTTTCATGCGGAATTGAAGAGGGAGGCATAAATGAAAATTTAGTGCCATTTAAGTTACATTGAAATTATGTATACAATTGTATAAAGAGGAGGAGCATAAATGAGAGAAGGGGGGTAGCCAATAGGAGAAAAACATACACTGTAATTCTACATATCAATAAAATATCACCCCCAAGGGGATTCGCCCGTGGACGTAGGCAACCTATGCCGAACCACGTTAAACCTCTGTCTTTCATTTTGTTCTTCAAATCGACCCCTAACCCAAAATACTCACCAAAACTATCCATTCATCGTGTTTCGTGCCCAAAAGTAATTTTGTGTACAAACATTGGCGCCGACTAAGGGGATTCGTTAAAACGATCATGCTTTTCCAGTGAGAAGAGTGTGGAGAAATCAGAGAAAAAGATAATGATAATTAGGGTTAAGAAAAGATGTAGCCGAAACAGTGAGGATGGAAACATTGCATCATCAAAAAGTCGTGTTCTTAATGGTATGTTGTTGTCAATCAAATACTGACGGAATCCACACTTTCACTTCTTCCCCATCCCGTCTTTAATCGGTTTGTGCATCTTTTTTTCCTTTCATATATTTTAAATTTTAATGATAGTATTAATCAACATATTGCAAATAGCCTGAAATTACTTTTACAGCTCAGTTTAAAAATTTAAATCATAACGTTATTGCAGTCTTTTGCTTTATTTCTTTATGCGCATGATCTGGTGCTTGTTAAACTCTTCAGCAGTTGTTTTAAGCCATTTAACTGACTTAATCTTGTGCTTGATATTTCACTGAGTACAACTGCCGAGAACACAAAAGCATCCTAAGTAAAATTGCCCGAGTTCCACTAAAGCATTAAAAATGACGCAAGGTCGGTGTGATTACAGAAGCCACTTCATCTCCCAACACTGTTGTGCCAACTTGGTTCCGTGATATATTACCACGTCAGCATTTACGGTGCCACATCAGCGACGTCCCTTTAATCAGTTTCCATGATATTGCCACATCAGCATTATTCGGGTGCCATGATGAAACTCAATAATGTTGTAGTAAAAAGGTTCGTTGAGACTTGTGAAAGCAAAAGATTTTAGACTTATAAAAATTAATAATAAAGAAAAATTAACACAAAATTGATTCAAGATATGAGAGAATAACCAAGACACTGATTCCACTATAACACATGAATGAATAACGGTAAATAACCCAAAACTCTAATTATCTTTTAAATCCCTTGTTTCTTAATTCACAAATAATCAGACAAATTCTCAAAAATTAATTGTATCCCTAAGCATAGATTATCTTAATACAAAGCATAACCTATCTAATTGAATCACAACTAATGAAAAGAATTTTGCGAACAATTTAAAACTCTGCAAAAGCAGTGATTGAGTGAATTATAAATTATAAATTAGAGCAAATAAAACGGTTACCGCTTATTCATGCGTAAATAGCTTCCTCATTGCCTTGGTTGTGGGAGAATTAGCCGCTCATCATGTTGGAAACACGCTCAAAATTCATTATTATTGCTCAAAAATGGTTTACAAATGATGAACAAAGGAGAAATGATGAAAACCGGGTTTGCAACAGTTATAGTTGTTGCAAACACTGTTACAAACTGCGATAGAGAATAAGTGCTTTGATAGACACATTTTTGTGTCTAATTTGATCTCAATACTATATATTGTTGGCACTCGATTTTGTATTAATTTTGGTGTTTTATGTGTTTGTAGGTATTTTTGGGCAATAAACATTTTTGGAAAAATCGGCTCGAAAAGTTGTCTAAAGGCACCCGGAGGACACATGTTATTCGGACTCGCAGTTTTGGATATGGGGTAACCTATTACTATGGGGCACTCCACTGACTAAGGGGCACACTAGCTGCTATTTGCACCCCAAGAATCCACCTGCTATTCGCACACCTGAACAGGATAAGGGGAGGTCATCTTCCCAAATTCAAATTAAGTTTTTGGCGGGAAATTTTATTGTTTCACGGCAGAATTAGGGTTGGATTTTTGGAGGTTTTTGAGAGAGATTCAATCGCGGATTTTGGCTTGGATAAACCTGTTAGAGCATAACAGGGATGGTATGGTAGTTTGGATCAACTATATTTGGCTAGATAATTAAGTTTCATATTAAACAGGCTCTCGGGTTTTTGGTTCAAAACAAGGAAGATTCTGTTGAAGAATTGCGGGATGTTTGGTTGTTGTTTTTGTCACAGTTTGATTGGGAATATCCTGTTGCATCAAAACAGGGCTGGTAATTGTCGTGGAAAGGAAAGAAACGTGAAAATTCCACGTAACAGAGTACTCGGGTTTGAATGCTCTATTTTAGGAAAAAAAAACTGTGTGTCGACGGCATGTTTCACGTGGAATCAACGCCTGTGGAGTGTAGAGATCGGAGCAAACATCGTGACTGAGCAAACAATCCCATGCATCTCTCATTAAAGGAAAGAAAATATTCTCATAATGGCAAAGAGAAAGAAAAGAAATAAGGGCGATTAATGAAGATTTCTAAAAGATTATGGAACCCCGTCGAGTATAAATACGTTCTTTGGGTGCATAGACTGGGGTATGGAGAGTTTGGGTAGAGTTTAGAGCGTCAAAAGGGTGAGAATCGAGAGTTGCGAGCTTGTCTCTCTGCTGCCATTAAAGGGGAGAACGAAGAACATTAGACTGTAGGTGACAGTCGTATTGCTACAGTGACAACGACTCTCAATTGAGGGTCGTAGTTAAGGAGCAGTCGTTTTTGAATAGTTCCAGCGACACATCATATATATCGTTCTCTGTAACAGTTTGGTTTGTAACAAATATAATTGTTACAAACCCGGTTTTCAATATTCATTCCATTTTCACCTCTTGTAAACACTTTTTGAGCAATGAAAAATTATTCTGAGTGCGTTTCCAATATGCGGAGCTAGAACCCATCACTGGGACAACGGAGGAAGCAACTTTTCATGATTGTGGTAAATGAATTAATTCTTTATATGACTTTTTGCATAGATTTAATTGTTTTATGATTTCTATTAATTATCTGTTATTTTGTCCGATGTCGCATGCTTAGTTTAAATTACTTTTGATGCGTCATGCTTACGATTTACAGATAATGTTTTATGAAATCTATTTTTGGCAAGCAATTAGAGTCACAACTTCTTTTGTTTGAGCTATATTGTCTCGAGTTAATGACCGAACCACAAGAATATGAAAAGTAGTGAAATCCTGCGTCCTAGTAACTCTTCATCCTGTGACAATATTTGTATATATTTTTCTTTTATTAATTCTTAAAATCAATCTCGTCAAGTCCGAGTGAACGACAACCTTACAACCCTTCTTACTACAACATCATTGAAAATAACCATCAATTTTTGGCGCCGCCGACGCGGACTTGTGTATAGATTTGTTTTTAGGTTTTATTATTACTTTTTTATTTTTATTTTTATTATTTTGTTCCTTTTTACGCGTTTTGGTTTTTCTATTTGCTTTTCAGACTTGGTGCGGAGCTTATATAAAAGAGAAAGTGTTGAGAAGTAAAGCGAAGCCAAAGAAAGAAAGAAGAGAGAGAAAATCCAAAGGAGTAAAGAAGAATATTTTTTGTGTATAGTTAATTTATTTTTATTAGATATTTTTTTTTTTAATTTTTTTTAGAAACTGTAAATAGGCTTTTATTTTTGTAATCTTTTATATTTTTGGATATTTTTATTTTTGGACATTTTTTTTTTAAAACCCTAAGGAGGGTTATTTAAATATAAACTGCACAGGGAAGGACGACGATTACAATATCGTCTCGGCCCCTCGGGTTCGTACATGACATAGGAGTCGTGGCCCGAGTCGACTTCAACGGTTCATCCCCGTCTTGAACGGGAGGTAAGAATTCTAAACACCCGCGAATCCCCGCCAGGGGTTTACTTGGATGATTTCGTGTGAATATATGTCGAGGAACTGAATCCGGCTGCTTTAAATTCCTAGTAAAGGGCAAGGACTGGCCATACAAGATAAGGGTTCGGATTTCATCACCGTTCTCTTCTTGTCCGCCTTAGGAAAACGATACCAAACGCGAACCTAAGCTTAAAATACTCACTAGAACAAGACCGATAGGGTAACGAGCTTAATAGGAAAGTCATTCGAAAATATTGGTTACTCTTTAAGCATACTTCGAAGTTCATGATGGTTTCTGTGAGTTGAATGCGTGACTGCGCCGCCTTGTAATTCGGTGAGGCCGTGGGTATCAAAGCTCCACGCAGCTTCCCTCGCCTCTATTCAACTTACTTAAACTCGGATTCATTCCAGAGGGGTTTGCTCAGATTGTAACGAATTCCCTTTCGAAGGATTAGAAGCTGGTCTAGAAACAATCTAAGTGGAGCCATCATGATTTTTGTTTGCTAGAAATCAGTAGGTTTGTTTTGGTCTAGTCAGCCTTGTTTGTGTTTGTGTAGAATTCCCTTGCGGTTAGGATGTCAAACCGGTATTATAATAGCCATCACAATGAATATGAATATCCAATCGAACATTATGGACATCACTCTTTTTATGACCATAGTGTGAATAGTGGTTGGGAACGCCAACCTTTGGAAGGTTATGGGTCATACCATGGTGAGCCCAATTACTATCCACATGTGCATCGGTCATTCGAGCAAGAAGATTATAGTAATAGTTCTTCGTCTCTAGAGGATACAATCAAACTTTTGAAAAGTAGTCCTTATTATGATCCTTCCATTCCTCTTCCTTCTTTAGAAGATATCCTCAATAGATTAACTCAAAACTTAGATCCAACACTAAGGGAACTTTCTTTGGAGGAGACCCTTGAGAGGATAGCTGAGTCGACACGTAGACTTGAGTTAGAGACGAATGAAAGTATTGCTCGAAATAACTTGAATTTCCAATATAGTGTACCCAATAATACCTTTGAGAATGAAGATAGTCAAGATGATGAGGTTAGAATTGGTAACACTACTTGTTTAGATGAGGTTCAACCATTTTCATGTTATTATAATAATGATTATGATAAGGATAGTGTTGATGAAGAATTTGAAATAAATAGGCATAGTGATCGAGAATTTGCTACTCCAATTGAGCTTTATAATAATAGAGTTATTTCTGTTCGGATCCTAATAATTTTAACAATTATTCACCTATTCAAAAGGACGAGGATTTGACTAGAGATACTTTGTTTAGACGATGTAGTATTTCTGTTTACGAAGTCAATAATGGTTTAGAGGAACGAGTTTATCCCGAGAATATTATTTTAGAGTCTAACGATTTAAAAACAATAGTCTTAGACGAAGAATATGAACTCGTAGAGCTTTTAAATATGAGTGAGGATGCATCACCCGAGTATAATCTACATGAAGCAATTGACCATTTTCGGGATTTTGATGATCTAGAAATTAGGAAATTGTAGCTAGTCTATCTAGAGACACCCAAAATTCTAAGTTTGGGGGTGATTATCATTCTCCTTGTGCCTTACCTTTAACTCTTACAGAGATCCCTCACTTGGGACTTGATATACGTGCCTCCACCATTGAGCCAGATTAGCTTCATGCTAGCTCTCCCGAACCTAATAATGTCCAGGAAGAAGTTCAGTTGTTAGAAACCCATCCTCTGGTTGATGTGGTTAACCTAGGCTATGATACCAAAATTGACTTTGTTTTCCCACCAAAAACTTTTCTTTCAATTGTGGGAACATATGAGTTACAAATGTGTCAGTTATTAAGTTTTGAGACTAAACCTAATTACTTTAGGAGATTAGGGTTGACACATTTTTCTATGAATGACCACCACCGTGGTCAACTGTGTGAGTCAAATCTGATTGACTTAGAGGATCCCCATTATTCGGAGTTAATGTTATGTGCTTCTAAGTTCTTATTCGAGTTTTTCCAGACTCTAGGACCTGAACATTCGGATCTAACTTTTGAGGAAATACAACCCATGAAAATATGTTATCTAGACCCAGTTATAGAACCTGAACCTAAACCACAGCTATTTGTAGTTGTCTTAAACAGGAAACTAGACAAGGGTGTGCTTTATTTGCTAATTTTCTTGGGATGTTGTAGATTTATTTTACTTGTGATAGCCCTATTCGGTTTTGGTGATCCGCAGTTATTCCGGCTATTACTTTATGATTCTATGAGGTGACTAATCCTTTCTTAGTCTGGCTGAAGACTTTAAACTTAGCACTTCTTGGGAGGTAACCCATGCTCATGCAACACGGTAATATCTTTCCTTACTCTTTGCTTCAAATGGTAACAGTTTCTCATTGTTCATGCTTTTAATTTCATCTTTAGAACATTGAGGACAATGTTAGATTTAAGTTTGGGGGTATGGGAGAAACTTTTTAGTTGCAGTATTAATAAATAAACTCCAGAGCCTAGAAATTTAAGTTTATTAAGGTCGGCACTATCCAATCTAAGTGGATGGAAACATGTTGGTTGTAGGAGTTGAGGAACCAATCTGATTAGATGGAAACGTCTAGAAGAGTCTATTCATAAAAGCACAGAGCTCAGGTGTTAGAAAAGAAAACATGATAGTTTCGCCATATCCTCGTGATGGAAACATCGAAAGAATCCTGATCACTTCTTTTATTTTTCTCTTTACCATTGCTAGGGTGAAATAGAGTGACTGAGATACAAAAAAAAAAAAAAAAAAAAAAATTGAGACCAGACCATCAGACGAAACGGAATAAATACAATAAAGTCGACCCCGGGTACCCTTGTATATGCCAGCTGAGTTGACCTAGAGTTAGGATTATCGACCACTTGGTTCCCTTGTATATGCCAAAGTGTGTTGATATTAGTCCGCACCAAAGTATCTCGATCCATTAGGATAGGTTCACCTTAGTCAACATCATCCACGTTTTCTCTACATCCATCTTCTTAATCTATCCATGTGATTGGTTGACTCCGGTTTATGATGTCCAAACTATTTGAGTAGAGCTCACACTTTATATGAATTTTAGTATGCTTGAGTGCAAACTCGTGTACAACAATTGGAATTTCGTATCAGGGTACTTCCTCCTATACTCAATGATTGTATGCCAACCAAGGAGATTCTTTAGTGCCTTCCAAGGTTATGCGTAGATAGCTAGGGTCTAGAGTAAAGGTTTTGTGGGTACACCTCTGGTAAACCCTCCGGAGACAACACTCCGCCACTAGGGCCACCTAGGGGTTCAAATGATTTTTATTTTCTAGAATAAATTTGCTCGAGGACTAGCAAATAATAAGTTTGGGGGTATTTGATAGACACATTTTTGTGTCTAATTTGATCTCAATACTATATATTGTTGGCACTCGATTTTGTATTAATTTTGGTGTTTTATGTGTTTGTAGGTATTTTTGGGCAATAAACATTTTTGGAAAAATCGGCTCGAAAAGTTGTCTAAAGGCACCCGGAGGACACATGTTATTCGGACTCGCAGTTTTGGATATGGGGTAACCTATTACTATGGGGCACTCCACTGACTAAGGGGCACACTAGCTGTTATTTGCACCCCAAGACCTGCTATTCGTACACCTGAACAGGATAAGGGGAGGTCATCTTCCCAAATTCAAATTAAGTTTTTGGCGGGAAATTTTATTGTTTCACGGCAGAATTAGGGTTGGATTTTTGGAGGTTTTTGAGAGAGATTCAATCGCGGATTTTGGCTTGGATGGACCTGTTAGAGCATAACAGGGATGGTATGGTTGTTTGGATCAACTATATTTGGCTAGATAATTAAGTTTCAGATTAAACAGGCTCTCGGGTTTTTGGTTCAAAACAAGGAAGATTCTGTTGAAGAATTGCGGGATGTTTGGTTGTTGTTTTTGTCACAGTTTGATTGGGAATATCCTGTTGCATCAAAACAGGGCTGGTAATTGTCGTGGAAAGGAAAGAAACGTGAAAATTCCACGCAACAGAGTACTCGGGTTTGAATGCTCTATTTTAGGAAAAAAAAACTATGTGTCGACGGCATGTTTCACGTGGAATCAACGCCTGCGGAGTGTAGATATCGGAGCAAACATCGTGACTGAGCAAACAATCCCATGCATCTCTGTTAAAGGAAAGAAAATATTCTCATAATGGCAGCGAGAGAAGAAAAGAAATAAGGGCGATTAATGAAGATTTCTAAAAGATTATGGAACCCTGTCGAGTATAAATACGTTGCTGGGTGCATAGACTGGGGTATGGAGAGTTTGGGTAGAGTTTAGAGCGTCAAAAGGGTGAGAATCGAGAGTTGCAGAGCTTGTCTCTGCTGCTGCCATTAAAGGGGAGAACGAAGAACATTAGACTGTAGGTGACAGTCGTATTGCTACAGTGACAACGACTCTCAATTGAGGGTCGTAGTTAAGGAGCAGTCGTTTTTGAATAGTTCCAGCGACACATCATATATATCGTTCTCTGTAACAGTTTGGTTTGTAACTAATATAATTGTTACAAACCCGGTTTTCAATATTCATTCCATTTTCACCTCTTGTAAACACTTTTTGAGCAATGAAAAATTATTCTGAGTGCGTTTCCAATATGCGGAGCTAGAACCCATCACTGGGACAACGGAGGAAGCAACTTTTCATGATTGTGGTAAATGAATTAATTCTTTATATGACTTTTTGCATAGATTTAATTGTTTTATGATTTCTATTAATTATCTGTTATTTTGTCTGATGTCGCATGCTTAGTTTAAATTACTTTTGATGCGTCATGCTTACGATTTACAGATAATGTTTTATGAAATCTATTTTTTGGCAAGCAATTAGAGTCACAACTTCTTTTGTTTGAGCTATATTGTCTCGAGTTAATGACTGAACCACAAGAATATGAAAAGTAGTGAAATCCTGCGTCCTAGTAACTCTTCATCCTGTGACAATATTTGTATATATTTTTCTTTTATTTTCTTTTATTAATTTGTTAAAATCAATCTCGTCAAGTCCGAGTGAACGACAACCTTACAACCCTTCTTACTACAACATCATTGAAAATAACCATCAATTTTTTGCGCGCTTAAACGGACTTGTGTATAGATTTGTTTTTAGGTTTTATTATTACTTTTTTATTTTTATTTTTATTATTTTGTTCCTTTTTACGCGTTTTGGTTTTTCTATTTGCTTTTCAGACTTGGTGCGGAGCTTATATAAAAGAGAAAGTGTTGAGAAGTAAAGCGAAGCCAAAGAAAGAAAGAAGAGAGAAAATCCAAAGGAGTAAAGAAGAATATTTTTGTGTATAGTTAAATTATTTTTATTAGATATTTTTTTTTTAATTTTTTTAGAAACTGTAAATAGGCTTTTATTTTTGTAATCTTTTATATTTTTGGATATTTTTATTTTTGGACATTTTTTTTTAAAACCCTAAGGAGGGTTATTTAAATATAAACTGCACAGGGAAGGACGACGATTACAATATCGTCTCGGCCCCTCGGGTTCGTACATGACATAGGAGTCGTGGCCCGAGTCGACTTCAACGGTTCATCCCCCGTCTTGAACGGGAGGTAAGAATTCTAAACACCCGCGAATCCCCTGTCAGCGGGTTTACTGGATGATTTCGTGTGAATATATGTCGAGGAACTGAATCCGGCTGCTTTAAATTCCTAGTAAAGGGCAAGGACTGGCCATACAAGATAAGGGTTCGGATTTCATCACCGTTCTCTTCTTGCCCGCCTTAGGAAAACGATACCAAACGCGAACCTAAGCTTAAAATACTGACTAGAACAAGACCGATAGGGTAACGAGCTTAATAGGAAAGTCATTCGAAAAATATTGGTTACTCTTTAAGCATACTTCGAAGTTCATGATGGTTTCTGTGAGTTGAATGCGTGACTGCGCCGCCTTGTGATTCGGTGAGGCCGTGGGTATCAAAGCTCCACGCAGCTTCCCTCGCCTCTATTCAACTTACTTAAACTCGGATTCATTCCAGAGGGGTTTGCTTAAATTGTAACGAATTCCCTTTCGAAGGATTAGAAGCTGGTCTAGAAACAATCTAAGTGGAGCCATCATGATTTTTGTTTGCTAGAAATCAGTAGGTTTGTTTTGGTCGAGTCAGCCTTGTTTGTGTTTGTGTAGAATTCCCTTGCAGTTAGGATGTCAAACTGGTATTATAATAGCCATCACAATGAATATGAATATCCAACTGAACATTATGGACATCACTCTTTTTATGACCATAGTGTGAATAGTGGTTGGGAACGCCAACCTTTGGAAGGTTATGGGTCATACCATGGTGAGCCCAATTACTATCCACATGTGCATCGGTCATTCGAGCAAGAAGATTATAGTAATAGTTCTTCGTCTCTAGAGGATACAATCAAACTTTTGAAAAGTAGTCCTTATTATGATCCTTCTTCCTCCTCTTCCTTCTTTAGAAGATATCCTCAATAGATTAACTCAAAACTTAGATCCAACACTAAGGGAACTTTCTTTGGAGGAGACCCTTGAGAGGATAGCTGAGTCGACACGTAGACTTGAGTTAGAGACGAATGAAAGTATTGCTCGAAATAATTTGAATTTCCAATATAGTGTACCCAATAATACCTTTGAGAATGAAGATAGTCAAGATGATGAGGTTAGAATTGGTAACACTACTTGTTTAGATGAGGTTCAACCATTTTCATGTTATTATAATAATGATTATGATGAGGATAGTGTTGATGAAGAATTTGAAATAAATAGGCATAGTGATCGAAATTTTCTACTCCAATTGAGCTTTATAATAATAGAGTTATTTCTGGTTCGTATCCTAATAATTTTAACAATTATTCACCTATTCAAAAGGACGAGGATTTGACTAGAGATACTTGTTTTAGACGATGTAGTATTTCCCGTTTACGAAGTCAATAATGGTTTAGAGGAACGAGTTTATCCTGAGAATATTATTTTAGAGTCTAACGATTTAAAAACAATAGTCTTAGACGAAGAATATGAACTCGTAGAGCTTTTAAATATGAGTGAGGATGCATCACCTGAGTATAATCTACATGAAGCAATTGACCATTTTCAGGATTTTGATGATCTAGAAATTAGGGAAATTGTAGCTAGTCTATCTAGAGACACCCAAAATTCTAAGTTTGGGGGTGATTATCATTCTCCTTGTGCCTTACCTTTAGCTCTTACAGAGATCCCTCACTTGGGACTCTATATACGTGCCTCCACCATTGAGCCAGATTAGCTTCATGCTAGCTCTCCCGAACCTAATAATGTCCAGGAAGAAGTTCAGTTGTTAGAAACCCATCCTCTGGTTGATGTGGTTAACCCGGCTATGATACCAAAATTGACTTTGTTTTCCCACCAAAAACTTTTCTTTCAATTGTGGGAACATATGAGTTACAAATGTGTCAGTTATTAAGTTTTGAGACTAAACCTAATTACTTTAAGAGATTAGGGTTGACACATTTTTCTATGAATGACCACCACCGTGGTCAACCGTGTGAGTCAAATCGATTGACTTAGAGGATCCCCAAATTATTCAGTTAATGTTATGTGCTTCTAAGTTCTTATTCGAGTTTTTCCAGACTCTAGGACCCGAACATTCGGATCTAACTTTTGAAGAAATACAACCCATGAAAATATGTTATCTAGACCCAGCTTATAGAACCCGAACCTAAACCACAAACTATTTGTAGTTGTCTTAAACAGAAACTAGACAAGGGTGTGCTTTATTTGCTAATTTTCTTGGGATGTTGTAGATTTATTTTACTTGTGATAGCCCTATTCGGTTTTGGTGATCCGCATTATTCCTGGCTATTACTTTATGATTCTATGAGGTGACTAATCCTTTCTTAGTCCGGGCAAGACTTTAAACTTAACACTTCTTGGGAGGTAACCCATGCTCATGCAACACGGTAATATCTTTCCTTACTCTTTGCTTCAAATGGTAACCGTTTCTCATTGTTCATGCTTTTAATTTCATCTTTAGAACATTGAGGACAATGTTAGATTTAAGTTTGGGGGTATGGGAGAAACTTTTTAGTTGCAATATTAATAAATAAACTCCAGAGCCTAGAAATTTAAGTTTATTAAGGTCGGCACTAACCAATCTAAGTGGATGGAAACATGTTGGTTGTAGGAGTTGAGGAACCAATCTGATTAGATGGAAACGTCTATAAGAGTCTATTCATAAAAGCACAGAGCTCAGGTGTTAGAAAAGAAAACATGATAGTTTCGCCATATCCTCGTGATGGAAACATCGAAAGAATCCCGATCACTTCTTTTATTTTTCTCTTTACCATTGCTAGGGTGAAATAGAGTGGACGAGATACAAAAAAAAAAAAAAAAAAAAAAAAAAAAAAAATTGAGACCAGACCATCGGACGAAACTAATAAATACAATAAAGTCGACCACCGGTACCCTTGTATATGCCACCGAAATTGAGTTGACCTAGAGTTAGGATTATCGACCACTGGTTCCCTTGTATATGCCAGGTGTGTTGATATTAGTCCGACCAAAGATCTCAGTCCATTAGGATAGGTTCACCTTAGTCAACATCATCCACGTTTTTCTCTACATCCATCTTCTTAATCTATCCATGTGATTGGTTGACTCCGGTTTATGATGTCCAGAAACTATTTGAGTAGAGCTCTGTCACTTTATATGAATTTTAGTATGATTGAGTGCAAACTCGTGTACAACAATTGGAATTTCGCATCAGGGTACTTCCTCCTATACTCAATGATTGTATGCCAACCAAGGAGATTCTTTAGTGCCTTCCAAGGTTCCGCGTAGATAGCTAGGGTCCTGAGTAAAGGTTTTGTGGGTACACCTCGGTAAACCCTCCGGAGACAACACTCCGCCACTAGGGCCACCTAGGGGTTCAAATGATTTTTATTTTCTAGAATAAATTTGCTCGAGGACTAGCAAATAATAAGTTTGGGGGTATTTGATAGACACATTTTTGTGTCTAATTTGATCTCAATACTATATATTGTTGGCACTCGATTTTGTATTAATTTTGGTGTTTTATGTGTTTGTAGGTATTTTTGGGCAATAAACATTTTTGGAAAAATCGGCTCGAAAAGTTGTCTAAAGGCACCCGGAGGACACATGTTATTCGGACTCGCAGTTTTGGATATGGGGTAACCTATTACTATGGGGCACTCCACTGACTAAGGGGCACACTAGCTGCTATTTGCACCCCAAGACATCCACCTGCTATTCGTACACCTGAACAGGATAAGGGGAGGTCATCTTCCCAAATTCAAATTAAGTTTTTGGCGGGAAATTTTATTGTTTCACGGCAGAATTAGGGTTGGATTTTTGGAGGCTTTTGAGAGAGATTCAATCGCGGATTTTGGCTTGGATGGACCTGTTAGAGCATAACAGGGATGGTATGGTTGTTTGGATTTTTGGAGGCTTTTGAGAGAGATTCAATCGCGGATTTTGGCTTGGATGGACCTGTTAGAGCATAACAGGGATGGTATGGTGGCTTGGATGGACCTGTCGAGTATAAATACGTTGCTGGGTGCATAGACTGGGGTATGGAGAGTTTGGGTAGAGTTTAGAGCGTCAAAAGGGTGAGAATCGAGAGTTGCAGAGCTTGTCTCTGCTCTGCCATTAAAGGGGAGAACGAAGAACATTAGACCGTAGGTGACAAATCGTTGCTATCTGATGACAACGACTCTCAATTGAGGGTCGTAGTTAAGGAGCAATCGTTTTTGAATAGTTCCAAAATGACACATCATATATATCGTTCTAGTAACAGTTTGGTTTGTAACAAATATAATTGTTACAAAACCGGTTTTCAATATTCATTCCATTTTCACCTCTTGTAAACACTTTTTGAGCAATGAAAAATTATTCTGAAAAGCGTTTCCAATATGCGGAGCTAGAACCCATCACTGGGACAACGGAGGAAGCAACTTTTCATGATTGTGGTAAATGAATTAATTCTTTATATGACTTTTTGGATAGATTTAATTGTTTTATGATTTCTATTAATTATCTGTTATTTTGTCTGATGTCGCATGCTTAGTTTAAATTACTTTTGATGCGTCATGCTTACGATTTACAGATAATGTTTTATGAAATCTATTTTTGGTAAGGAATTAGAGTCACAACTTATTTTGTTTGAGCTATATTGTCTCGAGTTAATGACTGAACCACAAGAATATGAAAAGTAGTGAAATCCTGCATCCTAGTAACTCTTCATCCTGTGACAATATTTGTATATATTTTTCTTTTATTTTCTTTTATTAATTCTTAAAATAAATCTCGTCAAGTCCGAGTGAACGACAACCTTACAACCCTTCTTACTACAACATCATTGAAAATAACCATCATGCTTCTGTTTCTGTAGCTGCGACCCACGTTTAGTAGTCGTTTTTCACTGTTGAAAAACGACTGTCTTCAAAAGTCTGTTCTTCACGTTCTTCAGAGATGCAGCAGAAGAAATGGTAGTCTCTGCAACTTCGATTTTTTGGCTCTTCTAGCGTTCTAAAACCTCCCAAACTCTCTGTATCTCTTCTATGATATCCAATAGCTTCTTTTATACTCGACAGGGGCAAGAAATCTCGACAATAACTCCTCAAAATTCTGCCATAGCTCGACAGTGAATAATATCTTCTCGCGAGTATTTTCTTCCATTTTTATCTCTTCCACGCGTATACAGCTACTGAATATTCCTTATTTAACTCCTACACGCTTCTGCAGAGACCCAGCTCAATCCAAACACGTTCAAACACGCTGTAATCCCGTGTATTTCTTCCCCGTAACCGTGTTGCCCTGTTTTGCTTTAATCCCACGATGTAGCCAATTCTAACCCAACCAAGAGCCCATACCAGCCCTGTTAAGCTCTAACAGGTCGAACCATGAAGTTTCAGCGATTTAGTCTCCTTCTTTCATGCCCAAAAATCGACTCAAGAATCAGCCAGTGAAGAAAAATATTTCCCGCCAAAATCCATTTTTTAACGGTGAAGAAGAAGACAGCCCTTAACCAGCCGTGGGGTGCAAATAGCAAAGGGTTACCCCTTAGCAATTGGGTTACCCCTTATCCAAAGACGAGAGTCCGAATATCAAATGTCCTCCGGGGGTGTTCCGAGCAACTTTTCGAGCCGAATTTTCTAAAAAATATTTATTTCCAAAAATACCTAAAAACACACAAAATACCATACTAAGGACGAAACGAGTACCGACAATACGAAACATTGAAGACAAATTAGACACATAAATGCGTCTATCATGCCACGTCAGCAATGTTGCCCAGTCATCCCTACCACGTCTGTCAGTTGATCCAGTCAACACTGTCACGTATGCAACAGAAACGTGCGCTTCCTTTCCAACCTTGTTTCGACAATAACTTCTTCGTTTTAAGTCCAAATTGAGTTATTTTCGGCTCGTTAGAATCGTCTTTCAATTCCCTACAATATAGAAGCAAAAAATCCAGTGTTCGAGAAACTTTCATGTGCACTTGGAGCAGCAACATGATCGAGTTCGAGGTTCATGGGTAGCAACATGACCAGGTGCGAGATGAGGATTGCTTAGACCCTTCAATATTTAGCCTTGCATCACTTCGCAAGCACCTAAAGCCTCACCTTTCACGTGAGCACATAAGCATTGCTTTTATCGCAAGCATAAAATCTCGTCTTGCACGCGAGTATGAAAGACTTGCACCTTGGCAAGCATAAAGTCTCGTCTCAACCACGAGCCCAGTGCTCGATATTGGTCCAAAGACTCGTACGCAACACAAGCAACAACCACCCTGCCCGAGCAGCAAGCGCTAGCCTTGTTACGCAGCGAGCAAAAATCGTTGCCCCAACCGCAAGCACACGCTACATTATACTTATGACTCGACTAGCTATCGAGCATCACAAGTCCACCACATGGCAAAAAAGTCTCGCCTAGCACGGGAGCAAATTTTATTGCAGGTTATCACAATTGGGGGCATCTTTGTAATGTCTCTACTCACACTTGGGGGCGACTAGCGAGTTACGTCATCGACGATCGACGCGAAGGAAAAACAAAATTCTTAACCCCCAACAAGTTGGAGGTTAAGAGGGGGCGATGTTTGTACCGTGTATAAAATACACGGTAGGTCCGCAAATCAATACAGGGAGGCATGCAGGGTAGATTAATGCCAGGAGGCATGCAAGACAAGTCAATAGGCATGCATGGAGTTATATGCAGAATTAATGCATGCAGTATTAATTCTGGGAGGTTTCATGCAGAATTGAAGTTGGAGGCATGCAAAGTTAATTCCAGCATGTCATGCAGAATTTAAGATGGAGCCATGCAATATTTATTCCAGCAGTTTCATACATGCAATAATAATTTCAGCAGTTTCATGCGAAATTGAAGAGGGAGGCATAAATGAAAATTTAGTGCCATTAAGTTATATTGAAATTATGTATACAATTGTATAAAGAGGAGGAGCAGAAATGAGAGAAGGGGGTAGCCAATAGGAGAAAAAACATACACTGTAATTCTACATATCAATAAAATATCACCCCAAGGGGATTCGCCCGTGGACGTAGGCAACCTATGCCGAACCACGTTAAACCTCTGTCTTTCATTTTGTTCTTCAAATCGACCCCTAACCCAAAATACTCACCAAAACTATCCATTCATCGTGTTTCGTGCCCAAAAGTAATTTTGTGTACAAACATTGGCGCCGACTAAGGGGATTCGTTAAAACGATCATGTTTTTCCAGTGAGAAGAGTGCGGAGAAATCAGAGAAAAAGATAATGATAATTAGGGTTAAGAAAAGATGTAGCCGAAACAGTGAGGATGGAAACCTTGCATCATCAAAAAGTCGTGTTCTTAATGGTATTTTTTTCTCAATCAAATACTGACGGAATCCACACTTTCACTTCTTCCCCATCCCGTCTTTAATCGGTTTGTGCATCTTCTTTTCCTTTCATATATTTTAAATTTTAATGATAGCATTGATCAACATATTGCAAATAGCCTGAAATTACTTTTACAGCTCAGTTTAAAAATTTAAATCATAACGTTATTGGAGTCTTTTGCTTTATTTCTTATGCGCATGATCTGGTGCTTGTTAAACTCTTCATCGGTTGTTTTAAGCCATTTAACTGACTTAATCTTGTGCTTGATATTTCACTGAGTACAACTGCCGAGAACACAAAAGCATCCTAAGGAAAATTTCCCGAGTTCCACTAAAGCATTAAAAATGGCGCAAGGTCGGTGTGATTACAGAAGCCACTTCATCTCCCAACACTGTTGTGCCAACTTGGTTCCGTGATATATTGCCACGTCAGCATACACGGTGCCACATCAGCGACGTCCCTTTAATCAGTTTCCATGATATTGCCACATCAGACTTATTCGGGTGACACGTCAGCAATGTCGCCCAGTCATCCCTGCCACGTCTGTCAGTTGATCCAGTCAACACTGTCACGTATGTACCAGAAACGTGCGCTTCCTTTCCAACCTTGTTTCGACAATAACGACTTCGTTTTAAGTCCAAATTGAGTGATTTTTGGCTCGTTAGAATCGTCTTTGAATTCCCTACAATATAGAAGCAAAAAATCCAGTGTTCGAGAAACTTTCATGTGCACTTGGAGCAGCAACATGATCGAGTTCGAGGTTCATGGGTAGCAACATGACCAGGTGCGAGATGAGGATTGCTTAGACCCTTCAATATTTAGCCTTGCATCACTTCGCAAGCACCTAAAGCCTCACCTTTCACGTGAGCACAAAAGTATTGATTTTATCGCAAGCATAAAATCTCGTCTTGCACGCGAGTATGAAAGACTTGCACCTTGGAAAGCATAAAGTCTCGTCTCAACCACGAGCCCAATGCTCGATATTGGTCCAAAGACTCGTACGCAACACAAGCAACAACCACCCTGCCCGAGCAGCAAGCGCTAGCCTTGTTACGCAGCGAGCAAAAATCGTTGCCCCAGCCGCAAGCACACGCTACATTCTACTTAAGACTCGACTAGCTATCGAGCATCACAAGTCCACCACGTGGCAAAAAAGTCTCGCCTAGCACGTGAGCAAATTTTATTGCAGGTTATCACAATTGGGGGCATCTTTGTAATGTCTCTACTCACACTTGGGGGCGACTGGCGAGTTACGTCATCGACGATCGACGCGAAGGAAAACAAAATTCTTAACCCCCAACAAGTTGGAGGTTAAGAGGGGGCGATGTTTGTACCGTGTATAAAATACACGGTAGGTCCGCAAATCAATACAGGGAGGCATGCAGGGTAGATTAATGCCAGGAGGCATGCAAGACAAGTCAATAGGCATGCAGGGAGTTATATGCATAATTAATGCATGCGGTATTACTGCAGGAGGTTTCATGCACTGAAGTTGGAGGCATGCAAAGTTAATTCCAGCATGTCATGCAGAATTTAAGATGGAGCCATGCAATATTTATTCCAGCAATTTCATACATGCAATAATAATTTCAGCAGTTTCATGCGGAATTGAAGAGGGAGGCATAAATGAGCACTACACCAAATTCCCGGATTAGTAACATGAATTCGTAACGGCTTTGGGGCCATTACAAATTTGTCGTTACAAATGGCCGTTACAAAAAAAACGTAACAGGCTGAAGCCGTTACTAAATTTAAAAAAAATCGTAACAGGGCCAAGCCGTTACGAAATTCTTTATAGGTGTGCCACTCACACGCTTGGTCACATTTGGGTCGTAACACTTGCAGTTTGTGCGTGTGCCATTCATATGCTTGCTATTCTTTTTCAACCCAAGAATCGTTGAACTACAGGATATTTCATCCCCTCCCCTAACCTAGATAATCTTTTCTCTGCTCTCGACTTTTCATTTTCACTTACATTTCTTTTCTACTACCGCGCTTCCCTTTTCTTCCCTCTCAACTGCAGATTAATCATCCGATGTTTGAAGAACTAATCTTCAATCGTCAGCTCATCAAGTTTAGGGTTTTGATTTAAGCTTACATCTGTGTAAGTCATCATCAATTGGGTTTCATAATCTGCTAAATCAGATTTTAGGGTTCCATCTAAATTAGGGTTTTGTTCTTGATTTGGTTTCGATTTGTAGGTGTTGTTGAATGATGTATTTGGTTTTTTCGTGAGAAACAGAAGGTAAATCCTACTACAATCCCTATTTCTGTATCATTAATTTCTGTTATTTCTTGATTTTTTGGTGATTTTTTTAGGCTGAAATAAATTATTTCGATTTTGATTTACAGTTTGATCTTTGAGGAGTATTCTTCGCTATAGAGCTTGTCAAGATGGTTACTCTGATGTTGAAGTTAGGGTTACTCCTATCATCCTATGAGAAATGAAATCATCATCAGATCTAACTCAAGGACCAAGCTTTCGTGTTAATGGGCAGTTTGTGGAATGGAAAAAAGTACTCTGTATTCATTATGATATGTGATTGACAGTGTTATGTATTTCTATTCGTATTAAATTGAAATGCTTATTCTCATTTTATTGCTGGTTTGCAGTGGAACTTTCGGGTTGGTTTCACTCCCAGAGAGGGTTTGGTTATATTCCATTGCATATACTGATGGTAGTGGGGGTCGGAGACCTGTAGCTCACAGGCTGAGTTTTGTTGAGATGGTGGTCCCATATGGTGATCCAAATGAGCCACATTACGGAAAAATGCATTTGATGCGGAGAAGATGGCTCGCGTAAAATGCACATTCTCCGAAAAGGTGAGGATTGGTTTTGATTCCCGGTTTTGTACATTTGATTATTTCAGGTCTAAACTTTTTGTTCGATTGGTGTTGGCTTGGCTAAAACGGGTTAATCATTGCAGGGGTGTGATTGTTTGGGTTACATCAAGTAATTTTACCGGGGGAGTAGAAACGATTGAAAATTGTGTGTGATTACACGAGGAGGACCATGGTATACTGTGGAAACATCAAGATTGGAGGTCTGGCTTAGCAGAAGTTAGAAGGTCTAGAAGGCTCACAAGTATCCTTTTTTGCACTTGTGGCTAATTATGAGTATGGATTTTTCTAGCATTTCTATCAGGCAAGTTGGAATTTGCATTTGTGTACTATCAATATTCTTAGACATTGATTGTTATGAATGTACTTTTATGTCCTGGTTTAGTGTTCCATATTATGTGCAAAGTTGAATTTTTTATAATGCTCATGCAATCTCTCTTTAAATATTACAAGATGGAAAAATAGAAGCTGAGGTTAAGCTAACTGAATTCTCACTTAGAGCAATACAACCTTGGTGAATCAAGGAAATATGGTACAACTATAGCTCCAGGATTGTATGCACCAAGACATCAACACTTCTTTGTTTCTCGTATGCATATGGTCAGGACCGTAAGCTCGGTGAAGCATTCAATCGTGTAACACTCGTGTCTTCTATATTACATTTTTCTTGCGTATGGTGGTTAAGGTAGTTTGTAACACCTTGTACCCGTAGGTAGTTGAGGTGGATGTGAAAGTCGAAGAACCTGGGAAGAACAATATTCATAACAATGCTTTCTACGCTGAAGAAACACTGCTCAAGTCTGAGATGCAAGCCATGCGTGACTGCAATCCTTTATCAGCTCGTCATTGGATTGTAAGTCATTCTTTCGGATACATTAATTGGTGGTTCTGTTTGTATGCCTTTTCGTCATTAGTTACTAAATATATTTTATTGTATATACTATGCCTTGATTTCCCTAATGTCGAAATTGTCGATTCATTCGTTTTCAGATCAAGAACACAAGAAATGTCAATCGCACAGGGCAATTAACAAAGCTATAAGCTACTGCCTGTTCAAACCTGTTCTTTTCACAATATGCCCATGATGAGATGTATCCAGGAGGCGATTTGAATCAGTGGGTTTTATATTTTATAGTTGGTTCAGCTCGAGCTTAAGCTGAGCTCGTAGGATTCGTGCTTATATCCCTTATATTTCTAGCTCATAACATGTTGAAATCCCTTGTTGTGCTTTTTACAGGGCTTTGATTCGGACTATGGAGGACAGATTATTTCTATGTGGAAGCAAGAAAAGAGATGTTATTGTTACTTTAAATATTTCAAACCACTGGCCAGAGGATGCTGAAGATAGCTAGAAGGAGGAGGTTAAAGTTCTATCTCTAGCTTGTTATATGACTATATTTTGTGTAGCAATTGATAAGCTTGATGGATCGAGAGTTAATGTTTCATTTTGTAGGCAGTGACGAAAGTCTTTCAATCGAATCAGCTTCAGACTTGCAAATTTAGGTTCGTGGACTACTACCTGAAATTTTTGGATATAGTCTTGGTCTGAGGTTGATGTATTTCAATCCCACCTTTCAGCTATTAGGATCAGATGGGTGTTTGCTGGGAGTGTAATTCGTCTTAATCCATCATTAAGAAGCATTCAGCAACCATTGAGGTGAATTATTATCAAATTTCCTTGTATCTATCTAAGTTTTGATCTTCCCTTGTATCAAGTCTTTAACTCATATTTTTCTTCCGTCTTATAGATCTCAGCCCACCCATTGTTTGCTTGATTGAAATCCCTCTTTTCTCTCTCTTTACATCTTTCTATTATGTGTTTATATTCAATTAATTCCCTGATCTTTCTATTTACGGCCGCTTGATTTTTTCGTAAGTCTATTTCTGATGGATCTCTCTCTCCTTTTTCTTTTGATTGTAGGGGTCGACCTTGACTTCAGCAGCTCCAACTATCCAACTCCAATGGTGTATGGAAGGAGAGTTAAGAAAATGGTTTAAATTGTCCTGAAGGAACAAATTCTTGGAATTAATTGATTGTTCTCAAGACAATTTGTGATGATTGTTGAAATGTTGATGAATGTTATCAAAGAATTTAGTGAGGGAAATGCTATACAGGTAATAAATTTCATTCAGTTCGTACCATAATTTATGAAATTTAAGAAATTTACCATAGTCTATGTTGATTCAACATTTTCAAACTTTTTAATAAATGATGTTTGTGTAAATTAGAAAAAAGTTCTAACTTCTTTCATGAGATCTATATCCCCCGTTTCACCTCATATTTTGATTTAAATATCCTTTACATAAAAGTGAATTTACTCGAGTTTTAAAAGATTTTGTTCATCCGAGACCCGAACTAATACAATGCGACTTTTTTATTCTATTCATTCTCGCATTGGAATTTTTGGCTATCTGGTTTGCAAGGTTGTTGCTTTTTGTTGATAAATGTGGGGTTTTGAGATATTGGCTTTGCATATGATATGGCAAGGTATTTCCGGAAGGTTCACCCGTTTAGTAGGGGGACCGGAAAGTTGTTTTTGTTACTACCCGAGATTATGCAATTGTGATTTGAGGTTGAGATGTGGTTCGAATTTTCAATTCAATGTTGCATTTTATATTGGATGTTAGACCGCATATTTTGAAACTTGTTCACTGGATTACTTAACTTTTGTGTATCTTGATGGATGTGTTTATTTGCGGATATGTGAGGTTGCTCGAATCGAAGCACATTGGCTTATGCAACCCACACATTTTTTCCGAAGCGAGTGCTTGATTGAGGCTTGCGGTGTTAGTACCTAACACAGCTATTAGGAACAGAGGGGTGTTTGCTGGGAGTATCATTCGTATTAATCCATCATTAAGAAGCATAGCAGAAACCATTGAGGTGAGTTATTATCATAACTTGTAGTTAATGGTCACATGATGCATGAAATGTGTTTTATTAAAGGTAAAATGTATCAGGTCACCAGAGGTGCATTGGAGCAGGCATCACTGTTTGAAATTTTGTACTTCAGTTATTTGCATGTTCTTAATGGCTTCTTATTGTTACTCTACCAACAATGTTTTTGATGGTCAGATTTTAAATCTTGCGCACAATAAATTGGACATAGACCTCAGAGTCCATGCAGGGATTGACAGATTTGCAGAACGAGGCTTAAAGGTCACTCGGAGTAGCATACCAGGTAACTTAAACTGCAAATCTACTCCTCTATTCCCTACCCCTTACTTGTTTCTAACATGCATCGGGGCTCGATGGCAGCTTATTGTTCTCTTGCCACTCTTTGACCCACCAAGACGCGACAGTGCTGAGACAGTTATGAGAGCTCTAGACCTTGGTGTTGGTGTCAAGTGATCACATGTAGGTATCTGTTTTACGGTTTTACCCAATCATTTTTTGTTGCCATCCTTTCTCACGATTTTTTTGAACTTCACATGTAGAAGGTGAGCAATGTTACGACTAAATCAGTTTCTCTTTTGATTATTGTTACTGGCCATTGGGAAAGAAAAGAAACTGGCAGTCGTCTAGGAATGGGAACCAACATATACCCCCTTATCTGCATTGCCAGGTCGAGCAAGGATGAATCATTGCGGAGAAAAAGCGGATGGTTTCGCTTGTGTTTTTCCCGGATATCGCCTTTTCTATTATGGCTATTTAATTTAGTTTCATGTTTCTTTCTGGCGTATATCTTGAATGTGTGATTGGATTTGGTTGAATTGAATGAAATATTTTTACTACTGATCGTATATTTTACTACCGATCATCTAATTTATCAAGTAGGGTATTGAATTTTTAAACAAATTTCTCAAGTATAAGTTGGAAGTGTCTAATTTAATACTGATTGTTCCAATTCATTTCCTTGCAGATCGGACAACGGTGGTTGCTTGCCTTACAGAAGGTGCTCACAACCAGGACCTTTTTCAGGTACATAACTCATAAGTGTTGCAGATTTGAAAGATAATCGGCATGCAAGACAAGGCAAAGTCTGTTATGTGAGTTCTGTCTGTTAGTTTACTTATATGCTATCTATTTAAGTTTCTAAACATATATTATATTCCCTCAAACTTAGGAATATGAATTCTCTCCAAGTATCAAACTGCTTGAGTGAATGTAAAAGAGTGTTTAGAAATTCTCATAAGTTCTAAGTCAATGATCTTATTTAAATGTGTCATAGAATTTGGTGGGTTGAATGAAAGAATAAAACAAGTTTTATTGATGTTGAATGTATCATATAATGTGGTTAGATTGAATGAAAGAATTATACAGGTATTTTTGTTTGAATTCCAAACGTATCTTCCTAATTTGAAAATGGATCGCGGGTCAACATTGACCTGGTCAAAATTGGTCAATATTTACCAATTTTGACCAGGTCAATGTTGACCTAAGTGAATTTTTTTGCCGCAAAAAAATTAAATAACGGCTCGAGTCGTTTCAACTTGCCACGTAGTAACGGCTCAAAGCTGTTACAATCTGACACGTAGTAACGGCTGAAAGCTGCTACGCCAGCTATCTTACAAAAAAAATTCGTAACGGCCCAAAGATGTTACCACGTGGAAAATTCGTAACGGCTCGCAGCTGTTACGAGAGCCGTTACAATCCAGATTCGTAACGGCCACAAAGCCGTTACGAAAAAAAATGTAACACCCACTTTTGCAACAGGCGAGAGCCGTTACAACCCGTTTTAGTAACGGCTTAGTTCTGTTTCTAATCCCAGAATTTGGTGTAGTGGAGCATTTAGTGCCATTTAAGTTATACTGAAATTATGTATACAATTGTATAAAGAGGAGGAGCAGAAATGAGAGAAGGGGGTAGCCAATAGGAGAAAAAACATACACTGTAATTCTACATATCAATAAAATATCACCCCCAAAGGGATTCGCCCGTGGACGTAGGCAACCTATGCTGAACCACGTTAAACCTCTGTCTTTCATTTTGTTCTTCAAATCGACCCCTAACCCAAAATACTCACCAAAACTATCCATTCATCGTATTTCGTGCCCAAAAGTAATTTTGTGTACAAACATTGGCGCCGACTAAGGGGATTCGTTAAAACGATCATGCTTTTCTAGTGAGAAGAGTGCGGTGAAATCAAAGAAAAAGATAATGATAATTAGGGTTAAGAAAAGATGTAGCCGAAACAGTGAGGATGGAAACCTTGCATCATCAAAAAGTCGTGTTCTTAATGGTATGTTGTTGTCAATCAAATACTGACGGAATCCACACTTTCACTTCTTCCCCATCCCGTCTTTAATCGGTTTGTGCATCTTTTTTTCCTTTCATATATTTTAAATTTTAATGATAGTATTGATCAACATATTGCAAATAGCCCAAATTACTTTTTACAAAATTTCAGTTTAAAAATTTAAATCATAACGTTATTGGAGTGTTTTGCTTTATTTCTTTATGCGCATGATCTGGTGCTTGTTAAACTCTTCAACGGTTGTTTTAAGCCATTTAACTGACTTAATCTTGTGATTGATATTTCACTGAGTACAACTGCCGAGAACACAAAAACATCCTAAGGAAAATTGCCCGAGTTCCACTAAAGCATTAAAAATGGCGCACTGTCGGTGTGATTACGTGAAGCCACTTCATCTCCCAACATCAAGTGCCAACCGGGTTCCGTGATATATTGCCACGTCAGATACACGGCGCCACGTCAGCGACGTCCCTTTAATATGTTTCCATGATGTTGCCACATCAGCATTATTCGGGTGCCACATCAGCAATGTCGCCCAGTCATCCATCCCACGTCTGTCACTTGATCGAGTCAACACTGTCACGTATGCAACAGAAACGTATGCTTCCTTTCCAACCTTGTTTCGACAATAACTTCTTCGTTTTAAGTCCAAATTGAGTGATTTTTGGCTCGTTAGAATCGTCTTTCAATTCCCTACAATATAGAAGCAAAAAATCTAGTGTTCGAGAAACTTTCATGTGCACTTGGAGCAGCAACATGATCGAGTTCGAGGTTCATGGGTAGCAACATGACCAGGTGTGAGATGAGGATTGCTTAGACCCTTCAATATTTAGCCTTGCATCACTTCGCAAGCACCTAAAGCCTCACCTTGCACGTGAGCACATAAGTATTGATTTTATCGCAAGAATAAAATCTCGTCTTGCACGCGAGTATGAAAGACTTGCACCTTGGAAAGCATAAAGTCTCGTCTCAACCACGAGCCCAATGCTCGATATTGGTCCAAAGACTCGTACGCAACACCAGAAACAGCCAGCCTGCCCGAGCAGCAAGCGCTAGCCTTGTTATGCTGCGAGCAAAAATCGTTGCCCCAGCCGCAAGCACACGCTACATTCTACTTAAGACTCGACTAGCTATCGAGCATCACAAGTCCACCACGTGGCAAAAAAGTCTCGCCTAGCACGTGAGCAAATTTTATTGCAGGTTATCACAATTGGGGGCGTCTTTGTAATGTCTCTACTCACACTTGGGGGCGACTGGCGAGTTACGTCATCGACGATCGACGCGAAGGAAAAACAAATTTCTTAACCCCCAACAAGTTGGAGGTTAAGAGGGGGCGATGTTTGTACCGTGTATAAAATACACGGTAGGTCCGCAAATCAATACAAGGAGGCATGCAGGGTAGATTAATGCCAGGAGGCATGCAAGGCAAGTCAATAGGCATGCATGGAGTTATATGCGGAAATTAATGCATGCGTATTAGTCCGGGAGGTTTCATGCAGAATTGAAGTTGGAGGCATGCAGAGTTAATTCCAGCATGTCATGCAGAATTTAAGATGGAGCCATGCAATATTTATTCCAGCAGTTTCATACATGCAATAATAATTTCAGCAATTTCATGCGGATTGAAGAGGGAGGCATAAATGAGCATTTAGTGCCAGTTAAGTTATATTGAAATTATGTATACAATTTTATAAAGAGGAGGAGCAGAAATGAGAGAAGGGGGGTAGCCAATAGGAGAAAAAATATACATTGTAATTCTACATATCAATAAAATATCACCCCCAAGGGGATTCGCCCGTGGACGTAGGCAACCTATGCCGAACCACGTTAAACCTATGTCTTTCATTTTGTTCTTCAAATCGACCCCTAACCCAAAATACTCACCAAAACTATCCATTCATTTTGTTTCGTGCCCAAAAGTAATTTTGTGTACAAACAATTGCAATGCCTGGATAACAACTATTGTTAATATGGTATAGCTGATGCATCTATTGTTAATCACTTGAACTGCTGAGATTCTGGTGGACATGTCAAATGCCTTTGATACTAGTAGATCCTTAAGTGGCTTTATCACTTGTTATTCTTGAAATCCTCTTATTCATTGTTTGTTTACGATGGTTTTCATTGAGATTGTTTATTCAGAAATAGCCATTGTAGAGGCATACATGTTTCATTGAGTGTAATTTGATACTTTCAATCTCTTGCATAAGCTATGTTTTAGTGTGAAGTATGTGGGTTCTTTTGATTTAATTATATAGCATATTAGTCTTCGACTCAATCATTATAAGCATACTGGATATCTGATTAGAAGAATTTGTGATGCTTTGTTCGTAGGTTAATTGAATGATGCTCTGTTGTGAGATCATAAAGGTTGGATAACAAAGCAGCAACCATTAGGTCCCTTAGCAGCTGCAAGATTTGTAAGTTATAATGTAGTATCTTCTTATGGAGATTTAAGTTAGAAGAACTTAGGAATTTCAGAACTTAATACAAACTGAACTTAGGAACTAAGTATGTTTATGTGTATTTCCATTAAATGAATGACATAGTTTGTATCAAATACTCATACTTGTTGTTAACTTCAATTGAAGAATTCTTTTTTCATAATGGTAAATGTGGAAATGAAAGTGAATGAATGTGTAAAAGTTTGTATATCTGTGGAATGCTGAATATGGGGAACTAGGTAACCTGCAGTGGGGTAAATATGGGGAATGTATTTTGACCAAAGTCAATCGATCCCCGACCTTTTTTTTTTTTCTGTTACAAAAGATTAGCAACGTCGATGTTCTGTTGCTAAATTAAAACCAGAACCAATAAATTAGAACCAGAACCATAGTTCCGTGTAGGGGTATTCCTGTAATTAGAAACATCTTAGCAACGGCAGACCTTGGTTGCGAATAAACAAAGTCGCAACGGCACGGTACGTTGCGAATCTCCGTTGCTGACCAAGAATCATAACGGAGCTTATGTCGTTGCGAAAAACTGCAACACCGTGTTTTGAAACGTCAACATGCCGTTGCGACCCCGGTCAACAACGTCCAGGCTCCGTTGCTTATTCCTAAAAATGGTGTAGTGAAAAACTAATCAAATTTGGTTACAATAAAAACTGCATATATCACTCTATATATTATACCGCCATATCTGTTGATTTCTCTCTTCTAATTCAATTTCTTGCAATGGTACCTACTTCTACATCCATGATGATCTTTTTAGAACGCAAGCAGCATCGACAACAACATTCTAATATCATGAGAATAAGGAAAACAATTCCATGTAAAAATTAGAGGAGCACGAGTAGTAAAAGGGGCTTGGAAGCTCGGTATCTTACAATTTTTTGGTCTGGGAGCGTGCGCTCATTCATGCTTTTAGCTTTCCCCCTAGGTAAAAATGTAGGTAACCTATTGAAGGTGCATGTTGTAAAGTGAATTTTTTTTTGTTGATTCACCAAATTCAAATCATGTTTAATTTATTGTGGGAAACTAGGCTATGGATCAGTTACAGGACCAAATCATTCAAATTTATCTCGTACTTGCAGCTAGTCATGTGTTTTTACCTTTTTTTTTTTTTTATACTAAATTTTTTTAATTAGATGTTGGAATCGAGTACACGGTTTATGTGAGCGTATAATGCCTCCACGATAAAATTTGGTAGATACTGAATCCAACTTATACTTATCTGATACATACGAGAATGTTTTTCGAACTTATCAGCTGGTTTATTGAGCTTCCTATTAATAAACTTGCAAGTCCATAATGGATGCTCGTTAAAAAAATTAATAATGTCTAAAATCAGAGCCTATGATTCCCATCTGACTTTCTGGTAACCTCCATTAAAATAGTAATCGTAGATTTGAACTTGATGGTAGTAGTTGGAACTTGGTTTTTCCCAAATTATCATATGTGCTCCTTGTTTATATACAACGTATATGGAATTATTTTTTTTATTATTATTGGTTAACATGCATGAACTATGCACCACCAACAACGTCCGATCTCTCTGTATAATATATTGTTAAAGAAGACTTTAAGATACTGGAAAAAGCCAAAGGCATGTAAATCTAATCAGCGTCAATGGACCTAAGTGTTAAATGTTATTTGTGTAAATTTATTTGTTTGTATAACCGAAAAATTGCGACTAAATTTAAAGGCATCGTTAATGGAAATTATATGTTACCAGGCCTCTTTCAATAATTAAATAATTTTTTGTGTTGATTTTTAGAGTTTTGTATTTGAACTTTTTTTGGATATTTAAAACATTAAAAAAAACTTGATAAAAATCAAGTTTCTTTACCTACCTCTCGGTTTGTATTATAAAAATCTGATTACCCTAATTCAAAATGAAGAAAAGATAGCATAAGTATTAATAACTCGTCGGATTGTGCATACACAAACTAATTAGGGTATAGTGAATAAGACAAAATAGGGCCATTTGAAATTAATATTCAAATCCCTTATCCATGTATCTTTAGTGATGCCAAATCTCTCCAAGAAATTATTAATTAACACTAATCAATTGAATTATTTAACTTAATAATGTTAGATTAAATTTGTTAAGTAAACATTTTGATCATTCTTTTTGTTAGTTAAAGGTGGGACAACTGTCTAATTGTGTGAACAACATGATTCGAATGTAACGACTAAAACGAATAGTTGCTGCCTACACTTTGGCATGGGTTTCCCATATAACTAGTTGGTAATGATGCAAAGGAACCTCCCCATGCCTTCTTAATTTTTCATGTGAACTTGATGAGGTTGTTGGGATCGAGCTTTTATTGTAATTTATATCGCTTGAAATTTTGTATTTATACAATTTGTTTGTTAGTGTTGTTTTTTCTTAAGTTGAAGGAGTTATATCATGAGTTTCTTCTTTTCTTTTTAATTCACTGTCAAATAAATATCAATATTGTGGAAGAAATTTTGGGATGGCGGAGAAAACTAATGTCAAAAAAGTGCCATAATGGTTTATTTATTGGTTTTCTCCGGAAGGTCCTCCGTCCGGAAACTTCAAATAGATGAAAATTATCAGAATCGAAGATATTTCAGATATGGTGGCTCGAACTTTTTTATTGGAACATCGACAAGCAAAAATATATTATTTTTTTATTTTTATATTAACTTTTAAGTGACCTTAAATTATATTTATGCTGATTTAACTAACTATAACACTAGCAGTTTTTTACAACGATTAAAAAAAAACCCGCAAGAATACAGGCAAATGATAACCAATATATATCAATTTTAATTCATGGGGTTATCTCTAATGCATAAGGCAATCACCTATTATCTCTTAGACAGCTAAAAAACATACAAAAAAGAATAAATGCAGGACAGGGAAAATTGATCAAAGGATAGTTGTAACAGTAAAAGGATTAGATATTGTAAAATTTTCAGGTTAAACGAACCAAATCCAAGTTTAATTAGGTTAAAGGGACCAAATCCAACTTCCAGGTAAAAGGAATATCTATTCAAATACATACAGATTTTGTTAACATTTTCTTTACGTACCCATCAAATACTAGTAAAGAAACTCACCCCATCAAATACTAATAAATGAACTTATTGATTTCATTTAACAATAACATTTCTAATATATCTGATATAATAATGGTATGAAGTTTATATATTAGTATATCAACTAAGAAACTAATATCAACATTAGTAAACATGTTATACATATATACGGAAAAGAATAACTATTAGCTTGACGGATGTGGTACAACGCATTTTTGATTTCACACTCGCTCTAATCCATTAGTTTACGGACCGGACACGCACCCATAAAAAAATGATGGGCCGATCCAAAATGCTCACCTCTAGGTTTATGTTTCTCGAGCTTTTCTTTTTGGCATCTCCTTCTTGTTTTCCAATAATACGCAAATACCAGGAAAATGATTTTTGTTACTAAACTTTAAAAGAAGTTTTTACATCCATGGAGATCCATTCTTGAGATGAAATAATCCCAGATAGTCCCATGCAATCTGTAGTGAAGGAGTAGATGATTCACTGTTTCTTCTTAATAACTAACTCGTAAATGAAACTCACTGAATGAATGAATTATAAAATTATTTTGGTAATCATGTAAATGAAGTTCCTCATGCTTTTTTTACTGTTCATACAAACTTGATGAAGTTTTTGGGATAAGGTTATAGTCTAATTTATAGGGCTTGTATGTTTTGTATTTATTTATTAGTGTTATTATCTTCTTTTTTTAAGTTGAATGGGTTATAGTTTTTAAATCATCGGCAAATAAAGAATTGTTTGGTTAGCAATGACGCTGGTAGTGGTTTAGGTAGCTTTATTTTTCATAGGTTGGGTGTAGTTATTCAGAAAGGAGTTGGAACTCAGCTTGTTGCTCGGCTACCAACCAAAGGGGCTGTAATTTAAATAAAAATAATAAAATTATCAATAAATTATTGTTGGGGAAATATTAAGAGGGTCGAGAAAACTAAAGTCTAACGATCATGGCTATTATTTAAATTGTAAGACAATAAATATTTTTTTATGTGTTTGTATCAAATTCCAAGAAAACATTTTACGATGAAGAAGGTCGTCACCTCATAGATAATCAATGAATTTTGATAATTGTTATTGCACATTACCTAATATAACGCAAATGTTTGTATATGGTAAATATTAACTAATTTTAAATTCGAAAACTACCTGTTACTCCGCCTAAACTTGAAATCCTTCCAAATTCACAATATACAATGGAAAAAAGAACCCATAAAATACTTAAACAAACACATCTCCGCCTAAACTTGAAATCCTTCCAAATTCACAATAAGAAGGCGAAAATAAAAGTGAAGAATCAAAACCCTTGATAATTTGGAATTACATTTTCATGGCTCTAGAAAACTGATACGCTGGGCTAAGGTTGCGGGACCAGTGAAAGAATTATGACAAGAGATTTTACTCTAATCTTGAGATACTATTTTTGGGTCATTAAAAGAATGATAAAATTCTTAGTTGTTTGAAATTTGAATAATGAACTAGTGTTTCCATGATTTATAACGAGATCATTATTAGCGGGAAGTGATATTATTCGAAAAATCGGATGATCTGGATCTGTTAGTATTTGTTTGTCATATATATAATGTTATCACCCCGATAATAATGGAGTATTTTCTAGTGATCCTGGTACTTATTGAGCTATAATCTTTGATACTTTTCTTGTACACAAAAATACCGTGCTGTATCAATCACGCTCTCCTTTTTTAAAAAAAACACATCCCAAGTCTGAACACCTTCTTCTTCTTCTTCTTCTTCTTCTTCTTCTTCTTCTTCTTCTTCTACTTTGTTTTGTTTATATCTTTCCTTCTGTTGATGGTGGTTTTTAGCTTAGGGCTAAATTTATAAAGGTCTATCTACCTAACCCTAAGATCGGATGTAGTAGACATTGATATGTCTATATACCGCAGGGAATTTGGAGAATATATCAAAATCTGACGAGTATCTATGTCTCTCTTCGTATTATATCAAAACTCAAGCTCCTAGATGAACTGTTCACTAGTATAGATCCTAATGACTGTATAAGCTCCTAGATGCATTACTCACAAATGTCGGAGCCTGCTGAGTACTTTTTTGTGCTTATATTCCCCGGAAGAACCCTTAATATTGGTATGGCATGACAGATTTGTGTTCACTCGCAGCAAAGTAGCACGAACCTCCAAGTACCAAGGTTAAGACCCTTGCACAAAATATTCAGTCAGAAAGCAAAGAATAAACAGAGCCGCGGAGTAAGAGCAACAATGAGGGGAGCGTGTCCATGCCATAGGCTAACCGGAGCCACTTGGCCACGCCACATGCTACCCAACCGGCCCTTACTCCTTCGTCAACCAATCAGGTCGCTTTAAACCTGCCACACTCCCATGAGTGGTGGCTGGGCCCATACCTGCCGACCCTAGTTTCCATCGACCAATCAGGTCACTCTAAAGCCACCACACTTACACCAGAAGTGTATCCACGCCCATGCTTGGCCGGACCCTCTCTTTCCCACCGACCAATCAAGTCACTTTAAAATGCGCCACGAGCACTAGAGGTGTGGCCGCGCCTAATGTTTGGCCGTCCCCCTTTTCTCGACCAATCAAGTCGCTCTAAACCCGCCACCATACATTAAAGGCCAAACACACCCTGCCATGTAGCATACTAATTGGAAAGCCAAACGCGCCCTGCCGCAAACAACATATTAAATCGGCATACCAACATGCCACTCTGCCGCAGTAACATGCCAACATGCCACTCTGCCGTAGTAATATGCCAATGTGCCACAAATGACCCCACTACGTGTTAGTACACTTTCTATTCGTGTCCAATGCCATAACGGACTCCAACTAGGATTTCGTGATCGAAACAAAGACTTTTTAGCCGAAACCCTATTTTTTGGTCATAGTCCATAACATGCCACGAGCCACTGTAGCCTTGGGCCATGCCGCCAAGCTCTAACTTTGGCCACTGCGCCAAATCCTAGCCTTGGCCATGCCGCCAAGCCCTAACTTTGGCCACGGCGCCAAATCCTAGCCTAGGCCACGCCGCCAAGCCCTAAAGTTGGCCACGACGCCAAGCCCTAACTTTGGCCACGGTGCCAAATCCTAGCCTTGGGCACGCCGCCAAGCCACAGGCGTGGCCATGCCACAACGCCATAGACGCGGCTATGCCACCATGTCGTAGGCGCGTGCCACTACGCCGCGGCTATGTTGTTATGCCATTAACAGGTGCCAACAGAATGTAGCCATAATCAACGTCTACCCTTCCTCATGAGATGCAATCTCATCCATCCAAGTTCGCCACTGAACTGGAAGACTTATGGCAAGTTTTAGGCGACTAGCCGCTTAAATCTAGTGGCCATGGCTACGCCAGGCGCCACTTACACCACCGTGCTATTGACATGCACGAGCTATGCCAGTCATGCCGCATCGCCACTGTCATACACCAAAAACGCCATTGTGCCATTACCAGGCTCCAACAGAAGGTAGCCATAATCAATGGTTACCCTTCCTCATGAGATGCAATCTCAGCCATCTAAGTTCACCACTGAGCTGATAGACTTGTGGCAAGCTTCAGGCGACCAATCGCCTAAATCTAGTGGCCATGGCTACGACAGGCGCCACTTACACCACCGTGCCACTGGCATGTACGATCCATGCTAGACATGCCACATTGCCACTGGCGTACACCAAAACTCCAATGCGCCATTATCAGGCGCCAACACAAGGTAGCCATAATTAACGACTACCTTTCCTCATGAGATGCAATCTCAGCCATCCAAGTTCGCCACTGAACTGACAGACTTGTGGCAAGTTTTAGGCGACCAGCCGCTTAAATCTAGTGGCCATGTCTACGCCAGGCGCCACTTACACCACCGTGCCATTGGCAAGCACGAGATATGCCAGTCATGCCGCAGCGCCACTGGCATACACCAAAAACGCCACTGTTCCATTATCAGGCGCCAACAGAAGGTAGCCATAATCAACGGTTACCCTTCCTCATGAGATGCAATCTCAACCATCCAAGTTCACCACTGAACTGACAGACTTGTGGAAAGCTTCAGGCGTCCAACTTCTTAAATCTAGTGGCCATGGCTACGCCAGGCGCACCTTACACCACCGTTCCACTGGCATGCACGATCCATGCCATCCATACCACATTGCCACTAGCGTACACCAAAACGCCACTGCGCCATTATCAGGCGCCAACACAAGGTAGCCATAATCAACGACTACCCTTCCTCATGAGATACGATCTCAGCCATCAAAGTTCGCCACCGAACTAACAGACTTGTGTCATGTTTTAGGTGACCGGCCAAGACGAGCCTAATATCATCACATGTTATTTTCCTACGGCAAGCCTCTTGATTTTAACTTGCCACACGTAGCAAAATGCTACATGTTTTCCACGAAAACACTCGAGATATCAAATATGTCACAAACTGGGGGATACTCATTAGGGTATTGGTCTGGCGGTTTACAGTGTGCGGCGTGCAATACACCCGTTATAGGAAAGTGTCATGAAGTAGGACAATTAATGGCGGCAAGAAGTAACGGGTGTAAACGGATCCACTTCCTTCATCATGGAAGCATGGGTTTATGGCGGTTACACATTACTCAATTCTTCCACCACTCAATCGTTTCCACTTCCTACGAGACCAGGGTACTTTTTAATATGACTTTTATAAATAGGCTTCACCTATTTCCACAAAACAACAGGTTTTGGTCGGCAACAACATAGTATCCAGAAATCACCAAGAACTGATAGCTTTTCACTCTGCAAGCTAGTTCCACTTTCTGATACAATTCATAAAACAAGCCACATCTTCAGAATTAACCATTCTGGTCTCAACACTCTCTTCGCTTCCCTCCCTAAGACCAACCCTTGTCCTTCACTATGTGACCAAAGCAAGCCTGGAACAGCCATTTGTTGGTTAGGTCAGGATTGTACAGATTGATCTCTCGAAACACAAGTACTCCCGTGCAGTGCATTGTTTAGGGTTTAGATTCGTTTCTCATCCACACACCCAAAATTACCAAAATCAGCAGAAACATTTTTCACCCAAAAACACCTTCTTTCTCTCTACAGTCACCACCAAACCCACATCACGAATAACTCTTAAGAAATCATACAATTTAAGTGTTGGTGCAAATGAAGCAAGAGAAGAAGATAATTGAGTTTAAATCAGAAATAAAATTATAAAAATTAAATACTCCTCTTAAGAAAAGAAGAGGACTTCTTCAATTTCAACAATCTTCTTCTTGTAACCCCCTAATTCTTATTGGAAAGAGATGCCAAGGCTTTGATTCAGCCAAACAAAAAGATGATTCCTTTCTTTTACCTTTACAAATCGGGGATTTGTCTAAGAATTTTGGTCGATTAAATTGTTATTATGGAGTAATTTTTTTTCTTAATCAAGTATTATCAAAATTACAGATATACCCTCGAATAATTTTGTTGTGGAAAACATACACTACATAAAATAACGGTAAATTAGGATTTTAAAGTTTTGCAGCTTCAACTACTGTTCATGAACCGTACCTAAAAGGAGTTCCCTTTATAATAGTAATAGATAGATTTCTACTATTGGATAAAGAGTATTACATTAACTAGTTGGAAGCCAAACAAGATAAGCTCCAACAACATACTACTACATTAATTGAACAGGTTTTTGTACGAGCCTACCAGCGAGCCTCATGGGTAATCTATCCAAGGGAGCCGAAGTGGATGGGGGATGAGATTTTGTCACAAGGGGGGAAACTAACACTAGCTTTCATGTTAATTTCTACAATATTACGACATTGGGGGCTCGAACGTGAGACCTCCTGGAACACATGAAACTTTGGGGAACGAGGATGACTAGCTGAGCTAGGTACATGTTTTTAATAATTTAATTTGAATAATTAAGATTCCCGACGAGCCCAAATTTGTTCACCCTCTAAAACCGGGGTGCACATTCCTTATCCTACCATTCCGTCAAATATCTCCATTTGGTTTCCGGTATTTTATTTTTACATTATTTTTACTTCAAATTACATTTAAAATTAAAATCATAAACACTTTTTTATCTCATCTCTTCTGAAAAACAAATCTCTTTTATATGTCAAACCTGTAGTTACCTAAAATCTGAGAGAGGCTAGAAGGGGGATTATAGGGTTTCTGAAAGTGAGGTACGGGAGGTTGAGCACGAACAGTCTTCGCCTAAACCACGCACAGTGGCCATTCAAAGGCTACTTCAGTCACAGGGAAGAAGGATTAGAGATGGTCTTAGGGAGGGAAGCAGATGAAGAGAGAGATCAGGGAATAAGTTATTGATCTGAGAGGTTATGAAAAAGATGATCGTAGCTTGGAAAAATAGAGGACTTATTTATAGCTGAATTCTCTAATCTCAGGTCGGTGAAGATAAGGATTGATTTTCGTTCTGTGCGGAGAAATTGACTCGTCTCTTCAGGAATATGGATAAACTAGGTTGAGTTTATCTCATTTATTCCACCGCCTTTACTCTCTTCTGCGGTGAGAAATAAGCCGGGTATTTCTCACACGTGTCGTAGACTGCCAGACCAAAACTCTAATTGATATCCCCCATTTGTGTGATGCTGAGTCAGCCTTTGTGATGATGTGTTGAGAGAGAAATATTCTCCTTAGCCGAGTTGGCCAAGATAGAGAGATATTCTCTGTTTTTTTGTGAGAATGACTAGGATGAGTGATCGCGGTCGTAAGCGTCAAAAATAATTTACACTTTCTTACTACTCAAAATATAAATATAGCAAGGGCAAGAAAGGATCGATCCCACAGAGAGGTCTAGGTTGTCAAATTGTTATGGTTTCCTATATAAAACACCCGGAAGAATTTATGATTGTGTAAATAAAAATAAACAAAAAGCAAATAAAGTACGCAAATCAAGGATGTGAAAGTATTGGTTACGGATTTCGTTTTCATTCACAAACATGGTTTCACCACAATAACTAGAATTGATATTTTAATCTCAACTTTTATCAAAGACCCTAGAATACCTTGATCGCAAGAATATCCCGCAAACCTCCTCATGTCATCAACAAACACATCAAAAGATGCGAATATGAATTCTACCTAAAGGAACAACCTAACGTGTAAAAGCACTAATCAAGTTTAATTCCCTAGATGCGTTAAGTTCTATGAAATCAGGCCAATCAAAGCAATCGAACGTGGAAAGCGCACTAATCCGATTTAACAAAGGTTATAACTCACATATGATCATAAGAATATATCACTACAAACTATAATCATATTTATGCTACTTGCAATCCGGAATTATCACTTTTGCGTATAATAACCCTAATCTAGCAATAGAGATGAAAGCAAACTCAATCGACTCGCGACTCGACTAACAAGCATTCAAATCATGTAACAATATTCATGGTGAATCATAAACGATAATATGAGAGAAAACTAATTTATTGCACAAAAACTCATGTTTGGAAATTCAACTTATTCCATAACCAATAATAAAAACTCTAGCTCATATTCATGGAGTTCATAACAAGAAGAAAGAGAAAAGACTTCATGGTTCTAAACCCTAGAACGAAGTAGTAGAGAAAAAAGAATAATAGATATCTCAAATTGTGCCTAGGCTTCTCTATATATAGAGTTTTGTAACCTCTTCTTGAAGAAACTAGGAAACCTAGTAAAAATAGGAAAGAGCACCTCCTTAGGAATTGTGTCCCGTGCATCGAGCCCCGTGCAAAGTAGGTTGCCAAACTCGCCTAAACACCAATATCCCACGTCCAAAGTCTGGTTGTGTAAAGAATTTCATCCCAAGCTAAAGGGCTTTCGCAAACTGTTAAGTTCAGACCGCTTTCTCATTATTGGCTTGTCAGTTCTGTGGAACTGACAACCTATTCTCAGTTCCACCTTTCCATCGATCACAAATCAACCACCAAGCCATCTACGTCATTAGCAATTCCCGGACCATCGATCGCAGAAACTTCTCCATCATTATTTCCTCGAGCTCCATCAATACCTTAATCCCTGTATGATCCGAGTTCTTCTCAATCGTCAGCAAACATTGAGCTCTTCATGCTCGATCTCTTCATCAACTGCAACTCATGGTTTTCCCTGACTTCTCAATCGATTCCAATACCCTCCATCATCTCTGTCTTCAATCATGGCGATGAACGACTTCATCAATCACTGCCAATCTCTGTTACCCGTAACAATGAATGAACTCAACACCACTCTTTCATGTTAATGACAACAAAACTCAAGTGCCATCGTGATAAAGCATCCATCGAGACTTCCATAACTCACAGAACACAGCATCACCGTCACTTCCATGCTCTTCCATCACCGATCATTGGCTGCATCATCTACTTACTCTCCATTCTTCCGTCAGCAGCATTATCACCTCAGCGAAACCATCCATCCCGACTAGACTTTACCATCGTCATTCGTTGCCAATGGCAGAGAACATCATCACCAGCCATACATACCGATCACGAGCAGCTCTTCTCGTAAACTCGTCACTACTTCCAGCCATGGCTTTCCCTGTTTTGTTCTCGAGCGCACCATCGATGGTATTAGCAGCTTCCATCTTCAGATTCGAGCTTCTCTTCTTTTTCTTCTCGCTGGCAAGACCCACCAGTCATCTTTCTTTCTTAATCCACAGCAGCAGTCCATTATCATCACTGCCAACGAACCACAACTAAAATCAGCTCCATCAATCACCATCGTAACTTGTTTTGCTTTGCAAACTCGAGTTCCTTCGCAACCCACAGCTCCAACAGAACTTCAACTTCTCTTTCATCACATATCGCCACTGCCTCATTAGTAACCATCGTAATCCCATATCCACAGCTCAGCTCCATGTACATTGCTGCCATCGAACTACATCATCTCTGCCAACTCAAACCAACAGACCATCAACCACCGCAAGGACGTCTTTCATCTTAACTCGTCACACAGCCATAAATGGCAGCAGCCAAGACTCCATCTGAATTCCAGTTCAAACACCCAACCAACTCACTCGAGCAGACACAGCATCACCCTTGCTGCCATACCATTCTTCATCACCGATGAGCAGAAGCATCGTCGGTTTACCGCCCATGCGATTCGAGCTCCATATTCCTTGTCCACCGCCATCGGACACGATCATCAGCAAACTCGAGCTAAACCCCCATACTTCTCTGGCAACGTCAAAAACGTCACACAGCTCCACCGGATTATCCCTGAACTGATCGATAAGTTTGGAAGAAGAAGGTATTTGAAAAGTGGCAGCCTTGAGTAATTATTCAGTTGCCTTTAAGATTATTCAAATTCCAGCTTTCCCCCAATAATTGACATGACTGCCTTTAGCAGTTCCTTTAAAACAGGTCACCCCTTAACAGAATGACTGCCCCTTAACGTACGGTGGGTTGGCAATAGCACTTGGCCTAGAACATGACCATTTTGCCCTTTTTGCTTCCGAGTTCTTGTTTTGCTCATAACTTCTTCATACAAACTCGGAATGACTCCATTCTTTCGGCATTGTCTTCATCTTCTCGTCCTCTACACAATGAAAAGTAGAAATCTTGTATTTGAACGAGTTCCAATTGGTCTTTTTGCTCCAAATGACTCCATTGCACCTAATAAACTCAAAAGCACACATAAGATACATAATTCACACGAAAATTCGCAAAGAAAGCATAAATACTAGATATTAAATTAGGTGTTTTAGACACCTATCAATGAGTCACGTGAAAAGGCATGGAATTCCTCAGGAATGTGTGCAGAGTGTGAGAAGAGATAAGGCTGATCTACCTTTCTTCATGACCGGTCACATATGTCATGAAGACTGTATCATTGTTTATAGGTCTCTTTGTTGAGCATGCAGATCTCAAGAGATCTTTATCCACATTTTTGGATAAATATGTACAATTTATGCTCAATTTACTAGCCGTGAGTGTGTTTGAGAGGCTGAGAAATAGGCTTGAGTACCAGGTAAGGCGTGTGCCTATCATTTTGAATCTCTCCGAGATTTTGTGAACGGCTTAAAAATCTCTATGTGATTTTTGCAGAGAGATTTGAATCTCTCCGAAATTTTTGCAGAGAGATTTGAATCTCTCTGAGATTTTTGCGGACGGCTCAAAAATCCCTCTGTGATTTTTGCAGAGAGATTTGAATCTCTCTGAGATTTTTGCTGACGGCTCAAAAATCCCTCTGAGATTTTTTCGGATGGCTCAAATATATCTCCGAAGATTTTCTTAACGGATCCGTATCTCTTTGCGGTCAGCTGGGACTTCGGCCTAGAGATAGAAAAGGCTTTTTACGCCCAATTTAATGTCTCTATGAGACTTTGGCTCACTCGTCTTTGACCAGCGTATCTTGCAGATATGTGCTAGGAACCAACTATGTGTCCATATGATGAGCCAACAAGACCAGTGTATCTCGTAAGGATGTTGTAAAAAAGGCTCAGAGGTAGAATAACCAGCGTATCTCGTAGGGATGTCCTAGGAGTTATCCGGAAACCTCAGTAAGTCAAGTCAGAGCCTAGAGCAGACATGACCAGTGTATCTCGCGATGATGTATTATGAATCAGTCTTTGATCTCCGATAGGGTGAGTCGTGCTTACAGGAGATATGCAAATCTCCGCTCTGGGTCATAAGTTCACCGGGGACGTATTTACGCATCTACAGAGCCTACATGACCAGCAACATCTCGTTGAGGACGTATACTAGGAATCATGGCATCACAATCAGCTGCGTCTCGCGAAAACATGCTGGAATTGCGGTTGTTCTGGTTCATAAGTCCGCCAGGGGACGTTTTACGCTCTACGAACCTACGTGACCAACATTATCTCGTTGAGGATGTGCGCTAGGAATCACGGCATCACGACCAGCAGTGTCTCGCGGGGACGTATACTAGAAATCGTGGCTAAGAATTCCTTGAGGACCAAGGGCTTAATCTCTCCCGTGAGAGTTGAATTATGTCTATAGGGTTGAAATGACACTTTTGCCCTTTATCCAAATTTCACCATCCACAAAACCTAATGCGCACTATTGAGTTTCTTGAACTAATAAGGAAAAATGAATAGACCTATGGAAGAGAGATCCGTGTTAACTTGTTATAGTATCCTTTGAGCCTGAAATGTATCGAACCTTGTGTATGATGGTTAACCTAGAAAAGCTTAGCGGAATAATAACTTGATTCAATATTAAAATTCATTCTAGCATAAAAAAATAAAATAAATAATATCATAATCATTTACTGATCGGAAAAATCGTTAGATGTTGATACTTAGTGAAATAAATGTCAAATTTATTTATGGAATTTCAAGAAAAACTAAATTCTTAAAAAAGTGCTATAAGCGAATGATAAAAATAATCTAACAAATACTATCGACATCAGTGCAGTACAAGGTCACTAAAGTGTCAAAATGTTGATACTGTGACCTGAATTCAAAAGTTTTCAACACTAATATCTTTATTGAAAGATAAGGGAAAAAATGAATAAATCGAGAAAGAAGTTTTGCAAAAGCAGCTCAGCTCACCTTTTATCTTTTTTCTTTTAAAAGGTAAAATATATAGTGCGAACAGTTTAAAAGGTAAAATATATAGTGCGAACGGTGGAAACAGACCAAAGGATAGGTGCTAAACTAGAAGATTCGATGATCCAAAGAATAGTGTTTCGAATCAGTTAGGGGCCAAATCATTCAAAACGGTCACTGTACTTGCTAGTCATGTAATTTTACATCTCCGCAGTTCACATCATTCCAAGTGAAATACTAGTACAGAGTACTTATTACTTATTATGTACATTTAAGGTGTTCTTCGTGTTTATAACTCTATATACAGCGTATACGAAATTATTTGCCATCGGTATTAGTTAAGATGCATGAACTATGCCACCACGGACGTAAAGAAACTTTGAGATGCCGGAGAAGTCTTTTTATGTGCACCTAAATTTTTTTTGTTGTACAAGTATATCCGCACGCGCTTCGCACGTGCTTTTCTTTTGCTCTCTCATGAGCCCGCTCTCTCTTTCTCTTGTAGTCTGCTAATTTGTTTCTCTTTCACATTTACGGTTTTAACCTCATTTATTTTAGATAATATTTTCTATTAAAGTTATAACAATAAGGGAAACATCGGAATATATAAAATTTCTCATGGGACCATCGCACGAATGACCCATTCTCTTTATTTTTGTTTCGTAATTTGGTTTTTCATTTTTACCTTTTTAGCCTCACTTAATTTAGATATCATTTTTCACAAAGCTACAAAACTAAGGGCAATTTCGGATTTTCAAAAATTGCAGCCTCAAGTACTGTTCATGAGCAGTACCTAAGGGTGGGTTGGCTTTATTGTTTACAAGTATATCCGCACGCGCTTCACACGTGCTTTTCTTTTGCTCTCTCATGAGCCCGCTCTCTCTCATGACCCATTCTCTTTATTTTTGTTTGCTAATTTGTTTTTTCATTTTTACCTTTTTAGCCTCACTCAATTTAGATAGCATTTTTTACAAAGCTACAAAACTAAAGGATATTTAGGGTTTTCAAAAATTGCAGCCTCAAGTACTGTTCATGAAAAGTATCTAAGGGGTTGGCTTTATATAATGGTATAGACATGTATGATTATATCTTGGTGTAATAGAGAATTGCAAAACAAAATAGTTCATGTGGTAATATGTTTCCCCAAACCAAAATTCTTTTAACTTTTTCTCGGTCTTGTAAAAACTTGATTACCCAAAATCAAGATAAATAAAAATAATATCAATATTATGCTATACTTGACTTTAGAGTTTTCCCTTCTTCCATTAGGGCAATGGATTTGTTCATTTGCTCCCACTATGAACACAACGAACGTAATAAATGAGCGGAAAAATGGACAGATGTATAGGTTTGTTCACTACGGACGAACAAACACCACGTGTCTAAAAAAACGCGCGGACCAAGAAAACCCGCCAGCGGATCAAATTACACAACGCGTACCGAGGAAACCCGTGGGCGATCCAGTAAAAACTAAATTCTCCCACCAAATCCTAAGATATTTTAAGAAATCAGGATGAGTATATGTCTTCTCAATCTTAATTGAATATGAGCAGGGAAATGAGCTAAAAAATCAATAGAGAGCAAAAATGTATCTACTCTTACCAAGAGAGGTGGTTGCTGAGAATTAGTCCAAGTAAATCTCCCGCCATAGGTAAGTCAATTAGAGAGAATTTATTGACAGTAGACTCGAAGGATTTTCTGTTTGCAGTTCTTCTTCCAGAAAAATTTCTTTCATAATCATTCAGAATCGCATTATAATCTTTTCAAATGAACCAAGCCTCATCAAATAATAGCCTAATATCTCTTACTTCTTGCCAGACCTGATTATAATACCCAAAATCAGATGCACCATAACCAGAAGTGAATAACCAGACAAAATCTTCTGCTACATTTTTAAATTTGATAGACACTGGAAACGCTCCTAAGTAAATGATGTTCCAACACTACATTTCTGAATTCACAAAGATTAATCCATCATTGATTTTTGAGTGGAAGACTTTACTGTTGAGGTAAATGTGATGTGGTGGTCAAATGTAAACATTGATAAATCTATTTCTTGAAAGCCTTTTTTGACATTTTCGGGTTTCCTCTATTAAACGGAAACGAGTTCATCATGGAGGTGCCATTATAATTAAATAGTTGTGAATTTTTCGATGTTCTTGTTGTTCCATCTTTTCGGCAGGGTACCAACCCTAACTCATCACTAACCCATGGTTAGAACTCTTTATCCTGTCTATACAGTTGAGGAAACCGGTAGACTTATAAACTACCCAACTCTATGCCATATAATGTTAAGCAATGTGAGATTAAGGTCCCAACAATTTCTTTATTTCTTTCTTCTTCTTTTTCTGATATGCACATGGAAATCACTTATTTCAAAAACAAACTGTTACTAATACACCAAAAAAGACAAAACCACATATTTGTTCAGTTTCATGTTGGAAAATTGGGTTAAAAACAAGAGGATGAATAAAGAAAAATAGAAACCAAACAATGGTGTACCCCTGACTTCAAGGCTCTTTCGATTCTTTTAGACAATAATTCGACCTTTCCCAGTTAAATTGGCGAGTACAACAGGTCTCTCGAATTATGCCTTCAGGATTCAATGAAGCCCTAACACCGTAATCGAATTCAAGGATTGTACTTCCTTGACCCGACCAAGAATCACACCGTATAAGATTCTCGATGATGCTATTAGAGAAGAAGAAAACAGATTGTTTTTGATGTTATGATAAACGAGTTTTGGGAGATGCTATTTATAGATGTTTTCGCATCTGTTGGGAATGGCATCTGTTGGAATCGAAACGATGAGTCTCTTTATCATCAGACATGAATGGCGTCTGTTGGAATCGAAGATTCTGGATATGATTCTAACCGTCGAAACAGATTACGTACCACCAAAAATTCTTCCGGGCGTTGCACGGGGCTACGCCCCGTGACCCCCTTGGATAGCACAATTGAAAATATTCCAACATTTCATAGCAGCGGAGCGTTGGTCTTTACCCAGTTCTCGCTGTTTGGAATTTCACCATTCCATTTGAGTCTTGATCTGTCTTTTTCAATTTTCTTGCTAGCTTTGTCTTCACAAGTCAAATAAGGAGCATATTTATCCAATTCTATGTCATAGAAATCTTCACTATCCTCCTCGCAGTCTTCAATTGTAACTCTATCTTCATCTTGAATAGACTTACTCAACACTCTAAAAGTGTTATTCACTTTGACCGGAGTGTCACTAGTCTTCTGAATACTTGCAGTCTTGCTTGCACTCTTTGCAGTATCAACTTCACTCTTTACCGTGCGGCCATCCTTATTTGTACCATTCGTAACAATCTTAGCAGGAGATTTTCTACTTGACGCTGTCTCCCAATTCCCATGTCCCTTGATTATGTTTTTCTTTATGTTCTTTGGACTTCTTGTCGAAGAAACTGGCGCAGATAACTCAACTTCTGAGAGTAAAACCTTTGATGCAGTAGATTTCATAGAATCATCCTTCTTAGGTTGAGTAGCATTATCCAACAAATCTTTCCATTGGTAAGGGTAATCATTAGGCAAAACAAAGGATTTGTGTATATGTCTATTCTCTGTACCACTCCTTTCGTTTTTTGTTTCTTTGAATGGGTGTTGCCTCTGACAATACCTTCAAACTCGCTTAGGCGTTCTTCCCTGTATTCTTTTTCTCTTTTTAGTTAATGATATCAACCTTTTAAGTCAAAAAAAAAAAAAAAAAATCACTTATTTCATAAAAATGGTACATGTTTACATTGTGGAAGAAGTGGCGACGATTATGAGATGGTGCTTGTTTTTGGAGGCCTAGCTTGTGGAGATGGAAGGGGAACTTGATTGCAGAGATGGGTAAAATTATGGTTTAGGTGAAGGTGAAATACTTTCACATTTGAGGCTCTTGTTGGGCTCAGGTTTCTTCCCTCGTTTTAGGCATTTCATTTTCCATGGAGTGTTTAATTATGAACCGTTTTTTGGGGACCAGCCTTTTTTTGAGGGGACCATGGTTTTATTTTGGGTAAAGACATTAGAAGTAATTCTAGGTCACCCCATATCTAGTTATTTATTTAATACCTAATCTACCCTCTTAATTAATTTTAGGTTATGATTAGTGAAATGATTTAGTTAAAAACAATTAGTGAGATTAAATTAAAAGATGGGTTTATTATTAGTTGAGTAGAATTATTGTGAGAGTAGAGTTAGAGAAGATGAAGGAGAAAACATGAAAAATAATTTTTTTTTTCAATTCACCCCCTTTGAGTATTCAAATGATGGATTTTATCAACCACAACCGGAGGTAGAGTATTTGGGTGAACAAGTATGCTCCAAACTTAGATAATGTATGTTGAATTGGTAAAAACTTCCCCAAAAATGTAAAATTTTGAACTGGATTTTGAACAGTTCGGTTACTTTATATGAAGAACAAGTAACCGAACTCATCTGAAGGTGTAGTTCGGTTGCTTTGTGAGGATGAACAAGTAACCGAACTCATCTGAAGGTGTAGTTCGGTTGCTTGATCCAAACACGCAGGTTACCGAACTCCATATTAATGGAAGCTCTGACATGCAGTGTTATGTTCGGTTGGTTCGCAACTAACCGAACTTTATGTACAAATAAATTTTAACCAAGTGTATAAGGTTCGGTTGGTTCGCAAACTACATGCTTTTGCGATCCAACCGAACTAAGTTTTATAAGTTCGGTTGTTTCGCAAACTTGAGATTAATTGCACAACCAACCGAACTTAACAAACAAAAATTTCTTATGTTTTTAACCGTAGAGTTCGGTTACATGGCGCTTTTAAAATTTTTGCGAAATAACAAACAAAGTTGATAGAGTTCGGTTATAAGAGAAATAAAAATAATGGGAAAAACAAGAAGGTTCGGTTACATGACAACTTTTTTTCTTATGTTTTTAACCCTAGAGTTCGGTTACATGGCGGTTTTATACATTTATGCGAAACAACCGAAACTCGTCGGTTCAAAACATAGTTATAAAGCATATAGAACCGAACTCATATGAAGGTGTAGTTCGGTTGCTTTGTGAGGATGAACAAGTAACCGAACTCATCTGAATGTGTAGTTCGGTTGCCTTGTGAGATGAACAAGTAACCGAACTCAAAGATCAGAACCTCCATTAAACCTCTCCACAACTTCCATTTTCAACTCATTTGGATGATTACTTCTCATTTTTTCAACCAAAAACAAACGACAAGTAATGGGTTTGTGAGAATATCTTTGCTAAAGATTTAAATTAAGTTATATATATAGAGGTGGTGGTGGTTGGTGGTGATGGTGGTAATCGGTGGTTGGTGGTGGTGATAATCAGAGGTGGTGGTGGTGGTAATCGGCGGTGGTGGTGGGAGGAGGTGGTGGTGGTGGTAATCGGCGGTGGTGGTGGGATGAGGTGGTGGTGGTAATCGGCGGTGGTGGGCGGTGGTGATGGTCGGAGGTGGTGGTGGTATTTATCGGCGGTGATGGGCGGTGGTGGTGGGAGGAGGTGGTGGTTATATATATAGAGAGGTTATTAGGTTGGTTTTAAATTAAATTAGGTTAAGGGCAAGTTAGTAATTTCAACGCATTAGGACATCCCTTATAACTAGAGGGAAGGTGGCATAATCAAACCATGGTCCCCTCAAAAAAACCACGGTCCCCAAAAAATGGTTCTTAATTATTAGACTTGGGCAAACGTGTACGCATGGGCTTTCACAACTACCAATATATTAACTACATTTCTCTTACCACACATATGTTATACATGGAAGTGCTACTCATCCCCCACTATCATCCCCCGTTAGGTGGCAAAATTAGGTCATTAGGATTTTGTCAAAATGCTTCGACGGAGATAGCAGGGTCCATTTAAAGTAATTGAGCCAATAATTAAGTGACACATAATGGGGAATAGATTTAGTGGAAAACTATGGGGATATGAAGCATTTTCGTGTTGCGCATATTATCAGTTATCATCTAGTCTATGCTTATGCTCTTTCCTTTCCAATCCCATTTATAAAGCCAGAGTCCTAAAAAAAAATTAGCCGCACTATATATAGAGCATCTCCAACGGAGATTTGGGAGTCTAAAAAACTAATGACTTCTTAGAGTTTTTGACATTCGTCGAAAAAGATTCTCTCAATGCGTAGTTAAAATTCAAAATGATTTGGAAAATTATCCAAACCCATATGAGTATCATCACAACTTAGTTAATGCCTCTAATAATCACCGAGGACTCCATGAGTGAGTATTTTTCCAGTATGGGTAAATCGTGCAATAATGGTGCTTCACATTTACTTTCTTCTCAATAATATCATGTGGTAATCTTTTTCTTCTCAATAATATCATGTGGTAATCTTTTTCATCAAGTTATAAATTATACCTCCAACAACAGATGCAACCATTTGGTTGTGTGTAGTGGTTATAGATTTTAGACTCGTAGGAGTCATGTCAACCAATTCTCTAAAAACCAAAATCTAGATAGAGTTAAAGTCTCACAAATTGTGTGTAGACTGTGATTTGATTCATTACGTATTTATATGAGTACATACAGAGATAGAAGAAGTATTCAATCTAACCTAAACAATAAGAACGAGATTACAGGGTTGTTTCTTCTTGTTACATCTTTGTTACAACAAATATGAATACTGGAGACTAGGACTCACCAAGACTTGCATCTGGTGGTTGTTGACTGTGTATTTGCGGCAAGACTTGGTTCTGGTGTTAGCAGTTGACGGCTCAGCTGTGGCATGACATTTATACGTCCAATACCCCCCCTCAAGTTGGAGCGGGAGGATCTTGAGGCCGAACGCCCAACTTGCTGACAAGACGTTTAAATTGATCCACTCCCAGTGGCTTGGTAAATAGATCAGCTAGTTGTTCAGCAGATGGGATATGAGTTGGTTTTATAAGACCAGAGATTAGTTTTTCTCGAACAAAATAACAATCAATTTCAATATGCTTAGTTCGTTCATGAAAAACTGGATTTTCAGAGATGTGAATAGCAGCCTGATTGTCACAATAGACTGGAATGGGTTTTGAATTATGAACACGAAGATCAGTAAAGAAATAATGCAACCATTGATGTTCGGAAGTTAACCTTGCTAGAGCTCGGTATTCTGCCTCAGCAGAAGATAAGGAAATCGTTGGTTGTTTCTTAGACTTCCAAGAAATAGGACTGTTCCCTAGCATTTTGAAATATCCTGTTGTGGAGCGTCGAGTAGTTGGACAACCTGCCTAATCAGAATCAGTATATCCAGCAAGGGAAAGTGAACTATTTGCAGAAAGAAAAATGCCATGAGATGCAGTTCCTTTAAGATATCGAACTACACGATGGGCAGCATCCAAATGACCTAAGCAAGGTTTCTGCATGAATTGACTAAGATAATTAACTGAGTAGGTGATATCAGGACGAGTCACCTGAAGATAAAGTAAACGTCCAATTAGGCGACGATAAACACTAGGATCAGGGAGAGGAGCACCTGAAGTTGGAAGAAGCTTAAGGTGTTGTTCCATAGGAGAAGGAGAAACCTTAGCACCTAAAAGACCAGAGTCTTGAACAATATCAAGAATATATTTTCTTTGGCAAAGAAAAATACCTTTGGGAGAACGAGAAACTTCAATGCCCAGAAAATACTATAAACGATCAAGATTTTTTAGTGAAAATTTTGATTCTAGTTTAGTTCTTGAATAGCCGAGTCATTATTACCTGTAATAATAATATCATCGACATAAACTAAAACATAAATGGATATCTCACCTGAATGAAAAATGAAAAGTGAATAGTCAGCACGGGATTGAACAAAACCTTCATTTAGTAAGGCTGCAGAAAATTTAGCAAACCATTGACGAAAGGCTTGCTTGAGTCCATATAAGGACTTGTGTTAATCTGTAAACACGGTTATCACCCTTTTTCTGAAAACCTGGAGGCAGTTTCATGTAAATTTCTTCTTGAAGATCACCTTGCAAAAAAGCATTATTAACATCCAATTGAGGAAGAGGCCAATTATTAATGGGAGCAATAGATAGTAAGACACGAATAGAAACTAGTTTCGCAACAGGAGCAAAAGTGTCATAATAATCAATTCTTTCATGTTGTGTATATCCTTTAGCAACAAGACGAGCTTTATGACGTTCAATTGTACCATCCGGGTGATACTTGATTTTAAATACCCATTTACAGCCAATGGCTGTTTTGCCAGGAGGAAGATGAGTAATGGTGAAAGTATCATTGTCTTGTAAAGCCGTATGCTCTGTCACTATGGCATTACGCCAGACAGGAAGTTTTATAGACTCTGTAAAAGTGCGAGGTGCATCGTTAGTGATAACAGATGATAAAAACGCACGATGCTGCGGAGTGAATTTATCAAAAGAAATATAATTCTTAAGGGGATATGGAGAGTTGGATATACATTGTTTAACTAAACAAATGTAATCCTTGAGATGAGATGGGCGATGGCATTCTCTAGAAGATCACCGAATAGGTGGAGTATGATCAACTGGAGCTGTAGGACTTACTTGAATAGTGGCAATTGGGATTTCAGTTGCAGAACTGACGTCTGGAGAAGATAATGGAACGGCTAGGTTGGATGTAAGCAGTGTATGTGCTGATGGTGAAGTGTCAGCGTTAGAGAGCTCAGTTGTGGCAGGATGATCGTGCCTTGCAGTTGCTAGAGGATTAGGAGATTGTATAACAGGTGACAAATCCGAAGGTTCATCATAATAAACTTCGTCCTGTGGAGGATAATACAAAAAATCATTGCTGGGGATGTTAGCATCCTTAAATGGAAAGCAATGCTCGTGAAAAACAACATCCCTTGATACAAAGGTAGTTTTAGTTTCAATATTTAAAACAATATAACCTTTGTGATTATTTGGATAACCAAGAAAAATGTCAGGAATTGCCCTGGGATCGAATTTAGAAGAAATATTTGTGTTTCGAGCATAACCCAAGCAACCAAAAACTCTCAAGTTGCGATAATTTGGTGACTGTCCCAATAGAACTTCATGTGGAGTTTTGTGTGAAAGGATTGGAGTTGGAATCTTATTAATTAAATAAGTTGTTGTTAAGATGCACTCACCCCAGTAAGTGATAGGCAAATTTGCCTGAAATCGTAATGCTCTAGCCACATTAAGTAAGTGACGATTCTTACGCTCTACCACTCCATTATGCTGAGGAGTAGATACACAACTGCGTTGATGATGAATACCTTTTTCAGCGAACCAATTTTGTATTTCACGAGATAAAAACTCAGTCCCATTGTCAGACTGGACTCGTTGTAGTATAGTTAAATGTGGTATAGAATTATATGTGAAAATACACGTAATATGTCGTGAGTATTGGGTAGCGACAAAAACAATGAAAAATTTAATAAACTTAAAGGTTTCACTTTTGATATGCATAAGATAAACCCAAGTGCACCTGAGAAGTCATCCACAATGGTTAAGAAATAACGTGCACCAGTAAGGGAAGGGGTTGAGAATGGTCCCAAAATATCACAATGGATTAATTCAAAACAACGTGTAGAAGAAATGAAATTTTTATTAAACGATAAACGACTCTATTTTTCCAGAGGACAAACATCACAAAAAAGAGAAGGATTAAAATTAATGTAATCAAAACTTTTACATAGAAATTTAAAACGTTCTAAGCTAGGATGGCCTAGCCGGCAATGCCAGACATCTAATGACGCTTTCTACAATATAAAGCACAGTTTGTTTCTGAGTGGTGGCCAGGATTTATTCTGGGCAAAGATAAATCTACGGTCGTGGTTGTGCAGACCACACCCATAACTCCGCACGTGCGCCAAGGCTAACTTTGCCTATATGAGTGGTGGTCGGGATTTATCCTTGGCAAAGATAAATCAAAGGCTGTGATCCTCCGTGCCACACCCTACAAGTCGCACACGTGGTGTTCATTCCAATATTATGAATTAAAAATGAATACTCAAGTCAAGATATTGAATTTTAAAAATTATAACGGGGAGGTTCGAACTCATGACCTATTGTGTCATAAGAGTGTCCTCTAACCATTGTTCCACCTTGGTTGGAATTGATAAAAAAGATAAATCAATAGTGGTTATTTGTTCAACTTAAATATTAATTAGTATAAGTATTTTATTAATTAGTATAAGTGATTTGTCTAGAGAAGATAAATCTATGGTTATAGTTTGTTCAACTTAAATATTAATTAGTATAAGTGTTTTATTAATTTAGGAAACATTAATTTCTCATGATAAATGATTTATTAATTTTACATCATAAATATCCCTTAATTAATATTAATACATATCTCCATAAATAAGTAATAATTTTGATAAAAATTATTTCAATAGATATTAGTGGTGGTGGTGGTAGTAGAGGAAGAAGTAAGTGGTGGAAGCGGTGGAATGTGTTACAAAGTGGTGGAGGCGGTAACATTAGTTTTGGTGGAAGAAATAGTGGCGATGGATGGTTTTAATGGCGGTGGTATTAGTTTTTTCTTTTTGAATCAAAAATAATAAATTTTTTTACATGACGGGTAACATTGTATTGTGAAAAGTATAGTTGGTTGTTTTTGACACGATTAAAAAAGGCGGATAACAAATACTTTTGGGATGATACCAAATCATATAAGACAAAATGGTTGTTTTTGGTACCACTTTGCTATCTTTGGTAACCGTTAAATACGCATGATTTTCGGTATTAACAAAAAACATATAGTTGAATAAATTAATTGACGACCTAAGTTTGTTAAATCTAAACTTTATACATGACGTGTGAGATTAAAAGTTATAAGTGTGCCCAATATTCTATGAGGGATGGAAAATGGTGGTGGTGGAGAAAGAAGTAATATTTGGTGGTTTGTGGTCTTGGCGGTTTTGATGAGTAGTAATTGACTATGTTAATTATGTCTTTGCTACAAAAGGATAACACTATAAATTAGAAATGTGGTTGATCGTCTTAATGCTAATATAAACTGGGTTAAAATATATGAAAATTAAGAAGAAGAAAAAACATTTGGATGTCACGTTATATAATAAATAACACTAAAAACTACATATTTAGTATCAAGGTTTCTCCGTCCAATAGATAAATCTAAGGTTGTATTGAGATCCCGTAAGCATAGGGCGAGTTGGTCTTGGATTTACGAATGATAATGAATATAATGAAACGCTCCCTCTCGGTTTGTCCAATGAAAACCGAAACCTTCTAAAAAAATAATCAATCGAACAACACTTAGATGGAACGCATCACCACCGGTGTAAACTTCTCTGAATTGCTACATATCCAGTGAAATTTCTACAAATTAATCTGGTGATTTCCTCCTACCGTTGCGAGGCATGCAATTAAATCTCTAATAGTGATTTTAAAGGTATTTAATAATTATAAAATTCTCTTATAAGTTTTGTTTATGCAAGTATTGATTTAACTTGGGTTCTTTTATATTTTTGTGTTAAGTTGATGACTTTTTAATTTGAATACATGTTTGGTTAACAAACTTTGATACATATAGGGTATTTTCTTTGTAGAACGATGTTAGTCTCTCATTTTTTCCGTTAGCACATTGTTTCGATCCTGTATTTGTAGACATTATTTGACTAATATTGGGGTATTTGTTTAATCTCAAGGCCGATTAAACCCAATGTGTGTTGTATACATTGAAGGCGACGAAAGTTTGTGTCGGCTCTACCTTGAAACTAATAATTTTTCTTCGGAAGGTTAGTTGAATTTATGTAGATACAAATATCAATATGACTATGCTCTTTAAAACTCCAAATTACTTGAGTAACACTAGATGTGAGAACGTCATTCATGCACTACTTAGCATAGTTGGTGTGAAATCTTTTTATCCACGAATTTCTTCAATATTATGTTATCAATATGATTGAGAAAGAATCTTACACATGGTTTGATTTACTATTATAAGTTTATTTTTTCAACTCACATGTGTATATCTTAGCCTTCCAATAGCCAAGGGTTCTTCATTTTTATAACTCTCACATTGACAAAAAATAAATAAATAGTTTTTATCTATAGTAGGGAAAATATTATGGGTTTTTGCTTCACTCCTTAGAGCCTTAGTTATCAATAATTTCGGAACAAATGTATTCATAAACATCATGGAGTTGGATTGGCAGTTTAGGTTTATGTACTGTTAGATGAAATATTCTTTTTGAAGTTTGAAATTATGGTATGATGGAACAATAAATGGGGAAAAATTTTATTTATTATATTTTTTATTTTATTTTCATATTGGCACAACATTATTACTCCGTCCATATAATAAATTGGAATAACATGCTTAAGTAAAAAATAAAAAGATCAGGTAACCCATTTTGTTTCCCAAAACCTATTTGAATATCAAAATAATTACTCACGAATAAAATGAAGCAAGAGAAATGTGAACAATATCGTATTAGAGACAAAACATCCCGTGCCGTATCTAGTATTACATAAGGCACTGTGCGTCATTGGATTTTGCTGATGAACTTGGAGATGATATAAGCCAGAGAGAAAATCAGCCTGACCAATCACTTGTTTCGTGACTCGATCCTGAAAGAAACAAACATTTTCAAAGAAATAAGCGATACAATTAGATTGGCGAGTTAATTGACTCACAGAAATGATATTAAATTTGAAATCTGGAATGTGATGCACATTCGAAAGCTTAAGAGTTGGCGAGAAGACAACTTCGCCAATGTGTTTAACAACGGAGAATGAACCATCCGGTAATTGCATTTTGATTAAAGTTTTGACAGGCGTATAAGAAGTGAAATATTGTAAAGAATTACAAATGTGGTGTGTAGCACCACTGTCGACGAACCAAGGGTCAAAAGAAGTGGTTAAAATCATACCTGCAAAGTTTGCACGAGGTTCCATTTGTGCAGACTCAGCTGAAGGACTGATGAGAGCTTGAAGACGTGCATATTGATCTGCGGAAAAAGCTGGAATGGATGGTTGAATAGCAGCTATGTCAGTTGGCACGGCTGTAGCAGCAACAACAGTTGGCATAGTATTGTTGGCTGGAGGCAGAGAGCTGTTGGTGGTAGGGAAGCCATGAAGACGGTAGCATTTGTATCGGACATGGCCATGTCTGTTGCAGTAATCACAGTGTGGGAGCTGACGTTTGTTCTGGCTTACCGGAGCACTAGAAGTTGATGGAAAATGTCGATTAGAACTGAGAGCAGCAGCGTCAACAGTTGGCAAGGGAGCAGCAGTTATATTTTGTTGTTCTTCTTCTGCCGAACCGGGTTGAAGATGCGCAGAGCGGAGGGAAAGGTTCCATAGTCAGTATTTGACTGCGAAGATTGGAGAACCTGTCATGCAGACCCTGCAAAAACTCCATGGCACGATCTCTCTCCATCCTTTCCAACATGTGCTTTCCAGCACCACAAATACAAGCTTCCGTATAAGCGACCAGAGAATCATACTGGTCCCAAATTGTTTTTATTTTTGTATAATAGAGAGAAACATGCATAGACTCCTGCTTGATTGAAGCAATTGCTGATTTCAAACGAAAAAGAATCGGAGCATTGGATACACAAAACCTTACCTGCAAGTCCTTCCATATAGCATAAGACGAAGCTGCATAGAGACAGCTTGCACGAATATCTAGATGGATAGAATTGAGGATCCAACTTCCCACTAGGTCGTCACAATATTTCCAGCAGCGATGAGTGAGATCATCTTCTGGAGGTGGTAAAGAGCCATCGACAAATCCCAATTTTCCTTTGGCATTGAATGCCTTGGTAATTCCTCGAACCCATGCCCCATAGTTATCAACCTGAAGCAATGGAGAGAACATAATAGTAGCTGGATTATCACTAGGATGTATAACGTAGGGATCAAGGACTCGGGAGTTATTGGTATTGGTTTGATTTGAGTTGTGAACTGAAGAGTTTGGGGAGGATTGATCTGATTCAGGCATGGTTTAAATCTAGATAAAAGAGAAAAGACAGAGATGAAGCGGAAGATTTGATATTAGGGTTCCTAGGATCTACAAGGATGCCATCTTAAAACTAAAATCTAGATAGAGTTAAAGTCTCATAAATTGTGTGTAGACTGTGATTTGATTCATTACGTATTTATATGAGTACATACAGAGATAGAAAGAAGTATTCAATCTAACATAAACAATAAGAATGAGATTACAGGGTTGTTTCTTCTTGTTACATCTTTGTTACATCAAATATGAATACTGGAGACTAGGACTCAGCTGAAGACTTGCATCTGGTGGTTGTTGACTGTGTATTTGCGGCAAGACTTGGTTCTGGTAATAGCAGTTGACGGCTCTGCTGTGGCATGACATTTATACGTCCAATAAATTCCAAAACTAGAGAAATCTAGAGAATCCAAAGAAAAAGCTATATTAGAATTTTCAGAAAAGAGATTGAAGTAGCAGTTCCCAGTTTTTTCTTTGATAACGTTCTCATCAATACAGATGGCGCGATGCCCGACGATTTATGGAATGAGGATATTTGAGACAACTTTTTTTATACATGATATTTGTTTCTCTTTTCAAATTCTTAGTAAGGAAATTGAACTTCGGAAGTAATCATACCATCCACAAATGAATCAGCTTATATATAAGACCTCATTTGCATCAAAAAAAATATATAAGACCTCATGGGTCATGCCTGATATTGCCCTAGAAGCAACACGAAATTTCAATGCCACATTTCATTAAAATGTAATATTACTGGTGATTGTGAAAGGAAAAAAATAAAAATAAATAACCGCGGCCAGCGATTTCACCGAATTATGAATTATTTGGTAATCATGCAAATGAACCTCCTCATGCCTTTTTTACACGACTTTGATGAAGTTGGTGGGATAATTTTTCTTGGCTAACTGCTTGTCTTTTTATTTTTATATTTATTTACCAGTGCTATATCTTCTTTTGAGTTGAACGAGCTATATCAAAATTTCTTTTGTTCTTCTTTTATACGATTAGCAATTTGGCATACAATAATATTATCAGAGAAGAAAGATGGTGGAGAAAACTGAAGTATAACCTTCATCTTCATGAATATTATTTACCTACTAAGATAGAGAAGGCATTTACATTATATTTTAACAACGTAATCAAGAATATTGTTTTAATGCTTCAAAAAAATAAATAAAAATAAATTGGAATCTTATATCTTGATCTTTATCGCCTCTTGACCAATTGCTCCCTTTTTAAAAAACAATTTTTTTTGTTAATTGTCGATGCACATCTACCATCAACAATGACACGCATGGTAAAAAAGTGTAGATATTTGTGTTTTTACCTCGAATGTAGACATTTGCTTGCCTAATATTGACTAATAGTATACAAATGTTCGTATATATGGCAACGAATTACTAACACAAATATACATATTTGCATAACCAATTAGTAATAATGGATGAAATTGTAAATAATCCTCAAACAAACACATCTATCCTAAACCTAAAAGGCTAAAACCCTCTCAAATTCACAGAAAAAAGAAGGTAATACAACTGAAGAACCAAATCCCTTGTTTGATCGGGATGAGATTTTCAAAGCTCTGGAAACCGCATTTTGCGGGCTTAGGTCACGAGACTAGTAGTGAAAGAATAAAGAGAAGAGATTTTACCCTAGCATATAACATATCCTTGGATGCTATAATGTAATTAAAAAGAAATAAATATCGTTTACACTGGTTTCTACGAAGACAAAGAACAAAATGCATACATGCAACTAATAAGCATTCGATAATGAATTGAATTTTTTTTATAGTTCATGTTTTGATTAGGAAGTATGTCTCTTTAGGTAATCAATAAGTTCCCTCTAGTGCACAAAATGTTGTCGATTATGATGTTCATGTAAGTATACATGTAATATCTTGATTTTGAATGTAATTCATTTGTTTGAAAGTGGAATACGTTTTTACTTCACCCGCCTTTGGTTCATTAATTTCAAATATTTTTTTTTTATTTTAATTTATTAATTAATAGGTAAATGGTCCAGAAAACATTTTCCTTTTTTGTTTGAAACATGACTTTTATTAAATTATAAAGGGGTTATTACATGAGGGAATATGGTGTCCGAGAAATTTATCAATTGCATTTGGATTGGTAGACCATGAATCTACATCAACAAGACATTTGAGTAAAATGTAAACAATAGTTCGAAAAAAATTTATCAATTGCATTTGGATTGGTAGACCATGAATCTACATCAACAAGACATTTGAGTAAAATGTAAACAATAGTTCGAAAAATTGTATGCCTCTTTAAGTTGAGATTCGGAAAATACTCGTCCCAATCTAGGGAAACTAGAAAGTTGTCGATCTTTTCTTTTTGTTTGGCGGTCTACTCTAAGTATATTTAGCTCCAAAAACTGGCAAATCCACAAGATTAAAGTCATTACAGAGGTCATTGAAGAGTTGCAAAAAATTTGAAACTCTACGGTAAACTCTTCTTCATGGTTCTAGTTTCATGAAAGTCTCCACCAATACACAACGTAAAACCATCCAATATGCACGACGAGATACTACATTATGTAACTAACGGGTTTTATGACAGATCATTCAAGTCTTCCAATTGTACTCGCTAGTCATGTAGTTTACTTTTTTCACGCCTTTCCAAATCAAATGGAACACTTATTTGTGAATTACAAGAAAAAGGTGAGTGCGCCCAACCATTATCCTTTTATATATAATAAACGTGCCCTTTTTTTTTAATAACTAATCGCTGTATTATATGTCTAAGGGTTACTGCTGAAAGTAATGAATTACATCAGAACTCTTAGATATCAATGTTATTGAGACTTGAGAGAATTTTGAAATGACGGAGAAAACTAAAGGTACAAGCCCACTATTTTTAAGGTGTATACAAATCTTCCTATCTCGCTTTTTTTCTTTTCTTATTTTAAATCTCGTTAATCAGGATATGCGATGTTAAATTTGGGATTCTGAAATCGGTTATTTACCGTATTTTTATATATTACCAGGTTGTAAATTGTTAGTGGTGTAATTGGTGTTCTACTAATGTTTCTTTTCTTTTACTGGTTAAATTATTGTACCTGCTTTTGGTACAATTGGAGGCGATCAACTTGAAAAGATATTTTGACGGGTGAATTGCTGGCTTTAAATTTCATATTAAAAAAAACATTTTGAGAAAATACCCAATTCCGATGGAGAAATGCCATTCTTTTAAATTACTGAACCCACAATGATGATAATTGAGCCAATCGCCACTTAGAATTGCTAGTTTTGTGGTGAATTTCCATACATTCATGGATGGATCGTTGTTAGTCTCTAAACGTGGGACATATTTACAGGAGCCTAAACTTAGTTCTTATGGGGGTGGGAAGATTTTGGAAAGCAGCAGTACGGTCACAGTACACGGAGTCATCAGTCATGGACAACCACTCAACTTAGTCTCATGCCAATGTACCTCCTCACGCCTTGGAATTTGTTCATTTGAATTTGATGCCGATATGTTTTTATCCTAATCAACTTTTGAGGTTTGTGTTTTTGCGTTTATATAGCAAAGAATTCGCTGTTATATTCTTATCAAGTTCAATGAGCTACACGGCAATTTCTTCTTTCAAAGCAAGTGTAATCGCCCGTAGTATATGATCAACGGTGGAGAAAATTGAAATCTAAGCCTTATAGCATTGATGGTGAATGTATACTGAATAACAACATCTTTTCCACCTATGATATGAATCAGTACAAATAAACTATCATGAACTATACAAAATTCTCGTTCTAGCATGGCTATTTTAGTGGAACTGGGACGCAAATTTCAATCTTTGATCGTGATGAATGTTCGTATGGGATTTCCATTAAGACTGATTGCATTGTTTGAAAAAATAATATTTGTTTTTGTTAAGCTTTTTCCTTTTGTTGTTTTTTAAATTGAAGTTTCTTGGCTTAAAGGTTTGAAATCTTCTTAAATTTCGGTCGTTAATTGCTGGTGAATTCTTAAATCTATTGCTCATTTACGATTAAGAAAAAAGAAATGTGGTATACCAAAAATGTGAGAAATACCCCCAATAAGTGTAATCACCAGTTTATTGAACATGTCTCCGACGTTCCCTATATTTTCAAGATTGATAATTGGCGGTTGTTCCAAATTCAAAACCTTTTTTACCTCTTAAATAATACGGAAAATGGGTCATTTGTCCAAAAAAAATTAAAACATGGTTCAAATGGACGAGTAAAAATTATTATGGGGGAAATGGACACAAAAAAAAATAGCAAGGATGAAACTGGATTCATCCTGGCTTAAACTTAAAAATAGCGAGGATGAAACTGGATGCATCCTGATGTAAATTAAAAATAAGAAAAAGAATTTGAAAATGGGTAGGATGAAACTGGTTACATCCTGGCTATTTTTATATTTTTGTCCATTTAAACAGTATCAAAATCTAAATGCCTTTTTCACCCAGGAATTATTGATTTTGGTCTTTTTAACCAATTTTGTGTAAATAATATTACGTCCAAGCAAGTACATTTTAACACCAACTTATGTGGCAGAAAGGTGTTGTTTATATTTAATCAACAAATGAGTACATCTAGTATGTTGTTTGTGGTGTGTTTATCATTCCAGTGGTATAGTATTTTGACACTTTTCCTGTGTCATTCAATTTGGAAAGGGATTTTAAAAAATTGGTCGTTCTCTTGTAGTGTTTTAACACGGATGCAAAAAGAACACATCATTGGTTCACTGATGCTGAAAGAGAGAAGAGGAGAATACATTGTGTCACTGATTCAAGTGGCTTGGAATTTGCCCACTCGGTTACATAGCTATTAAGGATGAAATTGAAATGTCACATGACCACTTGTTAAAGATTGCTCAAAAAATCGGACACTCAAAATCGGATCTTGTGGGAAAGATATAAATAAAATATGTATATCATTTCATGAACAATAACCTTAGTTGGTAATCATGCAAAGTATATGTATGAGACTTTTAAATTGTTCATACGAAGTTGATGAAATAGTTGTGATCAAATTTTTGTCTATATGTATGAGACTTTTGAAAAATTTGCCAGCAAATAAATTATTTAATTTAAATACAAAAAATGCAAGTCTCCTCGTAAGACAAATTTCTTGCCTTCATTTTAAATTACCGTCGAATAATCATGTTGAGCAAATTTGAGATGGCGGTGAAAACTAAAGTGAAATGGACGTCGTTGACAATAAAATAAATTAGAGTTTTTGTTTTTTGTTTTTGTAGTAAGCTTAATTGGCTCTTTATTCTTTGTTCTTTTTTTTCTTTAGGTGCTCGATTCTAAATTCAGTTTTCTTGTTTTTTTGTATCTGTTGTATTTATTAGGTTGAGTACCCCTTAAGCACCTCTTTTTCACAAAAAATCTCTTCATGTTGACCCATCAAAAAAAACATAAAAAATAAATTAGAGTAATTTCAAAGATTGCATTGGAGTCTGGTGCTTGATCTTGCTTTTGCTTTTTGTCCGGCTACACTCATAAAAATTTGAAATCGATATCATTTGTCAACCTTTCTCCAGCTTTTGTCTCGACATCTTGATCTTCCATTTTCAACTTGAGGTTTACGTTCTCATCAGATATCTTCTCCAAACTGTCCTTTTGATCTTTTTGCATCTTTAATTTCTCTAAATAAATACAAACCAAGCATTCATGATTACAGGAGTTGTTGCACTATAATTCGTACAATATTTGGTTATCACCTAAAATTGACGAGTTCATATTTTCTCAAATGTTGCTCAAACCATGAAAAAGCCAAAAACTCAAATGGTCACATAATCGACTAGGCTACTCACGCCAAATATTAAAATATTATTATTTTAATATTTTCCAAATTTTGATCAAATGAGAAAGTCCTACTTGCTCATTCGAGCGAAATTAAGAATTTTAGTCAAAGATCGAACTCTTCTGAAAATCCAAAATATTGCTCAAACACACACCAGAAAATACCGAAACTCTTAGTACTGAGACACGGACATTATGGTGACCCGGGCATGCTTCCTTGACCGACCAAGGCCGGCCCTAAGGCTTGCAAGGAGCCGGTCCCACACATTCTCATAATTTTGACCTAATTTTCTCAATTGCTCATATTGGGTCCAAACTCTTTCCAACCAACTTGGAATTTTCTCAATCGACCATTAGCGGGTCCCACAACACCAAGGGCCTGTTCTATTCCCTCTTGTCGGTCCCTCACTTCTCTCAAAATTAGGTTTCATCACATAATGCTCAGGACGAGCACTATTTTAATAAATGATGAAACCGGCATTCAATCATCATTCTTTCACCAACCGGTCAACTAAGGACCATGGTGCACACTCACTTGAGCACGTTTATGCTTAAATCTCTTAAAAACCAGATTACCATCTTACTATGAGTTTATGATAAGAAGTTCGTTTTACGAAATTTATGATTCTTTTCACGTATGGCAAACTCTTTTAGGTAGTGTAAATATGATACCATTTCGAAAGTAAACATTTTAAGGTAGTGTAACTATGATACTATTTTGAAAGTGAACATTTACTCGGTTAATATGTGAATATTTGTTATGAATAATTATAACTTCGACTCGAGTTTCAACTGTAAACTTTTGGACACATTGTGGGTTGATTCATGCCGAAAGGAAGAACAGAAGAATACATTGTGTCAACAAAACCATATATTATGCATGTGGCTTGGAGTTTGACCACTCGGTACATAGCTATGAAACCAAATCAACAGATGAAGTTCAAATTTTATATGACCATCCGTTAAAGAGTGTTCACGAAATCAAACACACAAAATCAGGTATCGTCACTCTTGTGGTGTGGGGCAATGCGAAATATAGAGCTTCCAATATTATCACTTCATAAAGAGTACGAATGCTACGCCGTGGAATCTCCCGGAGAAAAATTTCGGGTGACACAACCCCTAGGCCCACTTGGAAAAAATATAGGGTCCCATTAGAGTTGTGTCTCCCGGGAGATTCCACATTGAACTAAACATTATTGCTTCGTGAATGGTAATTTTATTCGGGAATCATGTTGTTGATGGGTGAAAATTACTCCTGCTGAATTTGGTAATTTGGGGTGTGATGAGGAATGAATTTAAACCTACAACAAATGCACTTGCGCGGTGAGTGCTTGTAGATTCGAGAGATCAATCTGTGCAAGTCCGGCCTAAACCAAGAAATGGCCGTTCCCGGACTTGTTTCGGTCACAAAGTGAAGGAGATGGGGTTGATCTTAGGGAGGGAAGCGAAGAAGGTGTTGAGATTGTGAAGGTGTTGGCTTGCTTATGACTTGTAACAGAAAATGGTTGAATGTGACGGTATCAACACTTGGTTTTTCTGTCTTGTCTCGGCTTGTGTTTCCCTTGTTGTTGGAAAATAGGGCGGAGAACCTATTTATACAAGTCATTGAGCCTCATTCACGTTTCTCGTGGGAAGTGGAGGTAGTGGAATGATGGAGTAGTGGAGTTGTGTGTCGGTAACACTCGACCGGTCTTGCCCACTTTTCTGTTCATCTTTAACCGTCCATGACTTCCTAACACGTTCTTGTGATGGCGCGTTGCACGCCGCACGCCGTAAACCGCCGCACCAATACCCCAATATGTATCCCCCGGTTTGTGACATGATTGATGTCTGGAATGTGGATCGTGGATCCACGAAAGATAGCATGTAATGTTTGAATTGAATAACTGCGTTATTCGTAAAGTGTGTATTTTATTCACAAGTCGATACTTGTGAAGTATCGTGTGTATTTTATGCGTGTCTTTGCATTACGGTGTGGTAAAGTGATGTGTAATGACTGTTCACTAACCAAATAACTCCCCACTGTGGTTGTATAACCAAGGCGGTGAGGACGGACGGATGAGATGATGTTTGAGACACTCATCTGCGGCCGTTGATGAAATTAGGGTTTTTAAAGAGGTGCGCAAGCATCACTCTTCGGCCTTGGTCGAAACCAAGCATGGGAAGGATTTTGAGAGGACCGACCATACATGCGTGTTGACGGCATGATGGTGTAGGCGCCGTATTCCGTTCCCTCATGAAAGCGCGATCCGGGCCACTCAATTTGACCGGTAAAAAGAGGAGTGGTCGAGATCGGTTTGCGGCAAAATCCCTTGCCGCAAAGGAGTTGGAAACCGTGATATCCCTAGTTTGGGCACGCGTTTCGAGGCGACCAACATTGGTCGGTCTTGGTCGATCATACTACCGTGTAGGTGGTAGGTTGGTGTTCACACCTATACCGATTATCCCATGAAAACGTGATCTAAGCCACTCAAATCATCCGGTGAAGTTGAGCGGTCGAGATCGGTTTAGGATTTGGGAGATGTAACCGCGCGTGTTCGAAAGCGGGCGTTTTGGATTGGCCGGGCGTGATATGCCTTGGCCGACCGCAAGAGGAGGTAGATGGGCCCACGGTGGTCATGCTTATAACCGGACCTGTTTAATCTAATCTGTGACCCTCCATTCGTGCCGGAGAAGATGGACGCGCGTGATGGCTTGAACCCTAATTTTGGCTTTCAAAGCCGCGCGACCATGCTCTTTTGGGCGGACGGTTTTGTTGTAACCAACCACGGTTGGCTTTGACCGATTGGTCAAGCGTGTAGGCGGTCACATGGTGATTGTGTCGACATGCTCCTCCGGGCCCTTTGAGTCTACATCTACACCCTCCATCTATGCTGCGAGACGCATCGGTTGAGACCGTTTTGCGATACATGTAATATGCCGCAAACCCTAATTTAGGGTTTTCCGTCCATAATGCTTGGTATGGAAGGTTTCTTGGCAAGCGAAGGCCAATGGTCGACCATGCGGGGTCGGCTTGTGTATTCCATACCGCTTGGGGGTGATGGAATTGATCTGTGGTCATCCAATCATGCTTGTGGAGTTGGATGACTGCGATCGAATCATATCCGGCAAGCTAAGGCCGTGTGTATTCCATACCGCTTGGGGGTGATGGAATTGATCGTGGTCATCCAATCATGCTTGTGGAGTTGGATGACTCGCGATCGAATCATATCCGGAGACCGATACGGTCAAGTCCGGACGCTCAATCGGGCTAGTATAACACACCGAGAGGGGCTCAATCGGGCTAGTATAACACACCGAGAGGGCTCGGGCTAGTATAACACACCTAGAGTCGGCACATGCGGGTATTTCGTACATGGATTCATTATAGTGCTTGGAGGTTCGTGTTACTCAGAAGAGTAATACTCGGTCGTCATGCCACACCGATAATGGTACAGGAAATACAAGGGCGATATGAAATTCACAGGAAGGGATTGTTGCTACATGCTCCAACCTGGAGGAATTTCATGTATTCACAGAATGGGATTGTTGCTACATGCTCCATTCTTGGTGAATTAAGTGAGGAGTATCCGTCACTTATAAACGGCTTTATCTTTTACAAGATGTCAGCGTATGATTTTTTCAGGTTACTTACAAATTTAACCTTAAACGAAAATCCACCATCAACACATGTATTTGAATCCAAATAAAAAATGTAGAAAAACAATCTCCTCAAGCCTTATTAAGTGTTCACATGAGCTTGATGAAGTTATTGGGATGAGTTTTTTACTTTTGTATTTAAATGATTTATTTTGCCAGTGTTATCTTTTTCAAGTTAAACGAACAAATTTTTCTCATCCATTTGGATTATTGTCGTGTGAAATACTAATTTTCAGAAAATTTGAGATGGTGGGGAAAACTAAAGTGAAAGACTTGCTGCTGGAAATAAAAAAAGTTAAAGCAATTTCATTGTTTGCACGGGAATATTGCTTGGTTAAGCCGCTCATAAAAATTATTAGCATTTTTGAGAAACATATAAAGATTTCAAAACTTGTACATTTTCTCTTTACATGTGGCAAAAGAGAATTTGGAAGTGAAAAGTAAACATCGTCGTATTTCATAAGCAAAAATTCATTTAGATATATTTCAAAAAGGGAAAAATCACTTAGATAATGTGTAAAAATTTATTTCTTATAAATAATTTGGAACAATGGAAAGAAACCTTATATGATCACATCTCCTCCTAAATAACCTCAAACCCAAAATTCACAAGAAGAAAAACACACAAGTGAAAAATCAAAACCATATCAGCATGAGACATATCCAAAGCTCTATAAATTGTTGAGTAATGTTTAATGGTCATGTTGTGAAACATATGTCTCTCTTTCCTCTTCACTTAGTTTGATTCATGTCAAAAATCTGAATACACACTTTAATCAAGTATTCAAGTCAAATCAAGATATCACAATTGTGCTTTGTGTTAAGACTTGGTGACAAGTAAACACTTTAATTCACGTGGCACATCCGGCTTAACTCGCCCGAAAGCAGAGTGGGACCCAGCTAGCTAGACAAGTCCCACTCCCACGGTCCCACCGCAAGTTTAAGAACCGTTTTTGGGGACCAGCCTTTTTTTGGGAGGACCATTGTTTTATAAGGCCCCCTACCCTACAATGTTAAGGGATGTCCTAAAATATGAGATTACTAATTTGCTCATTACCCTAATTAAAATTAACCCTAACCTAATAATTGCCTCTAACTTAATCTAAAACAAAACCTAAACCTAAACAAAAAAAAAAGAAAACAGTTTTGAGGAGAAAACCTGTTTCTCCCTCTTGTTCTTTTCTTCTTCCCCATTTCAACGCCGTCTTCATCGATTAATCGTCGATTCATAAAATTTTCATCGTCGATTAATCAATCGACTATAAGAATGGTTCTTCGAAAGCAAAGAAAAAGACTTCAGGTCCTCGATTGGGACATCTAGCAAATCAGCCGAGTGATTTTGAGATTCATAAAGAGGTGGAACTACCAAGTGAAGCCATAATCCAGTATAATAGACGGTTGCAGAAGCCTGATTCTGCCATGGGACCGATTCGCAGGTATTTTGCAACAAACCTATTACTTTTAATTTGATTTTGATTTGTTTATTGAATAGAAATCATCAAAATAAGGTTCAAATGGAAGTTACAGTGCATAGTTCGGTTAGGTCGAGTTTCTAAAAAACCCTATTTTGTTAACCGAACTTCCTGAAAGGAAGAACATGAAGAACAGTTCGGTTCTCTAGGTTTCAAAACTAGCTAACCGAACTGGCAGTTCGGTTAGTTCGCAAAGAGGCCTAAAAAATTTTTCTAACCGAACTTAGCAAATTTTACAACAATTTGTTTTTTCACATGTAACCGAACTTTGCTATTGTGTTCGGTTTGTTCGCATAAAAATCTAAAACTATTCATGGCAAACTTTACCGAAAAAAACAATGTAACCAAACTCTTGACAAAAAATCTTGACAAACCGAACTCTTCATTAGTTGCAAACATGTTGAGTTCGGTTTGTTCAAAATTTTTTGACAAACGAACTCTTCATTAACATTTACCAATGTTGAATTCGGTTTTTTCTCCAAAAATTTTTGGTAACCGAACTATACTATGGAACACAAAATTAGAGTTGGCCTATTTTTCGTGAACTTTTGCTATTAACCAAACCTTACGCTGAGAACCCTTATTTTGCATCTGATTTAGTGAATCATTCAGCGGTTAAGCTAATATCTTTTGTTTTCTTGATTAGTGGAAGAGGCAAAAAACCAAACAAACCTTTACTGGAAGATCTTAGAACTCCCACCCCTCGAGGTAAAGTACATTGTGATGCCGGTCACCGTGGAACCAAAAATGCTAAGTATAGAGGTGGGTCATTACCGGGTGTTGTCATCCAAGATGGTGTTAATAGAGATAATGTTGACAACGTAATCCAACAAGTTAATGAAGAGATTGTGGAAGCGATGGGCAATGAAGAACAACATCAAGGTGGAGAAGGTGAACCTGCTGAAGGAGGAGGAAATGAGGGTGCCAATGACGTGAACCAGCTGAAGGAGGAAGAAATGAGGGTGCCAATGATGGTGAACCAGCATAAGGAGGAAATGAGGGTGACAATGATGATGGTGAACCAGCTGGAGGAGGAGGAAATGAGGGTGACAAAGATGAGGAAGATGGAGATAAGGATGATGCTGAATTAGATGAGGACTTGGATGAAGAGGATGTCGAAGAGGAAGAGGCACAAGTAGAAATAGTGGGAAAGAAACCTAGAAAGACGCCTAAAACGCCTTGTGCTAGATATTCATACATTCCTGATGACAATTTGTGTTTGCCTCCAAAGAATCCAACTTATGGTACTCCAAGAGATGGAGGGGAGGTATTGATGGGCTACAAAAACTCATGGGCTGCCAAGATCTTTGCGACAAAGGTATGGTTCAATCTTAACCATCAAGATTTCTCGATCTTTTTGTTATATTTTGACATATATTGTTCTTTTCTATATATTAGTATATAAGATATGATGTTGCTTTTGTAGGATCATACTAATGTTGTTCGTATTTTGAAACGTCAAAAGAACAAGATATGGAATATAGAAAATGAGTGTGATGAGGTCCGCTTGGCGGTATTTGACTGTGTACTATGGAACGGGATACAACATGCGCACCAAAAATTTGATGCTGTCACTGTTACTTCATTTGCCGCTAGGTCTTATCCAGAGACGGATACCTTTCATCTACCTTTTGGTGAGATGGCAATAACTCCGGATGATTGTTTTAGAATCACAACCCTACCAATTACAGGAACAAGTGTTCGAGATGGCTACGATCCCTCGATGAGTTATGAACTTCTTGAAAAGCTAGTCGAAAGGTGTCTAGGATGGAGCGATAAAAAGGCACAATGTGAGTTTAGACGAGCTAACAAAGAGCCTAAGGAAGGTGATGAGTATAATGAGTTTGAGGCTGACCGCACGTACAAGAAGAGGTTGAAAAAGATCAAGCTCAAAACCTTGTTTGATGAGTTTTCAGGGACGAAAGATTTGGTTGCTCGAGGAAAGTTGGTGATGACAGAGGACAAGGTTAAGCACCATGTGACTGCTTATTTGTTATATCAACTAGGAACCATTTTCTTCCCTGACAGTTCAGGTCACGTGGTAAATGCTCATTACCTCCAACTATTGGACCCCTTGGATGAGGTGAACAACTAATGTTTGGGAATTGCGGTGCTTTCATTCGTTCAAGAGGAACTCAGAAAAGCTTCTAGGCTTAAGAGTCTATATTTTGGAGGCTTATACACCCTTGTTCAGGTACCCCGTTAAATTATCGTTTGTGTGTTTCAATATATAAGTGAATGAATGTGTATTGTTACTAATCATATTGCGAATGTATTATTTTTTGCCTTGCTTATAGGTTTGGGTGTACGACCACTTCCCTAAACTTCAATTGTCTCATGCTCACACTCCTCGGCCTTATGGGAAGCCTACAGCTGGTAAATATGAATTTTTGAACTCACATGAAAAGAATAAGAAAAAAAAGGTGTTGGAGATGAGGGAGACATTTGATAAGTTAACAATGGAAGATGTGGTTTTCCATCCTTACACCATTCCATCATATGAAGACGAGGAGGATGTTGAGGTTATTGATTTCTCACCTGTTGCGGCGTATAATGGACCGTTGTTTCATCCTGGAGGTTGTACAATGTATAATCCTCGAAGAGTATTAAGACAAGTTTTTTGTGTCCAAAGTGTCCCACAAGTGGAAAACTTCAACTTCAAGGTGAAGAAGCAGGGAACTAAGAACACCGAGATGAATTTCACCCCAAATACGATCCTGCTCCATCAGTGGACCACTGGAAGAACTTTGGGGATTATCTTGTTCCAGTTGAAGAGTTACAAGATTCGTTTGATGAGCCAAATGCCGCTGACGAGGGATATATGGAATGGTATGAACATTTTTCTCATCCTCGTGTAATAAACACTGTCCAACAAGCCCGTGCTGAGAAAACAAAAGTGAAGGCAATGGAGAAAGAGGCTAAGAAAATTATAAAGCATACCCCTATGTGTGGTGATGAGGCCTTGATCTTGTGGAATTCGGCGGTAATAAATTTACTCTTATTTTTACTTTTTCAAAATGTTATGAAGTATTGAAAAATAATAGTTACTTATGTTTTTGATGATAATAGGTGAAGGCAAGTGCTAAATTGTTGAAGAAAATGATGGTAAAAATCCGGAGTGGAGAGCCGATGGATACTCGAGAACAAACAGACCTCTACAACCAAATAACTAATGTTTTTAATCCCAACCTTGTCGATACAAGCCAGGTTGATCCAATCCAGACCATGCCGTCGAAGAGGAGTCGCCAAGAAGGGGAAGGTTCAAGTCGGATGGTTGAACAACAAAGCAGTGGAGATGACACTCCTAGTGACGAAGGACGACCTAAAGCTCCTAAACGCAAGAGTAGAAAAGTTTCTGGTAGTGGTCGTGGTAAATGCGTGATTGCAACAATTATTACTTTGGTTTCTTATGTTTGGAAGACTTTTTAATTGCGGATAGGTAGTTTGGTTCCTTATATTTGGAATACTTTTTTATGGCGGATTTGGTAGTTTGTTTCCTTATGTTCGTGTGCTACCAACATTTAGTGATGTGGATTAGTAAATAAATTTCATAATTTGGTTTTTAATTTGTGTTCTAAGGGATTAGTTTGGCTATTTGACGGTTAAGTGTTTCATTACATTCAAATTTTTAAGAAACAATTAGGTAGTTCGGTTAAGAGACTAAATCTCGTAAACAACCGAACTCCCATGTTTTTCAGTTCGGTTGGTTCTCCAATTTCAAATCTAACCGAACTCAGCTACCCAAAAAAAAAACAGAAGTTACAGAGCTGTATTTGGTTACCTGAATGTTTTTGCAGCCAACCGAAATCACATGTTCGGTTACCTGACGAAAATGAAATCTAACCAAACTCATAACAAGAAAATTTCAAAAGTTCTGATGTAATGTTCGGTTACACTGGTATTATTTTGCGAGTAACAGAACTATTATGTTCGATTACCTGCAGAAAAGGCGGTCAGCCGAACTCATAACAAGAAAATTTCAAAAGTTACGATGTAATGTTCGGTTACACTGGTATTATTTTGCAGTGTAACCGAACTTCGATGTCCAAAAGTTCGGTTGGTTTCTGATTTTGCAATCTAACCGAACTCACAACAACTAAATCTTTCGAAAGTTACTGTGTAATGTTCGGTTACACAGTATTATTCTACGGGTAACCGAACATTACACCGTAACTTTGAAATTTGGTGGTTTGCCTTTGTTCGGTTACCTACGATTTACAAAACCAACCGAACCGGTGAGTTCGGTAATCTCGATGCATTTGTTATGTAACGGAACTATGTATTTTGAAATTTGAATGACACTAATTTCAAGTAACGGGTATTTTTATAGCCGTTATACACCCCAGTGGTATAAATATGTGTCTCATAGTTAACATTTTGTCTCAAAATCTTCTAAAAATGGCAGCCACTACTCCTAAATTTACTCTAGATGAAGATCTATCTCTTTGCAGAAACTACATACTATACTATCCAAAGAGGGGTGAAGAACGAAGAATGAATGGTATTATGAGTAAAAGTTATTGGGGGAAAATTCATGAGAAATTCTGCTCCGACACAACAAACCCTCATAACCGTGATCATATAGCTTTGTTCACTCGATTCGACAAGATTAGAGCTGGAGTTGTGGAATTTATGGCTTTATTTCATATTGTAAGGCGGTATCGACTTAGGGGTGAAGGATTCTCCGAAATCATTTTAACATCAAAAAACGAATGGCGAAGATGGAAGAGAAATGTTTTCAAATATGAATATCATTTCCGCCTCCTTAAAGACTTTTTCATAACGCGTTTCGGATATTAAATGTTATGTAGCTTTAGTTTTAGTTCGGCAATGTCCTCTAATTTCATTTCCTAACCGAACTTAAGTCTTGATGTCTCACTGTTCGGTGATGTCATGTAATTAAGTTCCAATATGAAAAAAAAATGTTCCAAAAATAACAGTCTCCTCTCTTATTCTTATGAAAATGTTCAAAGCATAACCCAAAAATAAGACCTAATTCCAAAAAAAAATCTTTGATTCTTATGTTGATGTTCAGAGCATACTTAGTTTAATTAATGGTAAATTTAATCATCCGCAAGGGAAACTGCACCCTCGTGTATGATTTTTTCCGAATCACTCAAAGTATTCCACATCTTCATGTTATGATCATACATAATGCACCATCCCAACATTGTGTCGGGGTTAAATCCATGCCAATAAGAGTTTCCCGCATATCGGAGGCGATGGACAATCGTCTTCCTAACCGAGTCTATAAAATGGTTGTTGTTAACAAGCGCAATCACCACTCTCCTACGTCTAAGTTGCTCGACACATATTTTTGTTTTCGGAGTGTATGTGAAATTAGCACCTTTTGAGAAATAGTAAACCACGCAATTGAATGCTTCGGCGATTAAGTGCCCACATATCGGCATGCCCATCCAATGATCCCTTGTGATTGGATCCCCCCCCGTGGAGACGCCTTTGATACCTAACAAAGCGCAAATTCGAGACTAGCATCCCCATCGGACAACATTCGCTTGTAAAATTCCGGGTTGTCCTTTAGCTTCATCAACATCCTTTGCTGGGACATAAGTGATTTGATTATCATTATCTGACTTCGCACCTTCGATGAAAGGTCCTAGTTGTTGTACGACAACGTGGAATCCGCAATTACCATCCGGAGGGACGTCATCGGTGGATATGACGTACTTTCTAATATATGGAGGTAGCTCTTCCAAGTACCTTCTATCAACAAAAGTTGATGTATCATCAATTGGTCGACTTCTTTATTGGATACGTCATATTGGAGCCTTAAGCTTCACATCTCGTTGAATTGGTTGGCTACGTTCCGATGGAGTAGGTGTGGTTGGTTGCGAGCGTAACATCGGTCCTTTTTTCTTCATATCTCGTTCACTTGTTTCGCCCTTTTCCACAATATTCCTAGACCTTTTCTTAGAATCTTCTTGATACTTAGCTTGTATGTATGCTCATGCCCACTAGGGTCTCTAGTAAAGGGGTCATTTCACTTTTTCCTCTTAGCCAACACCTTTGCATATTCTCTTACTTGTTTTTTTGTTTCTTTGGTGATTGGCCTACCTTTGCCCTTGCCTTTTTTCGGTTCGTGCACATTCTCCGAAGTGTGTGGATAAACAATTGGCCGCATGTCATCCCAAAAGATTTGCTTTTCTAGTTTGTTCATGTTCCGGTACATCTCGATAACAATTCTTCCCATCTCATTGTCACCAAACTCTTCTCCGACATCGCCCTTTGGAGGAGGGACAAAACTTAATTGTTGCCAATATGGATCTATATCGCTTAGAGGGATTATGCCATGTTCATACTTAACTATCATATGGCGACAAGGGAGTCCCATAGACTTCATCATGTTGCAAACACACACCTCGTCCGGCTTGGTTCCCCATATGTCAATCAAATTCACCTCTACCATTAACCTCTTAATGCAAGCACGTGAAACATTATAATGGAGTCCCTTGAACAACCGAAGGTCCGCCATATTCTTGATGTTACCACCTTTGTCTACAATCTTTTTGTACTTCATGATGCAGCTTTTTTGAAACTTCTCTTTAATTCTATCAATCTCGCGGTTGAACTAATTCTTCATTGCGTTAAACACAATCATAAAATTATTGGCACATCCAAAAAGATTTTTCTTCAACCGGTGGTGAGCCGATTCTACCAAACTTGTCGCTTGATTCCCAAAGTGTTTATGGTGGTTGGTAAATGCATAAACGAAGCGCTCTTTGTGCGGTTCCAACCATTGCTTAACCACGTACGTTACAATATCCTCGGGATATTCGGGGCTAGACCAATGTTCGATAAATGCCGCAAGATTTAGATTATACTCTTCTTCGGTGAGAGACCAAGTCAATGACTCCCATTCACCAGAGAAAACAACCCATTTAGCGTGATTTATAGTGTATTGTGTATTGAATTCCTCTTTTGCATCTGCTTGTTCATCTTCCGGTAGCTTACTAATCTCTTCAAATGCTTTCCTCTTTGGTGGAAAAATTTGAGGCTTGCACCTATTCATTACATTACACCATATATAAAACGTACAAAGCATATTATGTGCTAATGGGAAGACTCTCTCTATTGCGTTCATTAATGCTACATCGTTGTCCGTCACTATAACCGCGGGGATATCATCATCTCGGTATATTGCCTTGTTGTAGCGCCCAAGTGTAACTTGGTTCTTGCTCATCTTCTAGAAAACAAAAAGCAACGGTAAACGTTGACTTCGTCGAGGTACGACCAACAATGTTCAACAATGGCATCTCGTATTTGTTAGTCTTGTAAGTGCAATCCATTATAAGAACTTGATGGAAGGATTGATCCAATTGAACACTCTTCGGATGCGCAATGAAGAGATGCGTTATTTCATCTTCCGGACCTACCTTCTTTTGAACCGCGTAGCCTTTCTCTTTAGCGCAAAAAAAAAAATTGTTGCATCACTTTTCTATCCTTCCATTCATTCCTTTTAATTGTCTCAATTGCATTGTAAATGGTCGTCAAAGATGATACATTATCCTTGTTATCATCCTTTAGTAAGCGAAGCATGTTAAGTGGTGAAATTCTCATTCTCCTAAATTTAGCTATTTTCTCCATTTCTTGAGGAGTGAGCCTTGCGGCTATTGCATGTCCTTCAAGATCATCCGGACGAGGGTGGTTATGATGACCTACCACCTTATCCATAGATAGAACCCATCCATTCTTTTTTTTGCACTTACTAAATACTAGCTTGAACGGAATTTAATTTTCTTTGAGCACGTTGTGTTCTTCCTCGTCGTCTTTGATTTATAAACATAACCCTTCTTCTTGTGACTAACATTGGGATCTCCACTTCTCTCACAAACCATTTCAAAACGAGTTTGGCTTTCTTTTCCATTCAAAACTAATACGCACATGGCTTTCTTGGCATGGTCTCTAGCCCAATTCTTCGCATCAATAGTTTAATCAAAAACCAAATCATTGACATAGTGATTAGATGTATCTCCAAACAGCATGCCAACCGGAGAAGGTTGATTATCCATTGTATAGGTTGACATTCAATCTACAAGAAATGGAACCACATCAATTGCAATCAGAAAAAAGTTCGGTTACATGATAATTTTATCTGGAAAACCGAACTCAAAGTTCGGTTTGTCAAGCAATTTGACAACTAACCGAACTTTACGTACACTAAATCAAAATTTTATTGTACGTAAGTTCGGTTAGATAGTGGGTTGGTATGAAGTTTGCGAGCTAACCGAACTCATGGACCCTAAAGTTCGGTTATATGATAATTTTATCGGCATAACCGAACTCATAATTCGGTTTGTCAAGTAAGTTGACAACTAACCGAACTTTACGTACACTAAATCAAAATTTTATTGTACGTAAGTTCGGTTAGATAGCGGGTTGGTATGAAGTTTGCGAACTAACCGAACTCATGGACCCTAAAGTTCGGTTATATGATAATTTTATCGGGATAACCGAACTCATAGTTCGGTTTGTTAAAATAAGTTGACAACTAACCGAACTTTACGTAGACTAAATCAAAAATTTATTGTACGTAAGTTCGGTTAGATAGTGGGTTGGTATGAAGTTTGCGAACCAACCGAACTTTATACACTAATGTGAAATCTTATTTTACATAAGTTCGGTTACCTACTGGTTGCAAACTAACCGAACTTATAGACCCTAAAGTTCGGTAACATTTCGGCCAAACCGAACATAACACTGTAATCTTCAAAAAACCTCCATTAATGAAGAGTTCGGTAATCTGCATGTTCAGAAAAAGTAACCGAACTACACTTTCAGAAGAGTTCGGTTACATGTTATTCACACAAGGTAACCGAACAAGCACAAATCTACTCTAAAAATTCACATTGTTTTGAATATTTGGACCAATTCAACCAACATTATCTAAGTTTAGAGCATACCCGGGTACCCAAATAGTCTTCCTCCGGTTGTGGTTGGTAAAATCCATCGTTTTCACCATCTTGATATTGGCTTTGGGGAAGAATACATTCACCATCTAAGAAATAATCCATATCCGGATCATTGTGAAGATTGACATATACTCTAGGAGAGGAAGGAGATGAAGATTCAGATGAGCTATCATCAATTGAATCATCACTTGAATAGTCTAGATTAGTGAACTCAATTTTTTTTTTATTTTCCATGTTTGTGTTCTTCATCTTCTCTAACTTTTCACTCTCAATAATTTTACTTCTTTTCTAAAAAATCTGATTTTTTAATCTCAAATCTTTATTCAAAATCATTTCACTAATCACACTAACTAATATTAACACTAACTAATCATTAACCAAAAATAATCAGAGGGTAATTTAGGTATTATCATAAATATATAGATAAGGGTTGACCTATAATTACTTCTAATATCTTACCTAAAATAAAACAATGGTCCCCAAAAAAAGGCTGGTCCCCAAAAAATGGTTCAAGTTTAATAGGTTACGTAAAAACTGGGGTGGACCCATGTACCTGACTAAAGGGGGCTTGGATATCCTACAATTTGTTGTCCAGGAACCAATTGGGCTACTGCGTGCATATTCATGTTTTTAAATGACTCCGCCCCTTGTGTAAACGGTGGTACTATTCTCCACCCGTCTTACGTATCAAGCTCATGTGGCAATAAAATCAGCCTAACTTCTAAATACACGTCACACAACAATTTTGACTGAAATCTGGACGGGATTTCAAAATTTCACTTGGATTCCAAAATTTTCAAATTTGAAACCAACTATTATTTTATTCTTATAGATTTCATCTCTATCATTAACTAATTCTTCTGATATTTTTGGGTGTTTTCTTCAGAGAACAAATACAGAAAAAATCAGAGGAAGCTCACTCTTAAAATCACAGAAAGCTCATTCATTGTTGGTTAATGATTCGGAGAAACTAGAAATGGGTTTTTATCTAATTTTTTTTTTATGGAACATGATGAAACTAAGAAAGAGGGAAGAACGTTACTGTATTAATGGAAGATGACGGGAACGATTTATAGTTAGTGTTTTAGATACAATCCAAACAATAGCAGTTGAAACTGTAAATCTGTAATCCCAATTTTTATGTTGAAAATTCTGCTCATGAATTGTTTGCTAAAATCTCACACAAATGTTTGCTAATACCTTTTGGAAAACTTTGTATTAGTATGTAATAGTGATAATTGTATGAATGAAATTTGTGTTGTCTTAATTTCTTCTGAGAGCATTGAATTAATTGTGGTAACATGAAACTGCAGTATTCATTTGCAGGTAAATGCATTCATGGCCAAAAACTTAAAAGTTTCTTACTGTAATGGATACAGTAATGCACTGACATGAATGTAAGAATAAAGTTTTTTTTTTTTTTGCATCAGACATTAACATTTAGAGCTATGAGACCAAATGAGAAGTGGTAAGGACAACTGAACTCTATGTACATTGATATATCAGAGATTTACATTAAGAGCATACAAAAAAAGCTGCATATTTCATAAACATTGAAGATCAACAGTATTCAGTCTACAATTCATCTTGGACACATTTAGTAGTTACAAAAAATCTATATATAGAGCTTACAAAAATCCTGCACATTTACTGACGTAGTTTAGTGCCAAAAGACTGACTTTATGACAACCTTTCGAACAACTGAATATTAGGGGCTATAGGCGGCAACCCTGACGTTGAGCCTTGCATATGAAAATAACTCATTGCAATTGGATCCTACAGTAACCATATTCATGGAAAATTAGTGTAATCATTATTGAAAGTATATCTGTCATAACCAAATTTTTAATCAATCTAAATATCAAAGAGTGGATGGACTTATTTAACATTGACTACAACTGTTTCTATTCTGCAATTCAACCTACCATATGTATACTGTAAAAGCCAATATGTATAAGAAACCATTGTGTATATTACCATTTGCACATAGGGAGGATGTGGATGCCCACATAAATCCCAAGGTTGGTACATATGCACTTGTGGTGCTACTCCATTAGCTTGATACATAGGAGCTTGTGGTACTAATTCATTAGGTTGATACATTTGGAATGGAAGTGCCATTCCAGCTGGTTGATACATATGAGATGGTGGTGCTATTTCAGTAGAATCTTGTTGTGGCACAACCTATATAATTCCAACCATATTGGTTATGGAATTGCAATATAAAAATGATTAATATAAAGAGAACAAGGTAACTTACTTGCACATTTCAGTTTCCATTCAGATTGGTAATTTCCTTATTTTTGTTCTTGCTACCTGGTGGTATACCTCGTTTTCTTGGTGCTGGTACATCAACAGATTCGGGTCCATCTTGTACATTACATGCATTCCCATCAGTATTATCTATAATTGTCTTCTTGTTGTATTTCCATGTACTCTTAAATGTATTACTTCTTGGTCTGCCAGGGCGCTTCTTCTCTTTTGGATTAAGTATTGTATCATTCACCATATAATTATTCACAATTTATTCCTAAGGTGAATTGTTTTCTTCCCCTACTTTACACTCATTGGTGGCAGGACTCTTCGGTTTGGCCTCAATATCCTTTAATATCTCCAACTGTATGACTAACAATTGTTTAATATCATTGAAAGAAATTTCTGATTTTACTTCCATGTCCGCAACCTCGCTAAAAAGAATACTCAAGTTGTTATAACGATCACGCTCAACGGTGTTTTGCCAAAACCCAGTAATAGCTTTCATACTTGTGTTTGATCTCTTCACATCATTTCTCCATCTTGCTTTGATGTATTTATCAGGTATCAACTCAATGTCATGCCTGATTAACACATTAAGAGCATGTCTACAGAATATCCCTTCAAATTGAAACATCGGGCAACTTCAAAAAACATCACAGTCATTTGAATGAAAAATCACATCAAAGTTCATCTGTTTTTTAATCTTTTGATTGTCAATCCCATCAATCCAAACACTCGCACGAGCAACATACTTAAATGTTCCGATAGGATCCTCTTCTTGTTTAATAATGTCTCAATACATTTTCGAGGTTAACTCGTATTGAAACTCTTTGAACTTTGTCAAGGTATAGTCCTTGCATCTGTTTTTCCATTTCAAATATTGTAGCAGTAGGAATCAGTTTGGAACACGTGCCTGCATCATCTCTAGTCTCTTTCTCTACCTTATCCCTGTTAGCACGTTCATATTGCTCTATAAATTATTTCAAAGTTGTTTTCGGACCAAGGTATCCATCAAAAAATGAATTCATACTCTCGCTTCTTTGTGTAGATTGCATTCCATTAAAAACAGTCATTTAAAAAATAAGGTATCCAACGATGCTTGTCTTCGTATAAGTCTTTAAGCCATTTATTGTCACACAATTCATACTTCTGTAATATCTCCATCTATTTTGTTCAAACTCTGATGGATATTGAAAATTATAGACAACCTTTTTCATTGTATACGTAATGCACGAATAATTACCATGACTTTTAAACTTCTCTGGCAATTTTTTCATCACATGCCATATGCACCATCTATGTCTATTGTTGGGGAAGACTATTTATATAGCATTTTTCATAGCCTTCGCTTGGTCAGTTATTATTGCAGGAGAAGCACATCTAGACATACAATCAAGCCATTGTCTAAATAACCATACAAAAGAATTTGTATCTTCATGTGTAACCAACCCACATCCAAACAGCATTGATTCTCCATGATGATTTACCCCTACAAATGGAGCAAAGGGCATATTGTACCTGTTCACCAAGTATGTAGTATCAAATGAAATAACCTCGCCAAAATCTTTGTATTCTTCTCTACATCTACCATCTGCCCAAAATACACTTCTCAAATGACCCATGTCGTCTACATCCACATTTGAATAAAATCATGAATTTTGTGAACCCATCTTGGAAAAATACTTTAGAATCGCAACAACATCTCCTTCGCCCAATCGTGAACTTCGCAGCTTATCGATTAGATTTCTACAATCTTTCTGAGTACATGTTATATTCTCATGACCACCAACTCCATTTACGCATACATCATAGCTTTTGTTCAACCTCACACCTGATTGATCAAGGAGATCTACTTGATTTTTTACCCATGAATTAATGTAGCGGTTACAACGAAAATATCTAGCATTTTCCGGGTTTTTTTCATGATTATGCTCCAAAACAATCTTGCTAATTACATAACCAACTAGATAATCTAATCGTATCACTAGCTTGGCTTGGAAACCGCATTTAGTTGTTGCTTGAGGTTGTAATGGTTTCCCAGAGGTAGAATCACACTTACCTACTCGAGCACAGGTGAATGTGTAGCTTCTTTTGTCTCCTGCGTCATTCTTCTTAAATGTGCTCTTCATCACCGGAAACCCGGTTTCTTTCTTAAATGTCTTATAAAACTCTCGTGCATCATCTATACTCTTAAACCCTAAACCAACACCAGGCTTTATAAAAGGTTTAACTCCATCAACACCGATGCAATCTGACTCTGCAGGGATTTCATCCTACATGAACAAAAAGAAGTTAGATATCAACAGTTAAAAAGAACATTTAGTAAGTGAGGCTTTTTATCGAACAAGTCTTGGGCATGGTTTTTTTTGTACAAGATGTTTTTGATTCATTTAGAAAAAAACATTTCTTCTATAAAACCCATCCTATCTCATTATAATCTAACCCCCAAGAATATATCTAAATTGCCTGAATTCATTTATAAACGTTTACCTTATCTTTTTTACTTGGAGATTCTTCTTCTACTATTTCAGATAGATGCATCTTTAACAAAATTCAGAGACAAAATCCAAAGCCAATAGGTTCTTCTTTCTTCAGAACCGAGGGAGAAAGAATAGAAAAAAGATTTTGTTGCAGCAGGTTTAATAAATCTGTACGATTATAATTATAATACATATTTTCAAAATTCAAAATTCTAGTTTCCCTCCCAGATTTTAGTCAAAGCTGTTGTGTGACACATATTTGGAAGTGAGGCTGATTTTATATCCACATGGGCTTGATGCGTAAGGCGGGAGGACAAAAGGGTGGATGGAGAATAGCATTTTCGTTGTGTAAAAATATAAGAGCTTCTCCAATGGAATGTATATGAGGGGAAAAGTCTTAATCCACATATGATGCACAACCATATTTATAAAAAATCATCTCCAACCCATTGATGTGGGGATGAGGCGGCAAAAAAAAAGTTAGACATCCTCTAGGTGAACCTCTAGTTTTAGACATTCACTTAGAGGATGTCTTCCCCTCCTAGTCACACTTTGACTAATAAAAATCAATGAAAACAATAAGGGAAATAATTTTAACCAATTATATGCTTACAAATAAGTAAAGAAAGATGAAACAATCTAATGGGTTGGAGATAAAATTTATTTTTTCCTAATATTTAGGATTTTATACCTAGAGGATGTCTTAAAAGTGATGCCACATATGAAACATCCACATTCACCATTGGAGAAGCTCTAAGTAATCTATAAAAGTGACATGTAGTTAAACTTATTTGATAAAGTGAAATTTCTATAAAAGCGTTTGGTTCATGAAATACAAATCATTTTTGATTTATTGTTGGAAACTAGGTTATGGATCAGTTACAGGACCAAATCATTCAAATATGTCACGTACTTGCAGATATTCATGTAATTTTACCTCTTCACACCATTCCAAGTGAAATAATTATCGTAGGTTTGAACTTGATGGAAGTTGCTGGAACTTGATTTTTCTCAATTTACCACGCGTGTGCCTTGAGTTTATATTCAACATATATGAAATTATTTTGTTATTATTATTGGTTAACATGCGTGAACTACACACCACCAACAACATCCTATCTCTCTATATAGTATATTGTTAATGACGAATTTGAGATATTGGAGAAAACCAAAGCCATATGCTTGTAAATGCAATCAATGTAAGTAGACTTAAATTCTAAATATTGTGTCGTGTAAATTTGTTTCCTTTTGTAAATGGAAATAATATGCTTACGTCATTTCCAGCCCTCTTTCGGTAAATCTCATTAGAGTATGCTATGTTAATTTTGGATATCTGAAATATGTTGTTGCTAGATTTTTTTTACTACTTGACGTTCATAGGTTATAACTTGGTGGTGGTGTGACCGTTGTGGCGGTGTCCTCCGTGTTTCTTTTCCTTTTGTTTTCTTTTTACTAGTCAAATTATTGTACCTACTTTTGGTAGGTTTTGGAGGCTGTGAATTTGACCTCTATAGAACCAACTTTGTAATAGTGGTCGTATTACTCTGGAATCTTCCGTCCACTACAACGAAACCACCAACTCAAAGTAAGCTGCAGCTAAAATTGCTAGTAATTTTGCTGGCATAGATCTAGTTTCTAGATGATGAAATAGGGGAATAACGGTGTCATGCGTAAAAGTTATACAAACACCAGTCCCTCCGTTAATTGGAAAAAGCATAAAAAGAAATAAATAAATAACTGTTGATGATACAAATAATACAGTATATGAATTATTACTTTGCTGTGGACAATCAGGAGATTTTAAGCATATTTAACCAAACCATTATTAAGCTAATGTATTACACTGATATTGATATTAATACATCAAGTTCTCGTGGCCGATTGGAATTAGGGGCGGAGCCAGCCCAGTGCAGGGGTGTGCACTTGCACCCCCAGCCCAGCTGGCTCCAAAGCCTAATTTGGGCCCAAATCAAATTTTTTTAATTATCCATAAGCCTAATTTTGCATTTTGCGCCCCCTAAAAAATTTTATCGGCCCAAAGCAAATTTTTGCACCCTCCATAGAAATCTTGGCTAATGTTGAACATAGAAAGAGCGTACATCATCCAAAGCAATTTTGTACATCTTGATTTTGGCACGAATTTTGAGGTATAATTAAGTTGGTATTCGGCATTCCTCATGTAATCAATGATGACTACTCAGCCAATCGCTAATTTTGTGGTGAATTTTCATCTGATTCGCAGGAACCTCAACTAAGTTCTTGCGGGGTAGGGAGATTTAGGAAAACAGAAATACAGTCAACAATACATGAAGTCATGGTCAAAAACACTCACCATAGTTACTAGTCATGCCAATGTACCTCCTCACGCCTCCCTATTTGTTCATTTGAATTTGATGAAGTTATGGGGACACATTTTTATCCTAATTAACTTATGAGGTTTGTATATTTGCGTTTATATGGATAAGAATTCACTGTTATATTTTCATCAAGTTCAATGAGTTACACTAAAACATCTTTTACCTTTTGAGTGGTGTACCCTCAAGTAAATTAGTATCCTATTAGCCGCCGTGTATGTTTTGGCGTCGACTTTTCTGGTAGATAGGTGTGGTTTACGGGTACACAAAATTGGTTAAAAATACCAAAATCAAAATTTCCTGGGTGAAAAGAACACTTAGATTTAGATACTGTTTAAATGGACAAAAATTTAAAAATAGGCAGGATGTAACCAGTTTCATCCTGTCCATTTTCAAATATTTTTTCTTTTTTATTTTACACAGGGATGCATCCAGTTTTCATCCTTGCTATTTTTTAAGTTTAAGCCAGATGAATCCAGTTTCATCCTTGCTATTTTTTCTTTGTGCATTTCACCCATAAAATTTTTTACTCGTCCATTTGAACCGTGTTTTAATTTTTTTTTGGACAAATGACCCATTTTCCGTTACGGGTAATCATAATGAGTTCACTGTCAATAGTTAGCTAATATGTTGTTTGTGGTGTATTTGAATTCGTTCAGCAGTCAGATATAGTCTATTGACACTTTTCCACTGTCATACGAGTTTCGAATGGGATTTTGTAAATTTGGTAGTCTGCTTGTAAAGTTCTAACATGGATACAAAAAGAACACATTATGGGTTGACTAATACTAAAAAAAAAAGATTAAAAAAAATAGTACATTATATCAGTGATTTAAATGGCTTGTAGCATGACCACTTAGTTACATAGCTACTAAAGATAAAACTGAAATATCACATGACCACTCGTTAAAGAGTGCTCGCAGAATGGGACACCCAAAACCAGGTCCTGTAAGAAAGATATAAGAAAATATAGATATCCCTTCATGAATAATAACCTTGGTTGGTAATCATGCAAATGAACCTCCTCACCTTTCAAGTTGTTCATACAAACTTATTGGGATCAAACTTTTATCCAGATGTTTGAGAGTTGTATTTTTATTTTTTGTATTGAAATAATTTATTTGCTAGTTTATTTTTTTTCAAGTAAAATGGGTCGCACGACAAATTTCTTTCTTTCGTTATTGTTGAATCATTATTTTGAAAAAATTTGAGATGGTGGTGAAAATGAAAGTGAAAGAGTCATAAATGGCTGACAATAAAATAAATTAGAGCAATTTCGAAGATTACATTGGAGTTTGGAACTTGATCTTGCTTTTGTCTAGGAGCTATATTGTAAGTTATGGATCGGTTACATGATTAAATCATTCAAATCTGTCACGTACTTGTTGTTGGGTGCAATAATCAAAAACAATGAAAAAATCAAATAAGCAAAAGTTATTGATACTTAGCTCCTTTATAATAGAAGTGATCGATTTGATGAAACGGACGAGCTCCTCAGATCTCCGCAACAGTAACAAGGATTTTTTTTGGAAAAACATAGTAAGTCACATGTTCAACACGTTGTCCTTAAGACATTAGCACCCGGCTACACTCAAGAGTCATGCTATATCCCTCACAGAACGGATATCTCCAGGATAAAACACCCTAATACACCTACTACTAGCATATGTAGTAGATGCTCAACTTGATCTTGGCAACTCCGAAAAAATCTTTAAGGAAAATTGCGAACGCATAAGAAAACAATATAAAATATCTTCGCTTGGGGGTCCCTCTAAAATATAGAGAAACCCCTTTCCCATTGATATTACAAGTGAATTTCTTTATATTAATGGAATAATACAACTTAAAAAGATGAACTCCCCGATGTGGGACTAAAAAGCTTATATAGTCTCTTAAAACAACTAAAAAGTGGAAACTCCATGGTGTGAGACTAATAAGTTTTTCATTCACAAAAGAAAAAAATAAATTATAATTTTTATTAGCACTTTAAAAATCATATTTTATTAATCGTTTTCCAACAATCCCCCACATGAATGAAAACTCAATAAAACATGAAAACACAAATAGATCTTGGTAAATCAACAACTCAATCTCACGACCCGAACTGACTTAACAGACAGACAGGTCGTGCATGTTGAAGTCATACTAGACTAGTCATTCCAACGTCATCTCCCTCACACAATAGTGTGTTGACCCCAGGGTCATACTATGGATTGCAAAAATCATATAGTATAGAGAGCTTTCATCTTAAGTTACTCACAAATGAGACTAAAGGTTCCTTTCACCAAAGTGAAAAAGCATGAACTAGTGAACCCTTATTGACCCTTAGGTCCTAAATTCCAGTAATACCAAAACCATCAAAACGAAAATCACATAAAAAGCGCAGGAAATACCATTTTAGGTTGAGGTGTCCATGAGGTCTTGAACCTTTGCTTAGTGAGATATTACCGGAATTACTTGATAAAGACAGTGAACTATGTCTTGAACTGCTAGCGTTTGATGTAATTCGTGATAACGACCACAGATGATATCTCCAAGGTTGTTGCAAAGCTCGTGCCGTTTTGTCCAATTTGGCCCTGGGCATATCCTGTTTCTCAGAATGCTCTAGAGAATCAAAGCTCATATTCTCATAGGAAGCGGCCCCACTTCCTCATTCAGATAGGTGAGTTTCCATAAAGAGTGTTACAACTACACCCCACTTCAATCTTAATTTGAAACTATAGAACTCATTAAGATTTCTTAAAAGTCATCCTTCACATGCAGTCACATTATCACATCTACACCATATGGAAAGGACAGAGAATAAATTTTCTGATAGTGTTTACCTTTACCCACCACAAATTAGTTGTCTCATTCGAAACCTTGATCTTGGGATCTCCAGTCAGCAAGGTTGAGTATCCTTCATGGAAAGTTTAATTTATGAGCTTAAGCCCCATCCCCCTCGAAGCATTTTTAACTATCTCTTTGTACAAACCTTTCATCAAAGGTTGTGCGATATTCTCCTTGGACTTTATCTAATCAATGGAAATAACGCCGATTGAGATTAGTTATTTTTATCTTTAGCTATTATAGCTTGGCTAACACAATGTATAGATATAGCTGGCACGTGCTTTATCTAACGCAATACTCTCAGATTCCATAATGAATTGAACAATATATATATATATGTTTGGAAATATTCCAAAAACAAACCTTCCTGCTAGAGTGAAAACATATCCACTCTTAGACTTAGACTCCTCTAAGTCAAATATCCAGTTCGCATCATAAAGTCCCTCACAGACAGCAAGATACCTTTCATAAATCAAACAAAAGGCCATAGAGTATTTTAGGTACCATAATACTCTACTCATTGCACCTGAATGCTCTTGCTCTGGACTATAATTATATCTACTTAACTTACTCACAATATAGGAAATGTCTGGACTCTTATATTTCATTAAATTCATCAGACATCCTATAACCCTTGAGTATTCAAGTTAAGGTACTTCATTACCCTTATTTTTCTTGAGTCTACAAGAAGAATCATATGGAGTAGAAACAGGCTTACAATCAGACTGGTTGTATCTCTTAAGCACAAATTCAACATAATGAGAACGACTAAGACTATAAATGTTAGATTATCTTCTAATCCTCATCCCTAAGATTACATCGAAAGGGCCTAAGTATTTCAAGTCAACGTTCTCATTCAGTGCATATTTTTTAGTGGAATTAATCACATCTATGTTTGTATCAAGTATAAGCATATCATCAACATACAAGCATACAATCACACAGGCATCCTTAACAAGTTACTGGTAAATATACTTGTCAGATTCATTAACTTAAATCCACTATACATTATCACATGATAAAATTTTCCATGTCACTGTTTACGTGCTTATTTGAAAACCAAACAAAAAAAAAATTAAAACTTACAACTCTGTCTTCATAATCGTTCACTACAAAGTCCTCATGTTGGTCTATGTAAATTTCTTTATCTAATTCACGGTTTTAGAAAAGCTGTCTTAACATCCATCCGATGTATCTCTAAGTTTTTTATGACAACAATAGCAATTAGCATCTCAACAGAAGTAATTCTCGTCACAAGTGAATAATAATCAAGGAAATCTACACCTTCTTTTAGTTTATAGCCTTTAGCTACCAACTTAGCCTATATTTTTCATAGTTCCATCTACCTAACGTTTCCTCTTATAGACTCATTTACATCTCATGGTCTTACTCCTTGGAGGTAAACTAGCAAGCTCCCACTACACCATATCCTGGATTTAGCAACGCTCCAATTTCAGAGATGTGCAACGTTTATAGACATTGCAGATTCTGCAACGTTTATATACGTTGCGCACCTGAAAATCCGTTGCACAAATTATTTCATTATTGATTTATTAAAATATATTAGTGGTGCAACGTTTTTGAAAATCGTACAACCGTTATACATTTTGGCTATGGTTATGGGCTTTTAGTATTTCTTTTTCTTTTTAATTTTCTGAAATGTATTCTTATTTTTTAGGAAAATAAGAAAAACCTGATTTCTTTTTCTTACAGACACATTTATTTCTTCACTGCTATTTCTCTCTCTCTCTCCCATTTTTCAGAAAAAGAAGAGAAAATCCCATCTTCATCAAGTCTGCTTAAACAAAACCCATCTTCATCAAACCTGCAATCTGAAATCTGATTAAAACCTTCGTTTCAACAAAACCCATCTTCAAGAAATGTCGATCTACAACCTAGAAACTTGAAATCATCCTAAGCCCTAGAAAATCAATTTTTCCTTGACATCCAAAATCAAATCATTCAACACTTGATTCAGCAGCAGTTTTGTGGATTATCGTCAGGTATAAATGTTCAACCACTGCTACTGTTGGTTAATTTTCATTTTATTTGTATTTGAAATCATCAGTTTGTTGATTGGTTAATTTTTAGGGGTTTCGATTTTGGTGTTCTTTTTTTGTAATGTATTGTGAATTGTATCTGAAAGAGTTGGGGGTTTGATTTTGGAGTTCTTTTTTTTGTTTAATGATTTGTTGAAGTTGGTTTGAACGATTCAGTTGTGTGTATAAGGTTGGGTTTGAGGCTTTAGGGTGGATTTTGAGTCATCTGATGCTTTTTTTTAGATCTATGTTCTTATTTTGATTTCACTAAGCAACAAATTTCAGTTTCATAAACACCAGTTTTCAGATTTCAATTTTGGTATGTTTGTTAAGCAACAAATTTCACCAAGTATAGATTTCATATTTCAGTTTTGGTATGTTTTGAAGATATAGTGCTATAGTTGTTATTGGTGTCTATGTTGGTGTCTATGAACCTAACTTTGATCTCTTCTTAGTGAAATCTGTTAATAGAGCTGTTGATCTTAGAGATTTAGTTGCTGAAAACTATCCCGTATGAAGGAGGAAGTTAAGACCCTTGGTTTGATGGGATTGGCTAAATGGTTTTCATGTTAATGATTTTACTGTTTTTTTATTCTATGCTAGGAATTTCGTTATCTGGCGATGTACTCAGCAGAGAACCTAAAGTCCTCCACCAACTGCACCAAAAGGCTAAAATATTTTCTCTGTCCTATCATAAATTTATTCTGATTATATGGAAAATTAATACACCGTCTAAAGGAGATACCATCTGATGTGATATATTATATGGTTTTTGTGGCATAGGATAGTCTCATTTGGAGTCGAGGAATTTGCAGAAAGATATGGAGAGATGAAACCATCTCACTTTATTGACATGGTTGGTATCTCTAACGGCTAACGGGTGACAAAAATGATAATTTTCATGTTTTTTGTCCTTAGTAGATTAGAAGCTCTATGTTGTTGCTTTTCTGTTACGCACTCAGTGTGGGTTCTTATCTTCCTCTTTACATCTTGTTGTAGTCAACCTTTTTGATGATCGTTGAACTAACCAAATATTCTGAGATCTTTTATGTAAGTCTGGTACCTTCTCTATATTAAGTTTCCCAATATCTCGACCCATACTGTAATATTCTGATTTTTTTTTTATTTTTTGCGTTTGCTTCTGTTTGTTTGAACCAGTCTTATAAATTTGGTACTCTTGTTATTTGCGTGTTTCAGGAACTTTGGATGAGCACATGAAGTAGTGATTTCTTACAGGTTTATTGTTGGTGTTGTTCATTGTTGATTGGATTTTGGGTTTTACGCTTAATTGTTGTGTGTGGTTTACTTCCGTGAAACCAGTGATACTGGCCACCACATTCGATTAATGGATTAGTTACACACAGATTTTCGAGAGTATGCAATCTCATTGGCTGGGAGGTTATCTGAAAAAATCCAGCATATGTTCTTCTAGCACTTGCTTTCAAGAGTGGTGAGTGAGCATGTTCATTGTTTTTAAGTGACAAAGATAGTTCGCTTCTGTTTTTTCATGGCCTGGTCCTCTAAAGTAACCATCGAGGCCGATAGGAAGTTGTTGCCAATATGACTTGTTTCCCTTAAGAAAATTATTTTTCATAATGAAAGCTAATCTATTCTTTCTTTTTTATAGCTAACTCTTCATGGTTGAAGGACTATTGTGATAGAAGAAGCTGTAGAGTGGGACAGGATAAGAGCACCAGCAATTGATACTCTTCCACATGACCTTCATGTATCAGATTCCGTGGAAAAGAAATAAAATGATTCCTTATGGTATGCTTCTGAAGTCAAATTACATCGAAGTTCATACCTACTTCCTCCTTGTTCGAAAATTGTGTTTGTCTGATCCTTCCACTAATGTTAATGTGTGGTCCGTTTATGGTCGGATGGTGGTGTGGGGTCGTTGGTCACTTGGAGCATTATGACAGGAACAAGCGGCATTGCCTTTGTCATAGCACTGGTAAGTAAAAATAACATGGTTTTTTGTAGATATTGAAGTTTGATTACAGACCCTAATTGTTAGTCATCCTTAAGAGTGCATGATGAACTGTGTAAGAGGCCTTATAGTTTCGGGTATACTTTGGTTTGTGAAAAGAAGTCTACCTTGATATGAATTTATTTCTATCAAGTTTTTGATGCAAGCGAAACATTTTGCCTATTTTGAATCGTGAAGTAGATGGAGATATAGTCGGTTAATCAATGAAAATGGGAACCAAGGTGTTGGTGATATGTTCAATTCATACAGATCTCTCATTGTCCTCATTAATGTCTTGGGACCAGCTTCAAGTTGTGTGTGCTTTGTCTTTGAAGGTTGTCTGCTCTCATGCGGCTCAAGTTCAATGTCCACGGACCAAAGAGTCATGATCTCATGGGAACAGATAAGCCGTGCTTTTTTTTTTCTTTTTTCATTGGATATAGTTTAGCATGGTGTGTTCAATCCTCAATCATCTTTCACTTGTCTGCTCATGTGTACTCTAACTCAAATGCGATGGGTTTGATTTTTTTTTTTGTATTACATAAAGGAACCCCTTTACTCTTTAGTTAGTTGCACATGGACTTGTCAGTTTCTTATTATTTCATTATGTGATTATTGTCTGTATTCTTTTTGGACTTCCTATCATGTTTTTTCTAAACGTTATGTTGTTGATCAAGTATGTGCTGCCCTAGAATGTGATTCGTTATTTATAGAGTATAAGCTTACCACATGGTTCAAAGTTTCTAGTGTAAAACTTTCTTGAAATGTTTACGGTGATCTGTTTTTTGTTTTGGACATCTGGGAATGAAGGAAGCTGGCCTGATACCTTAAGTATGTAGAATAGTGTATGCAGGTACATATGTATATATATATATATATATATATATATGCGGATGCAGAATCAATATAAATTCAGGTGTAGAAATCTGGCAAAATTAATTTTTTTTTTAATCTGAAAAATGTTTGCAACGGATATAAGGGTTGCACAAATTAATATATACGTTGCACAAATAGAGAAAATAAAACGTTGCAATGTTTATATATGTTGCTCTAATTAATTTGATATACGTTGCACACAAATGCGCAACGCCGTTTTACCAACGCTTTTACCGTTGCACAAATTCTTAGCAACGTTTATAACCGTCACAAAAAGGCTGTTTTGGTGTAGTGTCCCAAGCCTGGTTCCGACGGACTGAGTCCATTTCACTAAATGAAGCTTCTTAACAGAATGGGGTTTCAGTATATGTCAAGGCTTCCTTACAAGTCTGGGGCTCAGACGCATTTTATGGAGTCAGCTTCATAAGAAGTCTCAATTCTAATTCTTTTACTTCTCTTAGGCTCAACCTCAACTTCATCTTCCTTTAAGGTAAGTTCTGACTATTTGAAAATAAATCTAGGGGATCAACATCACATCTCTAATGAGGTAAAAGTTTAAGAATAAATATGTTCAAAGAACCCAGCATCCCTAGATTCCATAATAATATTCACACTAAAGTCGGAAAAATCACACCAAAGTCTGAAAAATCAAAATACACAACCAAAAATCTACATGTAGAAGTATACTCAGCATACCCAATATGAAGACACAATCAACATTTTTGGTTTCTATCTAGTTCTTTTATGAAGAGGAATGATAATCTTAGTCAAACACCCCCACACTTTGACACATTCATAAGAAGGTCATCTACCTTTCCATAAATCATATGGAGTTTCATCTGATCCTTAAAAGGGTACTCTATTCAGGATATACTAGTTAATAGGACTACCTCCCCCCACAATGCCGCAGATAATCCTGAACTAATCAACATGACAATTATCATCTCCTTAAGGATACAGCTGTTATGTTCAAGGATTCTAATTGGTTTTCCAACTTCAAGTTTATACATCTTAAGGCTTCTAAGGCATCATCCTTATCCTAAGCAAGTATACAAGATAGTACCTCGTACAATCATCTACGAAAGTTATAAACCATCTTTTACCACAATAGTTTTGGGTTGAACTCATGTCAACTAGGCCTAACTGAATTAATTCTAAGGGCTTAGAATTACTGTGAACATTTGTGCTAAAATGTTTTATAGCATATTTTGATTCTACACAGATTTCACTTTTGTGTTCAAAATCCAAACTAAATTGGGTACGCAGCCTATGCTGTCTAGTTTAAGCATTGACTTATAAGTTTAGGGTCCAAGTCTACCACGCAAAACATTCAATCACACAAAGAAATCACAAGAATCAACTATGTTCACTTCATCAGTTTTTCCGTTAAGCTTATATAGACCCAAAGTCCTATAACTCTTGCCTAAAAAATCACTGCCTAGTTACAACAAGTTTGCAGATTCAATTAAAATCTTAAATCTTTACCAAGTACAAAAGAACAAGATATAAGATTCTTGCATATGCCCAGAACATGAAAAATTCATTCAGTGTGAGACTATTACAGATATGAGTTTCTGCTCGACCTTTCCCTTTTATGCAACCTCTGTCGCAGATGAGTTACTCATATAGAGTTTCTTTACATCCCATATCCTCTGACAGGAGGTAAACAGGTCTCTGTTTCAACAAACATTCTTGGTGGCTCCAGAGTCCACCTATTGGTCTCTCACATTGGTTATTAAAATAACTTCCGACATCATGCCACTGAACTCCTTCTAGTTTGTTTCAACTAAATTAGCATTAAATTTCTACTTATTAAGGTTTTTATGTTGTCAACAATTTACTGCCGTGTGGCTAGGAATTTTACAAGCATAACAATCACCCTTAATTAAAGTAATGCAGGATTCAGTTTTACGAAACTTACCTTTCTTATGAAGACTACGCTTAGAGTTGTGTTTGATGTTCTTTCCTTTGTTATCTTTTGAAGAATTGTGTTCATCCACATGCGCCTAGTAGCCATGTCCCTTTTCAATTTCATGTCACAATCTTCGTTTATACTCTGACCACGGACACGGTAATTTTCCAATCATAATACACCACATATCACAAACCTTAGTTCCGAATCGGAAAATAAAATATGAGTTTTGAAGATATCATTTAGATCTACAAACTTCGTTTGAATCACCATTTCAAAAAACTCATGGTTACCCCATAAAAACAAATTTAGTCAACAACAAAATTCTGCTCGTCAGAATTTTTCAGGAACGTTTCTCTGTTTTGTAAAATATCAAAAAAAAATACTTTTACAACTCCAAAAATTCCGAAATTTTACGTGGGTAACTATCAGGATGTCTACTACATTAGGTTAAAAGGGTTCACCAAAATTCCTTCTAGGTTAAGAGATAAACTTGAAACTCTACAGCTGACCAAAAATTCTTTTTTTTTTTTGTTTTTCACTCCACAATTAACATTCATGATTATCACAAATTATAATGTCTTAAGATTGTTGGGTGCAATAATCAAAAACAAGGAAAAATTCAAATAAGCAAAAGTTATTGATCCTTAGCTCCTTTATAATGGAAGTGATCGATTTGATGAAACGGACGAGCTCCTCAGATCTCCGCAACAGCAACAAGGAAAAACTTTGGAAAAACTGAGTGAGTCACATGTTCAACAAGTTTCCCTTAAGACATTAGCGCCCGGATACACTCAAGAGTGATGTTATAGCCCTCACAGGACGGATATCTCCAGGATAAAACACCCTAATACTAGCATATGAAGTAGATGCTCAACTTGAGCTTGGCAACTCCGAAAAATCTTTAAGGAAAATCGCGAACGCATAAGAAAACAATATAAAATATCTTCCCTTAGGGGTCCCTCTAAAATATAGAGAAACCCCTTTCCCATTGATTTTACAAAAGTAGTGAGTTTCTTTATATTAATGGAATAATACAACTTAAAAAGATGAACTCCCCGATGTGGGACTAAAAAACTTATATAGTCTCTTAAAACAACTAAAAAGTAGAAACTCCACGGTGTGAGACTAATAAGTTTTTCATTCACAAAAGAAAATAATAAATTATAATTTTTATTAAAACTTTAAAAATCATATTTTATTAATCGTTTTCCAACACTCGTAGCTAGTCATGTACTTTTACCTCTTTACACCTTTCCAAGTGAAACAATTATTGTAGATTTGAACTTGATGGAATTCGTTGGAACTCGATTTTACTCAATTCATCATGCGGGTTCCTTGCGTCTATATGCAACATATATGAATTATTTTGCTATTATTATTGGTTAACATGTAATACTTCTCAATGATGGACGAACAAACATCTTATGATAATCTTTTTCAAGTTGTAAATCATACCTCCAACAACATATGTAACCTTAAAACTGCAACAACATATACAACCTTTTGGTTGTGTAGTGATGATAGTTTTTAGACTCGTACAAGTCATGTCATCTGATTCCAAATCTAGAGAATCTAAAGAAAAAGACATATTAGAACTTTCAAAAAAAAAAAAAAGGTTGAAGTAATAGTTCTTAATTTCTTATTTGATAATGTTTTGATCAAAACATTATCTACCAGTACCAACGATTCAAGGTATGGGATATTTGAGACAACTTCATTTATATATATATATATATATGATATTTGCTTCTCTTTTAAAATAATTGAATTTTGGAAGTACACATCATCATCCATGAATGAATTGATAAATGGTCATAGATATATAAGACCTCATGAGCCATGTCTGATATTTGTCTGGAAGCAGCACGAAATTTCAATGCCACATTTCAACTAAAGTGTAATATTACTATTGATTGTAAAAGCAAAACGGATTGTGTCTTATTTGTAATCATGAAAACGAGCCTCCCCATGTTTTTTTTTTCTTTTTTTTTTTTTTTGGCTAACTTGTAAGGCTTGTATTTTTATTTTTATATTTATTTACTGGATAGCGTGTTATAGTTATATCCTCTTCTTTTGAGTTGAACGAGTTATATCACAATTCCCAATCGTTTTTTTTTATTTTATATAATTAACAATTTGGCATACAATAATATTTTTAGAAAAAAGATGGTGGAGAAAACTAAAGTGTAACCGCTAATTTCATGGCCATTATCTAAAACGGAGCGGAAGCTTGCATTAGAATTTAAGAATAAATTATGACCAAAAATATTGTGCTCGAAATATGAATCTTATCTTAAATTTCACAGCCTCTTGACCAATTTCACCCTTATCAGAAACTAGAAAATTTTGATAACTGTCGATCCATATACTGTCAAGAGTGACACTCATGGTAAAAATAAATCTAGTTGTAATATATTCGCATTTTTACTTCGAATTTTTACTAATAGTACATGCAAATGTTCCTACCTGGTAACAAATTATTAATTCAACTGTCTATGTTTAGTTGTGCATAACCAATTTGTAACAATGGTAAAAATTCCTCAAACAAATACATCTTGCCAAAATCTAAAACCCTTTCCAATTCAGAAAAGGAGAAGAGAATACAAGTATCAAATCCCTTGTTTGATTGGAATGGGATTTTCAAAGCTCTGCAAACCTCATTTAGCGGACTTAGTTACAAGACTTGTAGTAAAATAATACTGAGAAGAGATTTTACTCCGGCATGACATGCTATTTTCGGGTCTTTACTCTTTAGAAGAATGATAAAATCCTTGGATGCTAAGAATTAAGATATCATTTACACTCGTTTCTACGAAAAAAAAGAACCAAGTGCACATAAGTAACTAATAAGTATTCATATTAAATTGATTTGATTTTTATTGTTCATGTTATGATTAGGAATTATGTCGCTTTCATGTTATTTTCGGGTCTTTACTCTTTAGAAGAATGATAAAATCCTTGGATGCTAAGAATTAAGATATCGTTTACACTCGTTTCTACGAAAACAAAGAACTAAGTGCACATAGGTAACTAATAA